>BROG01000408.1:100000-615000 GCA_030159075.1 Atrina japonica | reverse complement strand
TAATTTTCACAAAATATATATAAATATCAGAATTTTATGACTGTGTATATCTCTTTTAAACTGTTTGCCCAGGACAGTGTTCCAGAGCATTTGATTGGTGTTGGATTGTCATGGACAGTGAAACGAACACGCTCAGTAGAGCGTTACCACGTGAAACCTTACCCCTTATAAATAGATCAGTGTGTTTGATGTTTTCCACGATTTATTAACTAATAAGTTGGAATAAGACTTTGAAAATACGACGAAAGTTCATAAGAATACGCATTAAGAGAGTACAGAAAAGTTTATTTATAAACATTACTCCCCGGAATGTGGCTTTAAGATTAAAATTTCTATTCTAGAACACACATAATACTTGAATAATATATCTTTGTATTTGTATCTTTTCTAATCACTCTGCATAGAAAACGATAGTCGAAAATCAAAATCAAGGTTTTCTGATGCATGAAACTTTGCAACAGATGGCGACACAACAAGCTTCCGGTATAACATAAATTATCTAGTATGCCTGAAGGAATATTGTATTCCGATCCATCATTTGTCAGAGCAAAACACACCACTTGATGTAGCTGTATATTTCTGTTACTGTCAGAGGTTACTCTGAAAAAAGTAATTTTGAGATAAACAATTTTATAATGATTTATGCAGAGTACACAATTCTCCACATTTTATTGTGACACAACGTGTAATGAGAATATGGCGCCAATGCAAATGTAGCATCTGTGGTTAAAGGTTCTTGTCATATCAAGGGTTTAGCATTTACACGATCAATCAAATTTTACATGGAAAATGATTAGAGCATGTAATGATGATTTTAATGATTATTATTGCTGCTGTCGTCTTCGTCGTCTTTTTTTTTTTTTTTTTTTACACTTATTTATTTAATAACCATTAACAAACAAGTTTTAACAATGGGAGGAAACCAGAGTACCAGGAGAAATCACGTGTCCGACCTGACGACCGCCATCTCATCTCACATACTCCCCTGTCCAATCTGTCGTCATCATCATCATCATCGTCATCACCATCATCATCATCATCAACATCATCATCATCATCATCACCATCATCATCATCATCATCATCATCATCATCATCATCACTGTTATTATTATTATTATTATTATTATTATTATCATTATTATCTTACCACACTCATATAACCATCTCCACATTACATAGATGTTTTGAATACCAAGGTTGACATGGACTAAAGTGAAAAATATTTCTCTTTAGTATAATTGGCATACATCTGTATTATAAACATACACTCAAATACCTTGTCTGAAAGTTAACAGTTTTTTCAAAGTCTAAAAATTAACTGCAATGCTAAATTTGAAAATAATCCTACAAAACAGTATTAAAAAGACGTACTTTAAATTGAACTTGTTTTTTATGTGTAAAGAACAAACATTTGTATCAGATACGAAAGACATGACGTGATGTGACCCAGACTGATATCAAGGCACATCAACATGCCCAGTTACTAAAAAATGCTTCAACAAATCTTTACGAAGTAAATATTGGTAAGTCATGTTTTTCAATTTTTTTGACAAAATTACAATTATTTGAAAAATATTCATCGCAAGTTATTGTCAGGGGGCGAAATATGTATTTTCAGGTCAGATATGCATACGGACGAGAGATCCGTTTATTTCCTGTCGTCTGAAATGCAATACTTGTAAAATGTCTTCAGGTAGTCATTGTTGTACTAGTAGTTTGATGAACGTTGGAAGTAATCCTTGAACAAGTATTGAACGTGTATGTGGAATTTAATTTCGTTTATGTTATTTGTGTTGCTAGTACCATTTTAGTAAATGTTATTAAATACCAGCTATAGAGGAAATACAATTTTTTGTGACTATACCTGGGACTTTGGCAGTGACTTTTACATGTCACGCCTACTCGTGACACAGAACCTCATTAATAAGGTTTATCTAGGACACGCCATAATCACATTAATTAGATAAACCTAGGTTTCCCCGGTTAAACCTAGTTTTTCTCCAGTTTAACCTAGTTAACTTAAATGAACTGGAGAATAACTAGGTTTAACGGAGAAACACTTGGTTTAACTCGGCCAAAATAAGAAAACCAGAGTATCTGGTATACAAATATTCCAAATATTTACTTTTATATCTATCGCTTTATACATCTATATTTTTAGCAAAACTATAACTTTGGGTCTGTGTTGTTATATATTTCGTTCACAAGTGCGGTGTCAATTTGGCAATTTTCTTTAACCTTCTATACTCTTGAGACCGCAATAAACTGACCTAAACAACAGAATAGTGTATTCCATTTATAATGTTAAAATTATTTATTGTTTTTCGTTGTGCTTTAAATCATGAAACATCTTACTTCTGGTCTACACAGGTTCGGGCCCCGCTTGAACCTAAGCTGATTTTTGTCAGAAAGTTTGCCAAGTTTACTTGAGGAAGGTCTGTGGTCTCCTCTTGGGTACAATGTAATCGGGTCCTCTTCTCCACCATCAAATACTGGCAGCCATCATGTAACTGAAAAATTGTTTAGTGTGGCGAAAATACCGTTAAAGCTCAAATTATATTAAATCTAAAACTGTAAATCACTTCAACATCGCGACAGATTTAAATGTCTAGTGGTTTTTCTCAAGAGTCTGCGTTTATCAAGCCATGTTCTCATATATAGTTCAACTGTGATGCTATCATCGTGATTCTTGTAAAATGTTAAGTATTCACAGTAACGTGAGAGTCAGAACTGAAAAAAAAGTTCTGGAAACAGCAATATTTGCACACTCGTTTAATTTGGCTATTTAATTATTCATATATCTGTGACGCATATCTGTGACGCGTATGTTTCCGCGTTACTACAGGCGTGCTATAACAAATTGAAACACGCGAAATGAAAGTGTTTTGTTGCTTTAAAGTCGCGAATTTTTGCATTTGCGAATATGTCTGAAAAGAGAAAATTTAGCGATTCACACTAGTCATATATTTTTATACTTCCGTTACATATTCTTGTTTTAATTTTCGGCATTGGGCAATTCCATTTCTGATCATTATTGTTTTATGTGCTTTTCTTGCAGTTTTACCAGATGTCTACTAAAGTTGAGATTCCAATATGATCGCTGGGAAATTTTACTACATTCTTTGGCTTATCTCTTTGTTCGAAGTAGTTAGAATGTGCTATGGATCTGCATTTACAAATTACATAGACATTGAAACGAAATTTGGTCGAATTACTGGCATTAGGACTACATATCGGTCCAAAGCTTTGTACCAATTCCGGCAAATTCCATATGCTAAGCCACCAACTGGAAATCGCAGGTTTGCCAAACCCGTTCTATATGGCAACTGGACTGGTACCCTGAATGCAACAACATTTGGTCCATCCTGTATGCAGGTCGTGCCGACTTCGGGTGATGACTTTGAAACAGAACTCCTTGCTGCAAATATGAATGAAGATTGTTTGCATTTAAATGTATATGTTCCAAATAGTATCGACAAGAATAATAAAAAAGCAGTTATGGTTTGGATCCATGGCGGAGACCACATCACCGGTCAGGCGAATTCATTCGACGGTTCTATCCTGGCTGTCTCTGGTGACGTATTAGTCATCACTTTCAACTATCGTTTAAATGTTTTCGGTTTCTTTAGTACGGGAAAGCAACCATATTTTGGCAATATGGGATTATGGGACCAAAGATTAGCACTCCTTTGGATTAATCAAGCAATAGATGGATTCGGTGGCGATCCGAATAATGTTACAATTTTTGGTGGATCTGCGGGAGCGGTCAGTGTGAACATTCACGTTACCCATCCGGATAATACTGGACTTTTTCAAAGGGCGATTTTGCAGAGCGGAAACGTATTTGGTCCAATAGACGGCGGTGGTTATATTACAAAGAAATCGTCCTATGATGTTGCTAAACTGTTGAATTGTTCCGATACGGACGATAAAAAGATGATGACATGTCTAAAATCGATCACATCCTTTAAACTTTTAAAAACTTATAGAGGACTTTTGTCAAACCATACACGTGAAGACTTTTTGTATGAAAAATTCGGTTTTGTGCCGGACAACGTATTGGTAAAAAAACAGCTGAAACAGGACTTGCAAGATAAACATTCTAAAATAACTGAATTCTTCCAATCTATCGATCTCATGGTAGGAACAAATGTAGGTGAATATGCTTCAATGTATCTTAAACTGAAAATATTCCTAGAACAATTGCGATTTAATGCTACGGATGGTATTTCAACCGACGTTGTAAGAGACTTTTTAGTTCCGCTTGTTAACGAGTTTGCATATGAAAAATGCGACGAAACGAAGCAAGCCATAATCGAAAGATATTCTGAAAAAGACGCTTCGCTTGAACAACAAACTCAGCTGGCTGCAGCTTTGTACCATGACATGTTCTCGCTATCTCCCCTGGCGTTTTTTCTAGAGCAACACGCATATTCAGACACACATAATACGTATGCATATTTATTTTCTCACAAACCAAACTTGAAACTTTCATTTGATCGACCAAGATGGCTACAGGGTCCCAATCAAGGTTCAGAGTTACCTTACCTTTTTGAACCTAGCTCCTGGTATCCTGTTAATGCGACTTTGTCAGACTATGAAGTTAATTTATCTGAAAGAATTATGAAGTACTGGACAAACTTCGCAAAGACGGGGTGAGAATTATGGTTATTAAAGCTTCAATTTCACAAACCTCTTTTGTATGTTCCTTAATTAACCAATCAGATCGGCGTAATAACTCTTTTTATCTTATTATATTTATTTTGTCATCGATTTTGTAAATGTACGTTGTTGTTGTTGTTTTTATATTGCTTTACGTCAGATTTCATACGCTCGGGTTCACATGCGCTGACTGTAAATACCTCGTTGTTTAAAGAACAATGCCCTAGTCACGTGGTCATACAACAGAATCAAGCACACACGCTTCATATTTAGACATTTTACTTAATATAAACACAGACGGGAAATTAGCAACTAAGTTATACGACAAACGCGAAGATTTCGGCTTTCCCATCGTAAATTTTCCACATTTGAGAAGTAATATCCCTCAGTCACCCGCATATGGGGTTTATATTTCACAAATGATCCGATATGCCAGGGCGTGTACAACATATGAAGATTTCATATACAGAGGTAAACTACTCACTGACAAATTATTGACACAGGGATATCGAAAACCGCGTTTAATGTCAACGTTCCCCAAATTTTACGGTCGGTATAATAGTCTTGTTTGCGACTACTCTGTTTCACTAAGTGAAATGTTGAGTTGCCTTTTCGTTGGCGGTTGCTAAGACGTCTATACCAATTGTGACGAGGATACACTCCTCATGTGTTTCATTGGACTTTACTGTGGACTCACGGCGGGTGTGACCGGTCGACAGGGGATGCTTACTCCTCCATGGCACCTGATCCCACCTCTTGGTTTCCAGAGGTCCGTGTTTGTCCATTTTTACCGGATTTGAATCTATGTCCTGGACATTCTATTGATTTATACTTTGGTATCTGAATTTTTTTATATTAAAACATACGCATCAATGAATATTAGCGCTTACACACACACACACACACACACACACACACACACACACACACACACACACATACATGGGCGGGCGCGCACGCACGGTTTGATCTTCAGAATTGTCTTAATATGAGAGATTGTCCAATTGCTACAAGGCCAATGTATTTAGATACAATGTATATAGAACTTTGGCTGTAGACTGTATCACATGATCAGAAGTCAACTGTTGTTTATAGAACGTTAATTTATACAAACTGCATGTTATTTATAACTTAGTGTATGACAGAGCGATCAGTAAGAAGGCATTTTCCACGTTTGATTGCACAAATATAATGTGAATTAACATTTAGCTGCTAGCCGTTTTGTTCGTCTGCATGACAGCTGCTGTTTGCCAGTTTGTATAACAGGAAATTGTACAACATGTATTTACTTTATAATGTAGACTATACTAAAACAATTATACAAAATCTGATCACAATAGGAAGCCACATTTTGTATTTCCATTGTATATTTGAACATTTAAATCTAATCTAGTGGGGTTCAAATCTTCATTCACCATAGCTGATAGACATAAATGCCCTACACATTCTGCCACGGAAGTACATTTCCCATGTTTTGGCAGTGTGTATCTTTTGCTAGTTTTCTTGATTATGTTATTTTGTTTTATTTATTATTTGTTTTGCTTTTTTAAGAAACCCCAACGGACAGGGATTACTAACCTGGAAAAAATTCACGGACATCGACAGGCCATACATAGAACTGAATATCACAGATAGCAGCAGAGAAGGATTTGTCAATGATAATGTTGAATTTTGGAACAGAAACATCCCGATGCTTTTGAATCAAAGTAGAACAAAATATGTTGTTGTAAACACAGAGCATGGAAAACTTCGGGGAATGTGGAACCAGGAAAATACCGTAATTCAGTTCAAACAGGTTCCCTATGCCATACCGCCGATTAACCATCTACGTTTCAGGAAGCCCCAACCAGCAGAAGATTGGACGGGCATTACAGATGCCCTAAATTATGGACCCTCCTGTGTTCAAAATATGAACGCCAATGATGCGCGACTCATACCAAATACAAATATATCAGAGGATTGTCTACATCTGAATATTTTCGTCCCAAAAAGTACAAATCCATCAATACGGAGATCGGTCATGATATGGATCCATGGTGGCGGTTTTACAAGTGGACAGTCTACGATGATTGACGCCTCAAAATTATCATCTGATGGCGATGTTATTGTGGTAACTATTAACTACCGGTTGAATATTTTTGGATTTTTTAGCACCGGAGGTCCCACTGTTCTAGGAAATTATGGCCTCTACGATCAGCAGCTTGCAATCCGATGGGTTAAAGATAACATAGAACATTTTGGAGGCGACCCGAACTTGATTACGCTCTTCGGAAACTCTGCCGGAGGAGTATCGACAACACTTCAATCAATTATACCAAGCAATAAAGGACTGTTTCAGCGGGTAATAGGCGAAAGCGGAAGTTGTCTTTCCAGACGAGATGTGAACTCAAAAACACATAAGACATCACAGCTCGTGATTACGAAATTAAACTGTCGGTTTAGAGACGAGGCAGCGACAGTCAAGTGTTTGCAGAACGTAACAGCAAAGAAACTGCTAGACACGTACAATGAAGCAGCGGGTGGATCCACGGATGTGTACACATTGACAACAGCAATTGGGCCGATTACAGATGGGGAACTGATACCCCAGGAACCACAGAGGGGACTTGAGAACAAGGGGTCTCCGATGTACAATATGTTTCGAAGTGTAGATCTCCTTGTTGGTACTAATACGGGTGACGCTGGATTACTTTACTTTAATCTTTTAAAGTATCAAAAACGTTTCAAATTTAACGTATCTGTTGGTATTCCTTCACGCATTATATGCGACCATATGGCAGAGGGAATCGCAAGGGAAATTCTAAATAATTGTAACAAAACCATAGATGCAATATGTAAAATGTACACCCCAGAAGCTGAAAACCCTCCGCTAGATGTACAGACACAGATGGCTGCAGACTTATATTCGGATTTACTTGAGGATGGGCCTACCATTAAATCTTTAGACATACATTCATCTAGTGCTACGGCAGAAAAAAGGTCGTACCAATATTTGCTGTCATATAAGCCCACGTGGGAACTCATCAGTGACAGACCCCATTGGCTAAAAGGGGTTAACCATGCCTCAGAGGTTCCACTTCTGTTTGGTCTAGATTCATTTTATCCGAGTAATAGGCATATAAGCAAAGAAGATAGAGATGTATCTAACAGAATGATGATATACTGGACAAACTTTGCTAAATATGGGTATGTAGACTCGCCTATACATCTTTTTTAATAGACATTGCTGCGGATTTAGAATGACTTCTTTTCATCATGAAAGAATTGCTATGAAGTCATTCCTCAACATCATTGTATAATTATGCAGTATATACAGTAAACTTATATATATATATAGTAACAATACCAAGGTGATAGTTTTACAAAGGAGTCCAAAACAATGCTCAAATTGCAAGAACGACTTAATTACTTCGAGATATCCGGAAATCGCTATAAATAACATTTTAATTAGCAGTAGAATTTTTTCTCTCCAGGAAAATCGGAACTCTCTCTCTCTCTCTCTCTCTCTCTCTCTCTCTCTCTCTCTCTCTCTCTCTCTCTCATTTTCCCCTATTTCCCTAGTGTGTCACCTGTATAATTACAATATTGAGCACAATATACAGTTAATTCAGTAAGTACAGGTGTGGGGTAACATGAAGTTGATTTAAAATCTTATTTTATACTACAGAGATCCTGTCAGTGGTACAAATAACTTGACCTGGCCAAGTTATGACCTTCAGCAAAAGTCGTACTTGATTCTAGACGTAAACGACACCATATCATCAAGTTTGTATCCTGCAAGAATTGCTTTTTGGAACAGAAAAATACCACAAATGATGTCATCTTGTGACAACAAAAAACAGACCAATACTGCATCTTCAGCATCTAGGTTATGTATGTTGTCGCAGTGCTCGTTTATATTTGTACTGTTGCTGTTTTGCAGAAATGAATGACATTATATATCTTGAGCCTTTCACCCCTAAATATCTTAGTGATATGTTCTTTCTATTGTTTAAGACTAGTCTATTGTGGTCAGTAGCGTTGAAAGGGTTAAGTTACAGTGATATGATATATACATCATATGAAAAACGTAGTGAAGGGAAATAACTCTTGTCTAATTTGTAGACTAACGTAGTAATTTTTTGTAGTCTCACTTCCTTACCAGTTTGATGGCTTGCCTATATGGATGGGTTTTCATAACCACTTTTTTGGCCAGAGTTATGTTATTTCCCTTCTGCAGTCATATTATGTGACAGTATTTGAATCAATCAAATGAAATATAAATTTCAGGTCTTCATTCATCTAAAGAACTAATTTTGGTGAAAATTATTATGTCCCATTCACTAATACTACTTTGGTTGCTTTAAGAAAAAGAAAATTATCAAGTAGACTCATAATATGGCAGCCAAAAGGAGAATAACTCTCGCAAAATACTGCTTTTGGAAACCCATGTATTCTAACAACACACACAACGTACATGCGTTAAGTCCAGCGAATCTATGCATAAAAGAAGTGTTTTATTGCATTTTGAATTCCTGTGTCTTTTGCAATGTGTGAATAATTTTTCTTTTGGTAATTTTTATAAACAAAATTGTTCTAGTTTCAAACAGACACTTTCAGGATAACTGCGTTCCTACTAATTTCACCTGCGCACCAGCACTTCCGAGTGGTATCAAGAAGTATCGTGCTCAAAACATTTCTACCCATGACAATTAGTACCCAATGAAATACCAATTGTTCCATGTGTACGATTTGAATTTCATTGGGTATGATTTGTGTTGAGTACTCAACTTCTTGTTACCACTGGGAAGTGTTAAATGCGCAGGTGAGATAAGTAGGAACGCAGTTATCGTGAAAGAGTCTATTGTAGAGGTTAACCGTCTATGCAAACTATGAGTGGAGTTCAGAGTGCCCTTAAATGTATCTGGATATCTGTAAAACTATTTACTTATGCATTTGTGATAAGATTTTTTGTTTATGTTTGTTTTCTAATGATAGAAAACACACCAAGCAGATTCATATACAAGCAGATTCCAATGTCGCCTATTTCTTTACTATTTACATGTGTTTGTTCATAAAATAAATAAACCATACAGGTGTAGTTCCTGTCAAAATTCACTTACAGAAATACAACACGTTATTTGGCAAAGAGATATATAGAGAGACTAGGACAGACAGACAAGCACACACGCATACAAAGAGGCACACAAACAGAGATTGAGACACAGACATACATACATACACACGCACAGACAGACAGACTACGGTAGACACGCATACAAACTTTCTAAACTTTTAAACCACCTGTATTTAGCGATTTTGTTTAAAAGTGTACCCTTAACTTGTGAGAGAAAAATATAGTCTGTTGACATTAAAATGGTGGCGATGAATAGTGTTATCGTTAGGACAAATGTGATTTATGTGATCAATAAGAAATGTATGCCATGCCTATTCATGTCATATTCCGGGGAGTAATGTTCAAAAATGAACTTTTCTGTACGCATTTAATGTTTATTCGCATATACTTTCGTCGTATTTGTAAAGTTCAATATCAATTATTTTGTGGTTTTATTACAGGAAACGCCCAGCGTGCAGATCTAATAATAAACTCTTAAAATAGTATGGTAATGAGGTGATATCGAAAACGAGGGCATCATAACCAAAAGAAAAACTGCCAATGATAAATATCCTAATCGAGAACAAGCTCTAAATCAATTTCACATTAGCCTATTTTGCTTCGGGTAGACCTCGTTAAATAGGACATTTATATGGCCGAAATTCTGTACTGAATTTAAGTTATTTTGTTTGGTAAAGCCAGGTTTCGTATTGTTAGCAAGATGCGCCATGCGTTGACTTTTTCATTGCAACATATCGATTTGTTTAACCAAATTATTCTCCTTGTTGCCGTCTTAGTCAGTTGCTTATCCGACCTATTTTTTTTTCATTGATCCGTCGACATCAAATAGGGAACTTTCGAGTTAGCCCGGATTACAGTTATAATTCTGTTTTTATTATCGCCAGTTGCGTGATTCTAGAAAAATGTTCCTCAATGTTATTTTCCGGTTTTGATATTATATAGATAGCTCCCATAGCACAATTGTTAAAAACGCACTGCAAGTGTTCGGAAGGTCCTGGGTTCGATTCTCGGTCTGTCAGCACATATTTCTCTGCCTGATACATTTCAGTAATTTCACGTTCAACTAAATAAACCACTGTGGTATGTTTAAAGAGTCTCTTGGGTTTCTTTATACAATATAAATTTAATGTGCTTAAAAGTAAAAATATTTCCATTTACTTTACATACGTTGCGAAGGTAAACATGAAAACCGGAAGAACATAATATATAATCATATTATGAGGAACAAAATCGGGAAGGCGCGAATAAATGCAGGATCATAACGGTAATCCGGACTAACTCCAAAATTCCCTATTGTGCCTTGACTTTATTGCAACTAACTGATACATTGATTCCAGGTACTCAATTTCGTGTATATATCATCCTGACTCCATTACGCATTCGTAAGAAAATCATATACACTCGCTGATTGGATGACGGTAAAGCGATGAAAGCATGTGACATACCATATAAGGGAAACACTTACTGTTTGTCAGCAAATCATATGGAATGTCACATCTTTTATCGAAGTAAATTTTCAGCTTCTCGATGGAATTTCTACATTCTTTAAAACATAGTTTATCTATTTCTGGTAGAGATGGTATTTAAAGAAAATATCAGTATAAGTGATAATTCAGCGGAATACACAAATTAAGTGTTTTGTCCTAAAATATGATATACAATTTTAGTGAAAACTAATTTTAGCGATTTTATGATTTAAAAAAGCTAACTCTCACCTACGATGATTAATTGATTGTTAGCGATATTCAATTTTAGCGATCTTAACAACCTCGATAATAATGCCAAAATTGAATCATCGTTAAAATTTCAAAATATATCAAAATAACTTCTCCGAAATGTGACTTCAAACAATTTAACCTGTGATTTTCGCAAAATGGCTTCTAAAGTCGAATATTGTGACACTAGAATTAAGATATTACCTGTCGTATGTGGCCTTTTGCCTTACATGGTCTCTCAAAACGGATAAGTGTGTAAAATGTATGTATGTATCGCTATCTAAACATTTTAACAATCGTTTTACGACCACTTATCAATATCATAGTTCGACGATACGACGGAAAAAAACTATAAAGATGGGGGTTCTTAAAATATGTATTGCAGTTGAAAATATCTTGGTAACAGACAGTTTTAGGTTCAAATTACATAGAGATTAGTACAGGTTATCTTATATAAATATTAAAACCTTCTAAAGAGACTTCAGATAGCAAGATCTCGTACTATTTACATTTCATAAAGCCGTCCCAGATTTTATACATAAGTACGAAGATTGCACTTGCTTATGTGGACACATCTTAAGGCATATAACAGTGAAACAAAACTTGACATAAAGAAAATGAATATACTTGTTGTTACACTTCTTTCTCTGTATTCCCTTAGTAAATTAACTACGGCGAACGATTCTCCGATTGTGACCACCACGCATGGAAAAATCCAAGGTGTAGGGAAAATTGTGAATACGCAAAACATTTTACAGTTTCTTAAAGTTCCTTACGCAAAGCCACCTATTGGATCACTTCGTTTCCAGAAACCGGAGTCACCGGAACCCTGGACAGATATTTACGACGCCAGTGAGTATGGACCGGCTTGTAGACAACCTAGTTTGAAGAAATATTCTAATACCTTACCGAATGTAGAGACATCGGAGGATTGTTTATACATGAATATTTATATACCACATACAATGGATGATACCAATCTGAAGGCAGTAATGGTTTATATTCACGGGGGTGGATATTACACGAAAACAGCGAATCTTTACGATGGTTCTTTACTGGCGTTATCAGGAAATGTTGTCGTAATTCTCATCAACTATCGACTTGGCATGTTTGGCTTTCTTAGTACAGGGGATGAAAACGCTAAAGGAAATTATGGTTTGTGGGACCAGATCCAAGCATTAAGGTGGATCAAAAATAATATAAGGAACTTTGGAGGTGATGCAAATCGTATAACAGTGTTTGGCCACTCTGCCGGTGGCTACAGCATAGGACTTTTAACACTTTCAGCCTATTCAAAAGGTTTATTTCAACGTGCTATTTTAATGAGTGGCTTCGGGATCAGCGAAAGGGCAATTACTCATGGGGCACTCAGTACAACACTTAGAATTGGAGAAAAACTTGGATGCGGACCCAACCTTACAACTGATACAATCAAGCCGAATACGGCGTCATTGGTGGAGTGCTTTAAACGTAAAACAGCAACAGAAATTA
Source organism: Atrina japonica (assembly GCA_030159075.1). Classification (NCBI taxonomy): domain Eukaryota; kingdom Metazoa; phylum Mollusca; class Bivalvia; order Pterioida; family Pinnidae; genus Atrina; species Atrina japonica. The sequence goes on along the minus strand of BROG01000408.1, from coordinate 602,013 downwards.
GGAAAGCAACGTCGGCGATGCGATCAGAGGACGCCAAGTACCCTCAGTTCATTATGAGACCAGGCCCTGTGATTGATGGCGAACTACTGACGGATAATCCTACTAAATTGATAACCAACCTTAACTCTCCTCTGTATTCACTTGACTTCATGGCGGGAACGAGCTATTCCGATGGCTGGCTTTTGAAATCTAAACTTATAAGCCTTGGAAGCAAATTCAATTTTTCATTGGAACTTGGAGTGCCTACACGTGTTATGTGTGACGGGATCATTCCAATACTTGCAAGCGACTATTATGAATCAAATAAGACATTCGATGATAATGTGTGTTCCTTTTACGCTAGGAAATCATCCTTCATTGAACAAGGATTAGAGATAGTTAATATGTACGGAGATATGATGTATGCTGCTCCTGCTGTAAAATCACTGCGCATGCACTCTAAATATAGCAACAACCGTAAAGCGTATCATTTCCTTTTTTCACACAAACCCTCATTTCCGGTGTATAATTCAAGAGTATCTTGGCTTAGAGGTGCACAGCATGGTGACCAGTGCTGGTTCATTTTTCGTAACAGTCAATTTCATTACACTTCGGGGGAAATAAAACTTAACGACGTTTTTATGAAGTATTTAACCAACTTTGCAAAGCATGGGTAGGTTACATTTTTTTAATTTTCGTATTTGTGTTTTCTGCATTATATACGTCCATTATCATTCAAGTTTAATAAGTATTAACTAAGGCATGGCATATACCAAATTATAAATCTTCAGAATGTCCAGGATACATATACAAATCTGGTGAATATGGAGCAAACATATAAAGGTAGGATCAGGTGTCATGGAGGTGTTAGTATCATTTGTTGACCGGTCACACCCACCGTGAGTCCATAATTAAATTCAAACGAAATAAGTGAGGAAATAGTTCTCGTCAAAATTGGTACAGACGAGTACACAGCCACTATCTAACAGGTAACATAGCAACTAATTTAGTGACATTATTCACTGGAAATTTGAATTCACGAACAGGCCCCATTGTAGTTTATCTCTCATAAAAAAAGTTATTTACTGTAGTTCATGCTCACGATCCAAGCCTATGGAAATGATTTCATAAACAAAAATTATTAAGAAAATTATTAATTCAGAGGTTTATTTTATGTACGTGTTTGATTGAATTTTAGAGCTGTATGCTTTGCTTGATGCTGTACACCTTTTAGGTACCGTCATTTACGATGGTTTATGTCATACGATGACTTTAATCTGAAGCGAAATGTCGCGTCAGTCTCGTCTTGAAGGATTATAATATACATATCACTTAATTGACGAGACGGCCTGGCTCAGTCGGTAGGGCGCTCGACTGTTTATCGCAAGGTCGTGATTTTGAGTCCAGCATGCACCAGGTCGGATTTTGATGAGAAAGTAAAACCCGTTGTTCCGTTTCGCATTAGGTGTCGTTAATGCCGAGCATAGACCAAAATTTGAACCCCCTCACCGGCATTTGGCGACGTTTCATTATGAGTGAAAGATTCTTGAGTGGGACATTAAACAACAACAACAACAAAAATTGACATATCAGGCAGGCTCCAACATTGAAATGGACATTAGCTTTGCTTGAAAAAACCAAATATTTCGTTTTTACTACTTAGATTTATGTACAATAACAAATAAGAGTTATACACAGGCATACAAATTCTTATATCCCTATATATTTTTTGAAAAAAGGTCGAGTCCAGGGTGGTATGCATATACAAATAGTAAGACTGAGTTATTCATTTGCAAGTGAATAATTGCCAAATTTTGTCTGTCAAAACGTCAAACTCGATACCGAATTCGAATTATAGCGTTTGTCGTTTAAATGGTATATAATGATTTTTCATAGCGATTTTGTGATTAGAAAAACAATTTAACGGTTATAAAATTTAAATCTATTAGGCAGTACATAGTACAGCATCTTTTATAGCATAACACTTCCGTCAGAAGAGTAAATCCTAACTATATTTGTACAATATGATAAATGTCGGAACCACACGTCCACTGTTTATTACATTGAAATTTGTATATAAAGACCCCCTAGGGACACAACAAAACCAATCTTTATAGGTAGGTGATTTTTATACAGAAGTGGTCGCTAAAGCAGTTTTTACTGTATTTACAAAATCATAAATTCCACTTTCTTTAGATCCGTTTTAATTATGTCTGGTTTGCCGTATTGGTATTTCTGTTTTTGGCGGATGTGAGCGGTCGACAGGGGATGCTTACTCCTTAATGGTACCTGATTCCACCTCTGGATTTTCAGAGGTCGCCATGTGTCCTTTTTACGAGATTTTTTCATTATTTTGTGAAACTTCTATCGAGTAATACTTTGGTATTCGTGGTATCTGTGGATTGTTATATATTAAACGAAAAAGACACAAAATCACATTACGATACAACGCTTAAATCAACTGACAATGCGATCAGTAAACACTGAGTCTCCAATGTCAGTTGATTGTGAGTCTGATATTACGTATAACCAAATAATCATTTCTTCTTTACCAGGGACCCAAATGGAAATTTAACAGATCGACCTTGGCCAGCATACGATACGGTATCAGAATTTTACATGGATTTTAACATAACGCCGACTATTCATAAACATCTGTTCCGGGATCGAATGGAATTTTGGCTGAAAACATTGCCATCACGTTTAAATGAAAATGACACACCAAACAGATCCCATTCCATTTATACCAACGGAAGTATAGCGATGAAAATACACCTTGTGATATGGACTTTCATTTTGTCTGTGATGTAATTTTTTTACCTATTCGATCTTTATTCGTTAAAGCAATAATTACTATCATATAACTGTAATCCAAAACTAATTGTCTTATCCTTAAACCTTAGTTATTATATCAATGCCTAAAAGAACATATCGATTGAGTGTGAATATTTCGTCTATTCACTGGCTCTGGTTTATATATAGTTTGGCAAACCGTTACTTTAATTTACTTAACTAGTTTCAAACTTGTTTCGGCTTTCTCATTTATAACTAACAGTTTCAAACTAGTTCGGGAAACTAACAAACCTACCTCTAGAAGTGGTTTCAGCGATTTACATGCAGTCCAAAGCATGCAAAAATCCCGGCAAAGACACATAATTTATGATACAAATAAATAACTTGCTATGGCAATCTTTATTTCGTAAGTAATATCTTGAAACTATGTTTTGATAAAAATTAGATAATGTTTTAGATACTCTAAAGAGTCCCTGGCTCAGTCGGTAGCGCGCTCGACTCTTAATCGTGAGGTCGTGAGTTCGAGTCCAGCCGGCGGCAGGTCGGATTCCTGTCCTTCGGGTGAGACAGTAAAACCGAGGCCCCGTGTCAGTGTAGGAGTCGGCACGTTCAAGAACCGTCACTTCTCCATGGAATTAAGTGCCGATCATATGCCAAATTTTGAAGTCCTTCTCTCCGGCATTTGGTGACATCTCCGTATGATTGAAAGATTCTTGAGTGGGACGTTAAACAACAATAAAACAACAACAGAGATACTGTAGAACTGTATTCACCCGGGCCCTACAACATGAAACTTGAGAATTTACTCAAGTCTGAGAATATTCGTTTTTCAGTATTAGCCAAAATTGAACAAAATTTTAGACTAAAGTAATTCTTATGTTTTATGGTACCAGGCCCGGTTTTAAGTTGAAGTTCAAAGACAGTTCTAATATGTAGGTCATTGTGAAAATGCAAACCTGTCATTTACTGCAAAACTGCAAATTTAACGAAACTAAATTCAAACCATTTTAAAACCACAAACCCAAACAGGATCCAGTTTTCTGTCAAATCATTCACCCTTAATAGATGGTTGAGACCAGACCTGTTGTTACATGGGTTTTGTATCCATGTTTATGCTTATTGATATATGTTCAATGTGAATAGTCGCATTGGAAACATTTTCATGTCAAAATATTGCCTTTTCAATTCTATTTTATATACATATGATTACTTTGGGTTAAAAACAAAAATCTCATTAATCATGAAATGAATGAACACACAAATCGTATTTAAGAAAGTTATTTTCAGCTTTGCTTTATGTATGATGGAAGACGTTTGGATTTTTGAATATTTTAGGACAATTGTACCTTACGAATTTTTAAAAAATATTTGATAAAGTGGTCCTAAAATACATCATCTGACTTTGGGCTAATTTACCTTCCATTCTTCGAACTTGTGGAACTCTGGACTAGTAAATTGTTTGACAGATTAACTTGTACGGTAATTACATGGTTTCATTGTATAATAAGTATGAAAGACTGACCAGTAGATGGTTATGTATACGTAATATTAAATCAAGCAAGTATACGAAGTCAACTTCAGGCGTGTTCTGTTTTGAAACTTGACGAAAGAATCAAGAAAGAAATACGAACACACTTGCTAATGAAGGAGCATTTCATTAACACATGTTGCAATGGAATGTGAATTTGAATACTGTTGTACGCCATACTCAACAATGTTTCATGGAGAGAATCTGGTTACAATGATTGTATCGTGGGAGAGACCACCGGCCCTCCCCAAGAAAACTAACAACCTTCTAAAAATCAGCTGTGGTTTCAGCGGGGCTCAAACCTGCGCTGACCAAAAGTGAAAGAACTCCTGGTTCGAGCACAATGCTCTAACCACTCGACTACGGAGGTCACTTGCAATAGACAGCATATGAAACAAACGATACGTAAATTTATAACAATTTATTAAACCGTAAGCAATTCAACATACAAAAATACATATACACAGGAAAAAAAGTTATCGGTAACATCAAAATACAGACTCGAGGAGTATAGAATAAAAGCTCTGTAAAACCTCTTTTAATCACAGACTTCAAGTAAAATGTATTTAACAGATGTACATTATCATATCTCTGCTCATAGAGACTCGTGGATACAATAAAATAAAAAAGAAATTTATCTTTGGAAAAGAGAAGAACAGGACGAGGGAATACTGGACAGGAAGAAAAAAAATTATTTCTGTATTTTGTATTAAGCCACACTGGACAATTATCATATGGTGACGACAAGCAGTATTGAATGGTGGAGGAAAACGCCCGGATACAATATACCAAAGACGACACCATGGTCCTTTCGCAAATAAACTGTTAAAGTTCCTAAAAAACAGCTTAGATTCAAGCAAACTCCTAACAAGAAGTGTTATGGTGCCAGGCCCCGTTTAAAGATAACGTATAGGTGTACCAAGGTAAAGTGGCACGTCCGGGTAGTGTCAAAAACCAAAACAATACCAAAAATAGGTTGTACAGGTAAAACATAGTTGCCTTGCACGGACTCCATGCATTACCGAATCTCTAAGACTTTTGTGGCAACAAGTAGCTTGTCACCGCTGTTATGATTTCATTTAGACTCGTTGTGTGTGTAAACATGTGACAATTTACCTTGGCAGACCTATACATAGGCAGTTCTAATATGTAGGTCATTGTGAAAATGCAAACTTCTCATTTACTGCATAACTGCAGTGTGATACATCATGGTTCAAAGTGTGATGCTCTAACCACGGGGTCCATTGATATATAAGAAAATGACAGAGAATAGGAATATTTATGCAATGCCGTATAAACCATGTGCATTTCCACTAGGGGGTAAGTTTGCAGTTTCTACAATAAAAACAAACTCGCGTGCGGTTGTTTTTGCAAATATTTAGGAGCGATAAGTAAATTAATACGTATTTACGTATACAATATAGTTTGCTAGCAGAGGAGTAAACACGTTGTTTCATTGCATAATTTGCAATGATTAACCCCGCGATCATTTGCACGTGTGAAATAAAATGGAAGATTTGCATACACTTCTAACAAAGCTTAAATATGAATTCAAGAAACAAGTCTCCTGAATATCTTAAAGTACCATTACTCTTTCTGGAATATATTTCCTGACTTTACCCATATTCGAACACATCCTGTGCTCCACTGATATATAGACACAAAACTACACGTATGTACATTTCCGTATCATCAGACTCCACGCGATGGTTGTAGCGGATGGATTCGACGAGAGTGTAGCTCGAGTTGAATCCATCCGCTACAACGATCAAGTTATTTTTTTTTTGTTTAGTTTTTTCTTTTTTTTTGTTATTTTTATTTTCATTTATTTTTTTTTTGTGTTTTTTATATTACTTTTTCTTTCTTTTCGTGTTTTTTTTTTGGTTGGTGTGTTTTTTCGACTTTTTCTTCTGTTTTTTTCTATTACTTATCTTTTTGTTTTTTTCTCTTTTGGTATTTGTTTTTTTTTTTTCGTTTTTTTTGATAGGATTTTTTCGTTTCTTTATTCTATTAGTTTATCTTTTTTGTTTTTTGTTTTCGTTGTTATTTTGAATTTTGTTCTTTTTATTGTTCTTTTTCTTAGACTTTTTCTTTTTGTTCTTACTGCTTTTTTTCATCTTTTTTCGTTTTTTCTCTCGTTTTTTTTTTTAATATAACCTGTTTTTTTACGTTTTTTTTTCTCGATTTTTTCGTTTTTTTTTTTTTCGGTTTTTCTTTTTCGTTGTTTTATTTTTTTTTTTTTTTTTATTTTCTTTGTGTTCTTTTTTTTTTTTCTTTTTCGTTTTCTTTTTTTTCTGTTTTCTTCTGGTTATCTTATTGTTCTTCTTTCGTTGTTTTTTGTTTTAGTTTTTTTATTTATTTTATCCTTTTATTTTTCTTTTTAGTTTCAGTTTTTATTTTCTGTTGTCTTTCATTCTGTTTATTTTTTCGTTTTGATTGTCTGTCTTTTGTTATTTCTTTTTTATCTTTTTGTCTTTTTAGTTCCTTGTAGTTGTGTTCGTTTTTTCACTTTATTTTTGATTTTTATTTTTTTTCTTTCCTTTTTTTGCTTTGTTTTATCGATTTTGTTGGTTTCATTTTTTGTTTTTTTTTTTTTTTATTTTTTCTTGTTTTTAATTATTTTTTTTATTTTTTTTTTTTTTTTTTTTTGTTTTGTGTGTTTTTTTTTTTATGAGTTTTTTATTCTCTTTGTTGTTTTTTTTTCGTTGTTGTGTTATTTATTTCTTATTTTTTTCGTTTTGTTTTTTGTTGAATTTTTTTGCTGTTTTCGATGTCTTTTCTTATTTGTCTATCGTTTTTTATTTTTTGTTTTGTTGTCTTTGTTCTTTTCTTGTCTTGTTTGTTTGTTTTTGTTGTTTTGCTTATTTTTTTTCCGTTTGATCGTTTGTTTCGTTCGTTTTTTTTTATTCTTTTGGTGTCAATTTTTATTTTTTTTTTTTATTTCGATTTTTTTTTTTCGATTCTTCTTTTCTTTGTTTTCTGTTTTTTTTTTTATTTTTTTGGTTTTATTTTATTTTGTTTATTTATTTTTTTTTTATCTTATCTTTTTCGTTTTTTTTTTTTTTTTTTCTTTTTACTCGTTTTTTTTCTGTCTAATTTGGTTTCGGTTTATTTTTATTTCTTCGTTTTTTTTTTTTATTTTTTCTTTGTCTTCCTAGTTTTTTTTCTTGTTATTTTTTTTATTTATTTTTTGTTTTTTGTCTTTCTTATTTTCGTTTGCTTAGTGCGTTTTTTCGGTTGTGCTTTTCTATTATTTGTGTTGTTTTTTTTTTTTTGTCGTTTTTTTTCTTCCTATTTTCGGTTATTTTTATTTTTTTTTTAGTTTTTATTTTGCTTTTTTTCATCATTTCTGTTTGCTTTTTTTTTCTTAGTCCTCAGTGGTTTTCGTTTTTCTTGTTTGCAGGTTTCTTTGTACTTTTTTGTTTGTCTTTTATTTTTTTTGGTTGTGTCTGGCTTTTGCTTTGTTTGTTTTTGTCTTGGTGTTGTTTTTTATTCTTATTTTTCGTTTTCTGTCTTTTTTCTTATGGTTTGTTTCATTTTCTTTCTTTTTTTCATTTCGTTGTTTTTTCTCGTGTTCGTTGGATTTTCTTTATTTTATCTGATATTCGTGTTTGTCCTTTATTGTTTTTTTTTTTTCTATTTTGTTTTTTAATTTGTATATTATTTTTGTTTTTCTTGTTCGTTTTTACTTTTTCTTTTATTGTTCGTGTTATGTATTTTTCAGTTTTTTTTGTTTTTTTATTTGTTCTTTTATCAGTTTATTTGGTTTCGATTTGTTCTTATTTCATCTTGCATTTTTTTGTATTGTATGAATTTTTTTGTTTTTCTTTTTTCTTTGTATTATCTGTCTTGGTATATTGTTTTGGTTTTTTGATTGTGTTTGTGTTTTTATTCGTTCGCTATTTTTTTTTTGGCTTGGTGAATTTCTTTTTTTATATTTTGTATTTTTATTTTTTTTTTTATCTGTTTCTGGTTTGTGCCGGCGCTTCTTTTTTTTTTTTTTCCGGTATCGCTTTTTTCGTGTCGGTGTTTTGTGGTTTCTACACTTTTTCTTTTTTTTTTGGTCGTCTTCTTTTTTTGCTTTTTTTTGTGGTTTGTGGTTTTTTCTGTTTTTTGACTTTTCGTTTTTGGTGTGTTATTGTTCATAATGATCGATGTTTATTTTTTTTTTTGTTCTTTGTATTCTGTTTTGTGTTTTGTTGTCTTCTTTTTTCGTGTTATTCTATTTTGGTCACTCGCTGTTTTTTTTTTTTTTTTCGTTTTTTTCGGTTGTCTTTCGTCTTTTATATTGTTTTTTTTGTTTCCTTTTATTATTAATTTTTAGCTTATGTTGTTTTTGATTTATTCTTTTTTCTTTTCTTTTGTTTTTTCTTTTTACTTTATTGTATGTTTTTCTTGCTATTTGTCGTTTTTTTTTCTTTTTTTGTTTTTATTTTTTTTTTTTTTTTTTTGTTTTTTCTTTTTGGTTTATTGTGGTTTTCTTAATATCTTCTTATTTTCTTTCTTTGTTTTGTTTTTTTTCTTTTCTATTATTTTTTGTTTTTGTTTTTTTTTTTCTGTAGTGTTTTGCGTGATTTTTTATTATCGTTCGCGAGGCGAGTTTTTTTTTTTGTTTTTATTATTTTTATGTATGTTCTTGTCTCTTTCTATCGATTATTTTTTGTCATTTTCGTTTTTTTTTTGTGTTCTTTTTTTTTTATGTCTTTTTTTCGTTTGTTTTTTTTTGTGTTTTTGTTTTCGTTTGATTCGGTTCTTGGTTTTTTTCTGTATTCTTTATTGTTTTTTTTTTTTTTATGGTTTCTTCTCTTCATTTTTTTTTGTCTATGTTTATTGATTTTTTCGTTTTTTTCGTCTCGGTTTCGTCTCCTTTCTGATTTTTTTTTGTTTGTTTTTATTGTTATGTTTCAAGTTTTCTTGTTTCTTTTTTTATTTTTTTTTTTTATGTTTTTTTTTTTTTTTCTTATTTTTGATTCGTTTGTTGCTTTGTATTTTTCTTTTTGGAGTTTTTTTTCTTTTTTTCTCTTTGATTTTTTTGTGTTTTTTTTTTCTATATTGTGTTTTTTTTTTTCGATCTGATTTTTTTTCTGCTTTCGTGTTTCGTTTTTTTTGTTTTCGTATTTTTTATTTTTTTTTTTTTTTTTATTCTTTTCCTGTAAGTTTTTTTTTCTTTTGTTTCGTTCATATGTTTCGTTTTTTTTTCTATTCTTTTTTTTTGTTTTTCTTTTTTATTTTTTGCTTTTTTTCTTTGCTTTTTTTTCTTTAATTTTATTTGTTTTTATTTTTATTTTTTATTTTTCTTCTTTTTCGTTTTTTTACTTTAGTTCATTTCTTTCGCTCTTTTTCTTTTTTTTTTCGATACTCTTGTTATTTCCAGATTTTTTTTTTGTTTTTCGTTTTTTGGGTGTGAGTGTTTTTTTTCTTAGTGGTTTGTTCTTTTATTTTGTGTTTTGGATCTTTATTTTCTTTTGGTTGTCTTTTGTTTTTTGTCTTTTTTTTCTTTTAGTTATTTTTTTCGTATTTAGTGCTTATTTTTGTGGTACTTTTTTTTTTGTTTTTTGTTCGTCTGTTTTTTGCTTGCATTTTTTTTTTTATGATGTTTTGTTTCGTACTTTTCTTGGATTGTTTTTCTTTGTATTTTTTGTTTTTTTGTATTTTTTTTTCGTTTTTTATTCTTTTTTTATTTATTTTTTTTTTTTTTTCGTCTCTTTTTTTTATTCCTTTCGTTCTTTGTTTTTTATTGGTTTCTCTTATCTTTTTTTTTATCTTTCGTAGTTTTTTTTAATTGTTTTTTTTTCTTTTTTTTTGTTTTTTTCACTTTTTTTTTTTGTGGCGTGGTATTTTTGTTTTTTGTTGTTTTTTATCGACTTTCATGTCAATTTTCTCGTTTTTGTTTATTATTTGATTTTCTTTTTTTTTTCTTTTTTTTTTTTTTTTTGTTGTTTTTTATAGTTTTTTTCTCGTGGTTAATTCCTTTTTCGTTTGTTTTTTTCTTTAACATTTTGATTTTTTTTTTGTTGTTTTTTTTTTATTTTTGTTCTTTTATTTTTTATTTCGTTTTATCTTTGTTTTTTTTGGTTTTTGCTTTATTTCATTTTTTTTATATCTTCTGTTTGTCTTTATTCCTGTTTTTTTCTATTTTCTTCCTTTTGTTGTTTTTGGTTTTTTTTTTTGTTCGTTGTGTTTTTTTATTTATTTTGTATTCGGTGTGGTTGCGGTTTATTTTTAATTTTTGTTTTTTCATGTGTTGCCTTTCTGTTTTCGTGTTTTTTATTTTTTTCTTTTTTGTCTTTTTTTTTCTTGTTCTCTTTTGAGTTTTTATTTTTGTTGTGTTTTTTTTTTTGTGCTGGTTTTTTTTTTTCTTTTGTGGATTTTTTTTTTTATCTTTTTTTCTTTTTTTCTTTTTGTTTTTTTTCTTTATCGTGTAGTTTTTTTTTTTTTTCTTTTTTTTTTTAATTTTTTGTCTTTTTTGTATTTTTGCTTCTTTTTTTTTTTCTTTTCGATGTTTTTTTTTATTTTTTTTTTGTTTTCTCATTCTTTATCGTCTTTTTTTTTTCTTTTTTTTTTTTTTTTTTTTCTTTTTTTTATTGCTCTTGTTCTTTTTTATTTTTTTTTTTTTTATTTTTTTTATTTTTCGTTTTTTTTTTTTTTTTATTTTTTTTGTATTCTTTTTTATTATCATCTTTGATTATTTCTCGTTTCTTTTTGTGTTTTTTCTTTTTTTTTTTTTGTTTCTTTTTTTTTTTTTTTCGTTCGTGTTTTTTTTTCATTTCGATCTTTTTTTTTTTGGATTTTTTTTTTTTTATTTTCTCGTTTTCTTTCGATTTTCTTTTTTCGTTTGTTATTTGTTTGTGTTATATTTTGGGTTTATTCTTTTTTATTTGTTTTCTCTTTCGATTTTTTTCGATTTTGTTTTATTTTTCTTTTTTTGTTGTTTTTTATTTCGTTAGGGCCCTTTTTTTTTTTTTTCTTTTTTTTTCCGTTTTTATGATTTTTTTTTTTTTTTTTTTTGTTTTTTTCGTTTGTTTTGTAGGTTTTTTTTCTTGTTTGTTTTTTCGTTTGGATTTTGGCTGTTTTTTTATTTCGTTTTTTTTGCGTTCTTTATTTTTTTTTTTTTTTTTTTGGTCTGTTTCTTTTTTTTTTTTTTTTATTTTTTTTTTTTTTTTTCGTTTTTTTTTTTCTCTTGCGTTCGTTGCTTTTTTTTTCATTTTTTTTTTTTTTTGTCGTTTTATTCGATTTTCTTTGGTTTTGATTTCGTTTTGTTTTTATGTTTTTAGTCTTTGTTTTATGGTTTCGTTTTTTGGTTTTTTTATTTTGTATTCGATTTATTTTGTTTTGTTTTTTTTGTTATGTTTAATGATTTTTTTTGTTTTGTTTTTTCCTTCGTCTATTTGTTTTTTTTTTTTTTATTTTTTATGTGAGTCTATTTTTTTTATTTTTTGCTTTCGATTTTGTTTGTTTTTATGTGTATTCGTTTTTTTTTATTTTGTTTTATATAGTTTTTTGTTTTCGTTTAGTTTTTGTTTTGTTTTCTTTTTTTTATTCTTATTGTTTTTTTTTGTTTTTTCGTTGCGATTTATGTTCGTTTTTTTGTTTTTTTTGTTTCTCGTGTTTTTGTTTTATACCAACCAAAACTTCTTCTGTTTATCTCTTTCTTTTTTTCTTTTTTGTTTTTTCTTCTATTTTTTTTTATTTTTATTATTTTATTTATTTCTTATTATTTTTCTTTTTTGTTCTTGGTTTTTTTTTATTTTGTTTTTTTTTTTTTTTTTTTCGTTGTTTGGGTTTGTTTTTTTTTTTGTATCGTTTTCTTTTTTTTTTTTTAATCTTTTCTTTTTTGTTTTTTTGATTTGTTTGTTGTTTTTCTTTTGTTTTTTTTGTTTTTCGTTTTTTTTTTTTTCTTTTTTATCTTCGTGTTTGTTTTTTCGTTGTTCTTTATACTTTTTTTATTATTTTATTTTTTTTTTTGTTGTTTTGTCTTGTTTATGTTTCTGTTTCTTGTTTATTTTCTTCTTTTTTATTGTTGCTTATCGTTTTTGATTTTATTTTTTTTTCTTTTGTTTGCGTATTTAATATTGATTTTTCTTCTTGCTTTTCTGTTTTTTCTTCGTTTTGCTTTATTTTTTTGGTTCATTGTTTTATTTTCTTTTTTTTAGTCGTTGTAGTTTTTTTTTCTTGCTTGTTTATCTATTTTTTATTTTTTTGTTTTGTCTTTTCTTTGTTTGTTTTCGTATTTTTTTCGATGCTTCTTTTTTGTTTGTGGGTATTTTTTTTTTTTTTGTTTTTTTTTTTTGTTTTATATTTTTTTTTTGTCTTGCTTTGTTTTGTTTTCGTTGTCTTATCGTTCTTCGCTTTTGCTTTACTTTTTTGTTTTACTTTTTTTGTATTCGTTTTTCTTTTTTGTTGCTTTTGTCTTTTTGTGTCGTTTATGTCCTTCGTTTTTTTTGTGTTTTTATCTTTTTCTTTTTTTTTCTTTCTTTGATTTCATTTCGATATGTGTTTGTTTTTCCATTTTTTTGGCGTCGATGGTTTTTTTTTACATTTTTGTTTTTTATATGTTTTTTTTTCCGTTTTCTTTTTTTTTATGTCTTTTATTGTTTTTGTTTTTGTTGTTATTTTTGTTACATTTTCTCCGATTTTTATTTAGTTTTTCTTTTTTTTTTTTTTATCGTTCGTTTTCTATTTTTCTCTTGTTTGTCCGTTCTGATTCTTTCTTTATTTTTTTATTTTTTGGTTTTTGTTTTTTTCTTTTGTTTTTTTGTGTTGAATTTTCTATTTTTTGTTATTTTGTTTTTTTGTTTAATGTCTTTTTTGTTTTATTTCGGTTCGTTTTATGTTTGAGTTTTTTGTTCAGTTTTTCTTATTTCGTTTTTGTTTTAGTCTCTTTTATTCTTTTTGTTGTTGTTTTTTTTTATTAATATTTCGTTTTTTTTTTTATTATCTTATATTTTTTTTTTTTCGGTGTTTTTTTTTATTGTTCTTTTTTTTTCTTGGTTGTTTCGTAGTATTTGTTTTCTGTTTTATTCTTTTTTTTTTTGATCTTTGTTTGTTTTTCTGTTGTTTAGTATTTTTTTATTCTTTTTTTTTTTTTTTTGTTTTTTTATTTACCTGTGTTTTTTTTGGTTTTCGTTTTATTCTTTTTTTTGTCGGTGTTCTTCGTTTTCTTGTTTTCTTTATATTCTTTTTTTTTTGCTTTTTTTTATTGTTTCGGTTGTGAATTTACGATTATACTGTTTTTTTTTTTATTCTTTATGTTTTTGTTTTCTTTTATTTTTTTGTTTCTCATTTTTCTTTTTTCTATCTAGTTTTTTTTGTTTTTTTGTCGCTTGTTTTTTTGGTTTGCATTCGTTTATTTTCAGCTTTTATTTTTTTTTTTGTTTTTTTTTTTGTCTTTTATTTGTTTTATTTTTTTTTTTGCTTTGTTTTCTTTTTTCTTTATTTTTTTAGTTGTGTTTTTTTTTTTTTCTTTTTTGTTTTTTGTTTTTTTTTGTTTTTTTCTCTTTTTTCATGTTTTCGTTCTGTTTTGTTTCTTTGGTTTTTTTGTTATTTTTATTGTTTTTCGTGTTCTTTTGGCTTATATTATTTTTTTTATTTCGTTTTTTTTTGTTTTTCTTTTCTTTTTGGTGTTATTTTTTTGTTTTTTTTTTTTTATGTTTTTTGTTTTGTTCTTTTGTCATGTTTTTTTCCTTTTTCGGGTATTTGTTTTCTTTTTGTTCTTTGTTTTCGTTTTTATTTTTTTTCGTTTTTTGCTTTTTTTTTATTTTTTTATTTATTTGTTTGTGTTGTTTTTTCTTTCGATTAATTGTTTGGTTTTCTTTTTTTTTTTTCTTCTTGCTTTTCTATTTTTTTTTTTTTGTTTTTTTTTGTCTATTTGTTTTTTATTTTGTTCATTTTTTTTTTTATTTGATTTTTTTTTTTCTAGAATTGTGTTTTTTTGTCGTTTGTTCGACGTTTTGTTTTTCTTCGTTTTTTGTCCTGCTTTATCCTCTCTTTATTTTCGTTTTTTTTTTGTTATTTTTTCGTCTATTTTTTTTACTTGTTTTTCTTTTTTTCTGTTTTTAGGAGTTTTTGCTTTTATTCAGAGTTTAGTCTTTTTTTCTTCTTTTTTTTTTTTCTTTTCGTTTTTTTTTTTTATTTTTTTTGCTCTGTCGTTTTTTCCTATTTATTTCTTTTCTTTCGTTTTTGTTTGTCGTTTTCATTTTTTTTTTTACGTATTTTTTGTTTTTTTCTGTGTTTTCGTTTCTTGCTCGTTGTTTTTTTTTCGTTTTTTTTTTTGTTTCTTTTCGTTCGTTCGTTTGTTTTTTACGAGTTTTTTTGTTTATTGTTTTCTTTTTTTTATTTTTTTTTTTTTATTTGTTTTTTTTTTTCTTTTTTTTTGTTTTTTTTTTCTTTTTCTTTTTTTTTCTTTTATTTTCGTAATTTTTTTTATTTTTTTTTTTTGGGCGGCTGTTCGATTTATGGTTTTTGGGTTGTTGGGCTGTGGATTTTTTTCAACTTTTGTTTTCTTTTTTATTTATGTTTTGTTATGTTGTTTCTTTTTTTTTTTTTTGATGTTATCTTTGGATTTCGTTTTGTTTTTTTTTTTGGTCTTTTTGTGTTCGATCGTTTTTTTTTCTTTTTTTTTTAGGTCTTCTTTTTTTGGTTGTTGGTCTTTTTTCGTTTTTTTTTTCGGTCTTTTTTTTTAATCTATTTTTAATGTTTTTTAGTTCTCTTTTGCTTGTTTTGTTTTTTTTTTTTACTTTTTATTTTTTTGTTTTTTTTTTTTTTCGTTTTCGTTTTCGTGGTTTGTGGTTTTTTTTATTTTATTTGTTTTTTCTTTTTTTATGTTTTTTTTTATTTCTGTTTTTTTATTTTCTCGTTTTGTTATTTTTTTTTTTTTTTTATTTTTTTCTTTTTCTTTTTTTTATTTTTTTCTTATTTTTTATTTTTGTTGTTTTTTTTATTTGATTCTTCTTTTTTTATGATGATTGTATTTCGATTTATTTTTCTTTTTTTTCTATTTTTGTTTTTTTTCCTTTTATCATTTGTTTTTTTTTTCTCGTTTTTTTATTTTTTATCTTTCTTTTTATTGTTGTGTTTTTTTTTCTTTATTTTTTTTTTTTTTTCTTTTTTTAGTCGGTTTTTATGGATCTTATTGTTTTCTTTATTTTTTTTTTTTTTTTTTTTTTCGTTTTGTTTGGATTTTCGTTTTTTTGTTTTAGGTGTTTGTTTATTTGTTACTTTCATGTCTCGTTTCCTTTTATTGTTTATTTAATTTTTCGGGTTTCATTTTTTTCTTTTTTTTTCTATTTTTTCATTCGTAATGTATTTTATGTTTTTTTTTTCGATTTTTTTGTTTTTTTTCTTCATTTTCTTTTTCTTCGTTATCGTCGTTTTTATTTTCAACTTTCCGTTTCGTGTGATTTTTCTTTATTTTTTGTTTTATTCGTTTCTATTATTTTTAGTTTTTTTTGCTTGGTGGCTTATTCTCTTTCTATCGATTTTTTTTTTTTTTTTCGTTTTTGTTATTTGAGATTGTCGTTCTTTTTTTTATTTTTTTTTCTTTTTCTATTTTACTCTTTTAGTCGTATTTTGTTTTTTTTCTTTTTTGTTTTTTTTTATTTCTCTTTTTAAACATAATCTATTTTGCTTTTGTTTTTTGCTTCGTTTCGTTTTTTTTCGACTTGTTTTGTGGGATTTTTTTATTTTTTATTTTTTTTTCACTTGTTTTATTTTATTTTTGTTTTATTTTTTTTTGTTGTATTGCAGTTTGGTCTTTTGATTTTAGTTTTTTGCTTTTTTTGAGTTTTTTTTTTTTTGTTTCTTTTTCTTTATTTCGTTTTTTTTTTTTTCGTTTTGGGTCGTTAAATTGATTGTTCTTTCGTTTCTTAGTCTGTTTGGTTTTTTATGTTTTAGGTTATTTTTCGTCTTGTTTTCTTTGTTTATTTCGTTTTTATTCTTTCTTTTATTTTTTTCTTCTTTTATTGTTTTTTTTAGATTTTTTTATTTTTTTTTTTCGAATTCGAATTTCTGTTTTTTTTTTTTTTTTCTTTGTTTTGATTTCGTCGCATTTTAGTTTCTTCATCACCTTTTGTCGTTTATTTTCGTTTTTTTGTTATTATGCTTTTTCTTTTTGTTTTGTCTTTTTTGTTTCTTTTCTTTTTTTACTTTTTTTTTCTCTTTATTCGTCTTTTTGTGTCGTTCGTTTATTATTTATTTTTATGTTGTTCTTGTTTTTTTTATGTTTTTTACTTTCGTTAGTTTTTTTTGTTTTTTTTTATGCTTTTTTCTTCTTTGTTTCTTTTTTTTTTTTTTTTATTCTTTCGTTTTTGGTTTATTTTTTTTTTTTTTTTTTTTTTTTCATTTTTTCGAATTTTTTTATTCTTTTCGTTTATCGCTTTTTCTTTTTTTTTTATCGTTATTTTCTTGTTTTTCATTTTTTTTTTTCTTTTGTTGGGGGTGATTTTTTTTTTCTTTATTTAATTGTTATTATTTTATATTCGTTTTTTTTATGTTTTCATATTTTTTTTTATGTTTTTTTGAGTCTATTTTAGCTTTTGCTCGCTTTTTGGATTTTTATTTTTTTTATTTTCTTCGTTTTTCACATTTTTTCTTTTCTCTTATGTTTGTTCTTTTTATTTTTTGTTTATTTATGGCTTTTTATTCGTTTTTTTTTTTCTTTTTTTTATTTCTTCTATTTTTTAGTCTTTTTTTCTTATTTTTTTTTTCTTTTTTTTTTTTTTGTTTTTTTCTCGCTATTTTTTTCTTCTTTTTTTTTTGTTTATTTTTTTTTTTTTTTTTCTTTTTTTCTGCCTTTGTTCTTTGTCGTTCGATATTGTTTTCATCGTTTGTTCGTAGTTGTTTTTTTGTGTATCGCTATTATTTTTTTTTTTATTTTCTTCTTGCTTTTTTTTTTCGTTTTGTTTTTTTTTTTTGCTTTTTTTCTTTTTTTTTTCTTGTTTTTTTTTGTTTGTGTTTTTTTTGTTTCTTCGTTTAAATGTTTCTATTTTTATATTTCATTTATCGTTGATTTTTTTTTATTTTATATTTTTTTTTTGGGCGGCTTTTGTTTTCTTCTATGTTTTTTTTTTTTTTTTTTTTTTTGTTTTTATCCTTTTTTTTTCTTTTTTTTTTTTTTTCTTATTCTTTTGTTTTTATGTTTGTTGGTTTCGTTTTTTTTCTTTTTCTGTTTGCGTTCTTCTTTCGATGTTTTTCTTTTGGTTTTTTTTATTATTTTGTAGAGGTTCAGTTTCTTTGTAGACTTTGATGTCTTTGTTTTATCTTTTTTTTCGTTTTTGATATTTAGTTTTCGTTTTTTGTCTTTTCTTTTTTGTTGACATTTTTTGTTCGTTTTATCTTTGGTGTTTGATTTTGTCGTGGGTTTTTTGTTTGTTTTATTTTTTTTTCTCTCTATTTTTTTCGTTTTCTTTATATCTTTTTTTTTTTTTTTTGTAGATTTTTTTTTCTCTTTCTTTTTTTTTTTTCTTTTCGTCTTTTTTTATTTTGTTTTGTTCGTTTTTTGTTTTTTTTAGTTATTATTTTTTTGGGTGTTCTTCTTCGTTTTTTCTGTTTTTTTTTTATTTTTTTTATTTTCTTTATGTTTTTTTCTTTTATTTTGATTTTGATTTCTGATTTTTTTGGATTTTTTGTTCGATTTTGGCTTTCTTTTTTTTCTTTTTGGTTTTTGCGGTTTTTTTTTTATTGTTTCTGTTTTGTTCTTTTTTGCTTTTTGTTTTCTTTCGTTCGTTTTTTTTTTCTTGTTTGTTTTTTTATTGTTGGTTTTTTTGATTTTTTTGTTGGTTTTTTTCTGTTATCTCTTTTTTTTGTTAATGTTTTATTCGTTTTGTTTTCTTTCTTTTTTTTTTTTTTCTATTTTTTTTTTTTATTTTACTTTTTCTTTTTTCTTTCGAATTGTTTATGATCTTTTCTATTTAGTCGTTTCTTTTTTTGTTTTTTTTTCTTTTTTTTTTATTTTGGTTTTGATTTTTTTTTTTTTGTTTTTTTTTTTTTTTTTTTAGTCTTTATTGTTTTTTTTGGTCGTGTTTTTCTTTTAGCTCGATATCTTCCTTTTGTTTTTTTTTTTCGATTTTGTCTGTTTTTTCTTTTTCTACTGTTTTTTTTTTCTGGTTCTTCGTTTATATTTTATTTGTAGTTCATTTTTGTGTTTTATTTGGTTTTTTGTTCGTTGTTTTGTTTTTTTGGTCTTTTCTTTCTTTTGTTCTGGTTTATTGTTTATTTTACTTTTGTTTTTACTATTTTTTTTTTTTCGTTTGATTTTGGTCTTTTTTGTTGTTTTCTTTTTTTTTTTTTTGTTTTTTCTTTCGGTGTTTTTTTTTGTGTTTTTTTCATTATTTTTTTTATCTGTTTTTTATTTTCTGTTTTGTATGTTATTTTTTTTATTTTCGTCCATTTGTTTTTTGTTTTTTTGTCGTTTTTTATTCTTTTATGTTTTTTTTGTTGTCTTTTTTCTTTTTTTTTTCTTTTTTTTGTTCTCTTTTTTTTTTTTATTTTTTTTTCTATTCGTTTTTCTTCTATTTCTTTTTTTTTTTTTTTTTGTTTTTCTTTTTTCTTTTTATTTTTGTTCTTCGTTGATGTTTTTTCTAATTTTTCGTCTTTGTGTTGTTAGCCTTTTTTTTGTTGTTTTTTGGTCTTTTTATCTTGTTTGGCTTTTTTTGTTCAGTTTTTTCTCTTTATTTCATTTTTTTATATTGTTTTTTTGATTTTTCTATTGTTTCTTTTTTTCTTTTCGTTTATTTTTTTTCGAATTTTTTTTTTTTTTTTTCGTTCGTTTTTTTTTTTCTTGTTTTTTTTCGTATTGTTTTCGGCGTATTTTCGTCTTTTCTTTTTGTTTTTTTTTTTCTTTATTTTTTTTTTTTATTTTATTTATTTTATTTGTATGTTTAGTTTTATTTTTTATGTTTATTTTTTATATTTATTATCTTCTCTTTTTTTATTTATTTTTTGTCTTGGTTTTATTCTGTTTTGTTATTTTTCTTTTTTTATTTATTTTTTCGGTTAGTTCTATTAGTGTTTTTTTTTCATTCTCGATTTCATTTTTTTTTCTTTTTTTTTTGTTTTTTTTTTTTTTATCTTTGTGTTTCTCTCTTTGTTTTCTTTTTTTGTTTTTATTTTTTTTTTTTTTCATATTTGTTGTTTCTATTTTTTTGTTCGTTTTTTTCTCGTCTGTTTTTTTGCTGTTCTTTTTTTTTTTTTTTTCGATAAGTTATCTTGATTTTATTTTTTTTTTTGTTTGTTTTTTTTGTTTTGTTTTTTCTTTTCGCTATCTTTTTTTTTTTCTTTTTTTTACTCGTGCTGCTTTTATTTTTTTTTTTGTTTTTTTTAGTTTTTTAATTATTATCATTTTTAGTTTTTTCGTTTTTTTTTGTTTTTTTTTTATTTTTTCGTATCTTTTATTTTGTTTCTGTTACTTTTTTTTTTTTTATTTTTGGATGTTTTTTTTTTTGCTATTTTTTGTTTTTTTGCGTTACATTTTATTTGTTATGTTCGTTTCTTATCTTCCGTTTTTTTTTTTGTTGTTTTTTTTTTTTTTTTTTTTTTTTTCCTTTTTTTCGTTCTTCTTTTATATTGAGTTGTTTTTCTTTTTTTTGTCTTGTTCTTTTGCGTATTTTTGTTTCTTTTTCTTCTTTATTTTCTTGTTGGTTTTGGACGTTTTTCTATCGATTTTCGTTTTCTAGTCGTCGATTCGTTCTTTTTTTTGTTTGTTGTTTATTTTTTGTTTTTCGAGTATTTTTTTTTTTTTTTTGTTTTTCTTTTTTATTTTGTTTTTTTTTTTTTTTCTTTCTTTTTTTTTTTAGTTTTTTTTTTTTTATTTTTTTTTTTTATTTTTTTTTCTTTTTTGGTTTTTTTTATCTTTTTTTGTCTTTTCTATTTTTTTTTTATTTTTTTTTTTTCGTCGTTCGTTTTTTCGTTGTTTCCTTTCGTGTTTTCAGCATTTTATTTTGTTTTTTTATTCTGTAGCGTTTTTTCTTTTTGTTTTTTTTTTTTGTTTTATTTTTTTTTTGTCTTTCTTTTTTTTTTTTTTTTTTATTTATTTTGTTTTTTTTATTTTGTTCTTGGATTTTTTGAGTTTCTTTTTTATTTTTTTCATTTTTTTTTATTTTTGTTTCTCGTTTTCTGTTGTGTTTTCTTTTTATTTTTCCTTTTTTCTTTCTCGTTTTTTTTTGGTCGATTGTTTTGTGCTTGTCTTTTATGTTTTCTTCATGTTGTTCGTTTTTTTTTGATTGTTTGTTGTTTTTTTATGTTTTCGTTTCAATGACTCGTTTGTGTCTTCTCTGGTATCTTTTTTCGAATTTTTTTTGTTGTTTCTTTTTGTTTTTTATTTTTTTTTTTTTTTTTTTTACTTCTTTTTTTGTCTTGTTTTTTTTTGTGTCTTTCTTGTTGTTTAGGATCGCTGTGTTCATGTTTTTTGGATTTTATTCTTTTTTTTTTTATTGTTTATCGTTTGTATCGTGTGTCTTTTTTTTTTTTTTGTTTATTTTGTTTTTCTCGTTTTGTTTTTTTTTTTTTTTTGTTTGTGTTTCTTTTTATATAGTTCGCTTTATATTTTTTCGTGGTTTTATTTTTCTTTTTTTTGTGTGTTTTGTTTTTTTTTTTTGTGTTACTTTTTTTTTTTGTTTTTCGTTTTATTTTTTTTTTTGTTTTTTTCGTTCTTTTGTGGTTTTTTTTTTCGTGTTATTTTGGGTCTTTTTTAGTTTCGGTTTTTTTTTTTCTTTTTTTTTGTTTGTTGTTCTTTTTTTGTTTTGAAGTTATGGTTTTGTATTTTTTTTCTTCCATTTTTTCTTTTTAGTTTGTTTTCGTTTTTTTTGTTTTTTTTGATCTTTTTTTTTACTTTCTGTGTTTGTTTTGTGTTTTATTTCTTTCTTTTATCGGTTGTTGTTTTTTTTTTTTTGTTCTTATTTTTTTTTTTTATTCTGTTCTTCGTTTTTTTTTCTATGCTCTGTTTTTTTTGGTTGACTGTTTTTCTCTTGTTTTTTGTTTCGTTTTCTTTCTTTTATTTTTTTGTTATTTTCTTTTTTTTTTTGTCTATTTTATTTTATAGTTTTGGTTGTGTTATTGGTCGATTTTCGCTTTGGGTTTTTTTTTCTATCTTTTTTGTCTTTTTGTTTTTCGGTGTTTTTGGATTTTTGTTTATTTTTTCGTTTTTTTATTTGGTCTTTTTGTTGTTGTTCGTGTTTTTTTTTTTTTGTTAGTTTTTGTGTTTTTTTTTGTTTTCTAATTTTTGTTGTGTTATTCTTTTGTCGTTGGTGTTGAGTTTTGGGGGGTGGGTTTTTGTGGTTTTGTTCTTTTAATTCTTTTTTTTTATTTTTTTTCTCGTTGTCTTTTTTTCTTGTTTTTTTTTTTTGATTTGTTTTTTTTTTTTGTGTTTTATGTCTTTTTGTTTTTTTCTTTCCTTTTTTTATTTTTATTTTTGTTATTCTTATTTTTTCTTGTTTGTGTTTTTTTTTTTTTCGTTTTTTTTTTTTCTTTGTTCTTTTTTTCTTTTGTTTTTTTTTTTGTTTTTTTTTTTATTCCGTCGATTTTTTTTCGTGTTTTTTAATGATTTTTTTTTTGTTGTTTTTTTTTTGGGTTTTTTTATTTTGTTTTGTTATTGTGGTTTTTTATTATTCGTTTGTTTTTTTTTTTTTTTTTTTTTTTTTTCGTTTTTTTTCTATTTTTTTTAGTTTTTTCTCGGTTTTTCTTTTCGTTTTGTGTTTTTTTTTTTTTTTTTTTTGTTTATTGTTGTTGTTTTTTCCTTTTTTTTTTTTTCGTTTTTTTTTTCGATTTTTTTGTCGTTGATCTTCGTTTTCTTTCTCTTGTTATGTTCTGTTCCTTTTTTGTTTGTTTTGTTTTTTTTTTTTTCTCGTTTCATTTGTTTTTTTTTTTTTTTCGTTTTCTTTTTTTTTTTTTTCGTTTGTTCGTTTCGTAGTTTTTTATGATTCGTTCTTTTTTTTTTATTCGGTTTTTTTTCGTTTTTTAATTTTTTTTTTTTTTTTGTTTTTCTTTTTTTTTTTTTGTTTTTTTTTTGGTTTTTCTTTTGTTTCTCTTTTTTTTTTTCTTTTTTTGGTTTTTTCTTTTTTCTTGTTTTTTTTTTTTTTCTATCGTTGTTTTAATGTTTTCGTTTCTGTGGTTTTCGTTCTATTCGTGTTAGGTGTGTTTACAGTTTTTTTCGATTTGTTTTTGGTTTTTCGAAGCTTTTTTTTTTTTTTTTTTTTTTTTTTGTTTTGTTTTTCTTTGTTTTTTTTGTTATTTCTCGTTTTTTTATGTTTTTTTTTTTTTTTTTTTTTGTTTGTGTTTTAGTTTTTTGTTTTTTTTTTTGTTGCTATGTTTTTGTTTTTAGGCTTTTTATTTTTCTGTTCGAATTCTTCGTTGCTTTTTTTTCTTTCGATCGGGTTTATCTTTTTTATTTTTTTCTTTTTGATCCCGTTGTGGTTACTTTTTTTTTTTTGTATTTTTTGTTTTTTTTTGTTTTTTTTTATGGCTCTTTTTTACTTCTTGTTATTTCGTTTTTTTGTTTGCTTTTTTGTTTTTTCTATTTTTGATTTTTGTTGTTTTTTTTTTGGTTTTGTTTTATATCTTTCGAATTTTTTTTTTTTTTTTTTTCTTTTGTTTTTTGTGTTTTTTCCTTGTCTAGCAATGTTTTTTGTTTGTTCAGTTGTTGTTCGTTTTTTTTGTTTTTTTTTTCTTCGCTTTTTTTTTTTTTTTTTTTTCTTGTTGTTTTTTTTCATTTTTTTGTTTGGTTTTCTTTGTTTCACTTTTATTTCTTATGGCTTTTTTCTCTTTGCGTATTTTTTGTGTTTGTTTCTTTTTCTTTTTGTATTTTTTTTTTTTTTTTCTTTTTTATTTCGTTTTTCGTTTATTTATACTGTTTGTGTTTTTTTTTCTTTTTTTTTTATCTTCTGTTGGTTTACTTGTGTCTTTTTTTCTTTTATTTTTATTTTTTATTGTTGTTTTTTTTTTTTTTTTTGTTTTTTGTTTGTTTTGTTTTGTTTTTTTTTCTTTTTTCTTTTTGTTTATGTCTATTTTTTTTTTTTTCGTTTTCGTTTCGTGTTTCAAGATTTGTGTTTAATCTTTTCTTTATTTTTTTGTTCTTTTTTTTTGTTTTTTTTTATTTTCGTTTTTTTCTGAATTTAGATTTTTTTCTTTCTATTTTTGTTTTCGTTCTTATTTTTTTTTTTTCTACTTTTTTTTAGTTTTTTTCGAAATTTTTTTTCTTTTTTCTTTAGTTTTCTTGTTTTTTTCTTCTTTTTTCGTTTTTTTTTTTTCTTTTTATTTTTGTTTCTTTTTTTTTTTTTTTGTGTGTTGTTTCTTTTTTTGTTGTCTTTTTGTATTTTATTTATTTTGTTTTGGTTTTTCGTTGATTTCTGTGTCGTTTTGTGTCCTATTTTTGTTTTTTTTTTGTTTTTTTTTTCTTTTTTTCTTTTCGTTTTATTTGTTCATTGTTTTGGGTGTTTTTTTCTGTTTTTTCTTATAGTTTTTTTTTTGTTCGAGGATTTTTTTTTCGATGGGCTCGTTTTTTTTGTTTGTGTCGTTCCGTATTTTTTCTTGTTTTTGGTGTTGTTACTTTATTTTTTTTTTGTTTTTTCTTTATCTTTTTTTTTTCAGGTGTTGTTTTTTTTTTAATTTCTTTTCGTTCTTTCGTTTGTTTTTTTTTCTTTTTTTTTTGGTTTTTATTTGTTCTTGTTTTTTTTTTTTTTTTTTTATTTCTTTCGTGTTGTTTTTTTTTATTTTTATTTTTTATTTCGTTTCTTTTTTTTTTTGTGTTTTTTTTTTTCCTCTTTTTTCTTTTTTTTTCGTTTGTTTTTTTCGAGTTTTTTGTTTTTTTTTGGTTATTTTATTTTTTTTTTTTTTATCATCTGTTTTCGTTTTTTTATATTTATCATATCATTTTTTCGTGTGATTTTTTTACGATTTTTCTTTTTTTTGTTTTTTTTTTTTTTGGAGGTTTTTCTTTTTATTTTTGTTTTTATTTTTTCTTTTTTTTTTTTTTGTTTTTTTTTTTTTTTTATTTTTGTTTCTTTTTGTTTTTCGATTTTTTTTTTTTTGTTTGTTCGTGTTTTTTTTCTGTTTATTTTTTTTTTTTGTGTGTCTTTTTTTGATTTTTTGCGTTGTTTTTTTTTTTTTCGTTATCTTGTGTTTTCTTTTTTTTTCTATTTTTTTCTTTTCTCTTAGTCGTTGATTTATTTTTTTTTGTTTTCTTTTTTTTGTTTTGCTTTTTTTTTTTTTTTGTTTTTGTTATATTTTTTCTTGTTTTTTTTCTGTTGGTTTTTTCGTTTTTTTTTTTTTTCTTTTGTTTGTTTTTTGTTTGTCTATGTTGTTTATTTGGTTTCTTGTTTGTTTTTTTGTGTATTTTAGTTGTTTTTTTTTCGTTTTGTGTTTTTTTTTTGTTTTCGTGTAATTGTTTTCGTTTCGTCTTCGTTTTTTTTTTTTTTTTTTTTTTGTTTTTTATTCTTTTTTTTGTATTTTTTGTTGTTTATCGTTGTACTGCTTTTTTCTTTTTTTTGTGGTTTTTCTTTTTCTCGGGTTTTTTTTCTTTTTTTCTTTGTTGTTTTCGGGTTTTTTTTTTCGTTTTCTTTCTCTTTATCGTTTTTTTTTTTTTTTTTGTTTTCGTTTCGTATTTCGTATGTTTTTTTTTTTCTTTTTTCTTCTAGTTTTTGATTTTGTTTCTTTTTATCGTTTTTTTTTTTTTATTCTTTTTTTCTTTTTTAGTGTTTTTATTTTTCGTTTTCGTTTGATATTATTTTTGTTTTTATTTTTCTTTTTCTATTTTTCTTTTTAATGTTGTTTTTTTGTTTTGTTTTTGTTTTGTCGGTTTAATTTTTTATTTTTTGTTTCTTTTTGGGTTTTTCTTTTTTTTGTTGGTTCTGTTTTTTTTTTTTTTGTGTTGTAGTTTTCGTTTTTTTTGGGTTTTTTTTTTGTTTGTTGCTTTTCTTTTTTTTATAGTTTCTGTTTTTTTTCGTTCGTTTTTTTTTTTTTTCTGTTTTTTTTCATTTTTTTTCTTTTTTTTTTTATGTTTTCTCTTTTTCGCGTCGTTTTTTTTCGTTTTGTTTATTGTTTTTTATTCTTTTTTTTCGTTTTTTTTAGTAGTTTTTTTTTTTCTCTTGTTTTTTTTTTTTTTATCCTTTTATCGTTTATTTTTCTTTTTTTTTTTTTCTTTTTATTTTGGTTCTATTGTTTTTATTTTTTTTTGTTGGTTTCTTTTTTTTGTGTTTCGTGTTCTTTTTTTTGTTTTTTTTTTTTTTTTTTCTTTTTTTGTTTTTTTTTTTTTTTTTTTCGTTTTTTTTTTTTTACTTTTATTATGTTTTTTCTTTCGTTTAATTTACTTTTTTTTAGTTTTTTCGGTTTCTTTTTTGTTGTTATTTTTTTTTTTTTGTTATTTCGTTCTGTGTTTTTCGTTTTTGTTTTTTTCTTTCATACGTTGGGTTTTTTTTTATTTCGTTGTAATTTTTTTGTCTTTTTTTTTT
This sequence comes from Atrina japonica, assembly GCA_030159075.1. Lineage (NCBI taxonomy): Eukaryota > Metazoa > Mollusca > Bivalvia > Pterioida > Pinnidae > Atrina > Atrina japonica. The sequence goes on along the minus strand of BROG01000408.1, from coordinate 576,276 downwards.
TTTGTTTTTTTTATTTTGTTTTTTTTATGTATGGTTTTTAATTATGTTTTTAGTTTGTTTTTTATTCTTTGTTGTTTGTTTTTTTTTTGTTTTTTTTTTTATTTTTATTTTATTTTTTTCGTGTTTTTTTTTTTTGTTTTTTTTTGTTTTTTTCTTTGGTTTCTTTATTGTTATCTTTTTTTTTTTTGTTATTTGTTATTTGTTTTAATTTTTTCTTTTTTGTGTTTTTCGTTTTTTTCTTTATTTTTGTTCGTTCTTTTTTTTTTTTGTTTTTTCGTTGTTTGTTTTTTCTTTTTGTCTTGTTTTTGAGTCTTTTGTTTGTTTTTTGTGTTTATTTTTTCTTCTTTGTTTTTTTACTCTCTTTTTTTGTTTTTTTTTTTTTTTTTTTTTTCTTTTTTTTTTTTTTTTTTTGTCTTTTTTTTTTTTTTTTTTTATTTTTTTTTTGTTAATCGTTTTATGTTTTTTCGTATTCTTTCCGAATTTTTTATTTTTTTTGTTTGTCTTCTTCGTTTTTTATTTTTGTTTTTTTTCTACTTTTTTTGTTTCGTTTGTATTTTTTTCTTATATTTCGTTTTTTGATTTTTTTTTATTTTTTTTTGTTTTTGTTTTTGCTCTGTTCGATTTTTTCTTCTTTGTTTTATTTTTCGTTGTTTCTGTTTATTTTTGTTTCGTTTTTTTGATTTTTTTGTTATCGCTTATTTCTTTATTTTTCTTTTGTTATTCTTATTTTTTTTCTTCTTTTTCTTGCTTCTTTTGTGGTTATTTTCGAACAATCCTGTGGCTCACTGATATATCGACACAAAAAACGTATGTAGCATTTCCGTATTCATCAGATCCACGCGATGGTTGTAGCGGATGGATTCGACGAGAGTGTAGCTCGAGTTGAATCCATCCGCTACAACGATCAAGTGCAGTCTGATGATACGGATGGAAACATGTGTGTGTTTTTTGTATTTATAACATGTTACTTATCAATTCATATGTGTAGACAAAGTTAAAATCAATTCCGCTCTCAAAAAAGCCATCATATGTTTTGGATGACGTGAATCCCATTTAGAAAAGTAGCTCCAGCTGAAAATCTGTATTCTACTGCAGTGCAATGCAGTGTTGTGTATTTCACGGTCGTTTTGAACTACGCATTATATCTATATGTAACAACGCATCGTACCAAACATAGATGTCGAGATTTTGCAAACGGTCAAACAGGCAAGCAGGTGAACAAGTACCTCGCATTCGATCTATGGGCCCGAAGTCACCAAATTTTCTTAACAGTTACCTTTATTTCATTATTTTCAAAATTTCTCAATATTTCTGAAGTTTTCGTCAAATGAGACACATTGTGATCATTATTTACAATTGTATGCAGTCAAATATACGCATGTCAAGTCACAGAATAAATTTTGCGTGTTTTTACCCTAAAATCATGAAAAGTAAGTAGAGCTGGAGTACTGGGTAAATTTGGTGAATTCGGGACATCTGCATATAAACAACATTGAAAGACCTATTGAGAACATTCTCTAGCTAATAAGTTAAGTATACGTAAATATGTTTCTTAAAAAGAAAAGAAAACCAATGCAGAAATTATTTACAACAACACTCTTTGAAGCTTCTCTTAATTAGTCAGAGTTATCTCCTATGTCAGTAGGTATCGATTGTGACGTCATGTCTTTATGTGAGAAAACAACGTCGTTTCACACAAATGTATGACGTCACAATTGATAATTTTTCTCATTTTACGGACAAACAAATTTCATCACAATCGATAAATGCTACGAGGGGTGGTAACTCTGGATAATGAAAATACCTAATACATGAAAGGTAGAGAATATCACATGTATATCCATGAACAACGTAACAAAACATATGTCATCATGGACGGATTTTATAGTTTACGAATTTGATATATATTACATGAAAACATATAAATCACAGTTATAAGAATTGTTGCCATGACGTTTGCGATAGATTAAATGATTATAAAAAAACAGGGATACCTTCATTGTTGATTTCAGAAAATTATGAAATTTATCATTTTCTTTGGTTGGACATATTAATATTACTTCAAAAGACTTTGCAAACCACAATATTGAATTGCAAGATCCAAAGATTAGAGAAAGACTTATAAATCACAAGTGATATACAAAGTAAAAATTAATCATTACTATAAATTTTGATTGAAGAATCCAACCCTGGATTAAGAAATAAGATATCATCATTAAAGTTGTAGCAGTGTTGTAACTTATTGACCCCTATAACCACATTTGAATTCACCCATTTCAAAGAATGGTAAAGTCCACTGTCAGAATTTGGAAGGGTTTGATTTTGAATTTAAATAATGCAAACATTTAACATGTAATAATTACTTGTTCACCCCTATAATATGACAATAGACTATGCTATCTATTGATTTGGATGAGTCTAAATGTAACCTCAGGGGTTGATGAGTCAATATTGTCCATAAAAAATTACTAAATTACATGTTTTCTTGCAATATCTTAATTTCAAATCAAATTAGCACGTGTATAGCAATAAATTATCTCTATGTAAATGCTCTCTCTCTCTCTCTCTCTCTCTCTCTCTCTCTCTCTCTCTCTCTCTCTCTATTTTATTGTAAAAATAAAAATTTATAGTTTACACTATGCAGTGCAAAGTATTCACGACTTAAGCAAACATGTATTTAAAACAAAACATAATTAACTCATTCGCCCATAAAGACACATTTGGACTGGTCTAATGCAATGGTTTACATAAGAGTCTATTATTTTTCAGAAGTTGATGAGTCAATAATAGGCAGTTAAGTACATGTTTTTAAAACTTGCTAAAGTAATCACCATTAATAATTGCATGGACGTACGCGAATAACGTAGATTGACGCTATATTTCTGGGGGAAAAAACAGTTGCATAATTCATAATGCATACTCCCACTACAAATTTCAATATTTCCGCGTGTTGTTCATTACGCGAATTGCTTATGAAAAACATACGCGTGGGAGTATTTTACACGATGTCATACCTTATTGTGACCAGTCCTGTATTAAACGATGATTCTTGGCACAACTGTGGGACTGGTACACAGGGGTAATTTACACAAAAAACTCTTTATCGTGTATTTAGTGTAAATTATCCTCACGCGTGAATTCCTTATTTACAGTATTTTCCTCAGGATTTACCCTCTTTATAAGTTGTAAAATGTTATGTAAAATCACATAATTCCTGAACTATGCTTCACGAAACTTTTCCATTTCGAATGGTTTAAACATCACATTCAAAGCTAACTTTGCTGGTCTCTGGCTTCATCGAAGCTGATGGGCGGTTATATCTGAAGTATCTACATTAAAAGCGTCATCATATATTTGAACATTTGATGAGTATGAAACAGAGCAATACTTAGAAAATTAAAAAAAAATCCCATTCCTATGTTCAGCTATATGAATCGTTGAAATATGTATTCGATAGTGGGGATTGACCCTCTATACAAATTTTGGGCAGACGATTTTTTTCCTTTATGAGAACTAATCCCAACTTGTAAGAGGTCGTATTTTCCGATTTTTGCTATATTTGTTTTTTGTATTATGAACTTCCTTTCTCTAAATTTGTAATTTTTACGTTTGTATAAATCGTATGTAATTAAAATACCTTAATCATATAAAACGCCAAAATAACATTTCGTGGGACATTATCTGTGTTTACCAAAAATGTTTAAATCTTTTCTACGTTTCTTACTTGTACTTGATGTAAAATAACAAATAAAAGCTACACACAGGCATACGAAATCCTATATATATATTTTTGATATTAAGGTCAGGTCCAGTGAGGTATACATATACAAAAAGTAAGATCGAGTTATTCAATTGCAAAAATGCCAAACATGGTTTTTTGTAGCAATTTTCACCAAATATAAAGGAATTTAAGAATTTTTATCCCTGTGTATATCTTTTTTTTGTTATAGTGTATCGATAGTTAAAAAAAGGAATGAATTAAAAAAAAAAAACACAGCTAATACCCCTTTAACCAAACAAAGGCAAATGTTCTTTCAATGAGTTTCATATGTTATTCGAGACTTTCCTGAATTGTTAGAAACTGTATCTCTAGGAGTAGTGTCAGTGGTTTTCATGCACACAAAAGCATGCAAAGATGGCGGTTAAGACGCAGCGGTAATGGGCCAGGTTTATTATTGGCTGTGACTGTTGTTTATTAAATAAAGTTTTGAATGTATACTACAATAAAGACTAGATAATATTTCAGATATTGTAAAAGTCGACAAGATATACATTTGGTAAACCCAAAAAATAAACGCAAAACTTAAAACTTTACGAAACTAATTTCAAACCATGTTAAACCGGAAACCAAACCTGAATTTAATTTTCTGTAAATAAATTCAACCTAACAGCGTCTTGTTAGTAATTTGTCGCACTGATTTCACATAATTCCCACGAGAAAGTGGATTCACTGTTGGACATAAACAATATTATTTCCTGACATTGCGCTACGTCCTGACATGCGCATTGGTACTTGCACGTGCTTAGATCTGTAGGAAGAGTGCCTTCCGCATTTGCAATAAGATCGCAAAACTTGATATCGCCATGGAACTTGTTGATAGAGGATGAAGTAGGATATGAAACCTAAAATAAAAATAATAACATCAACTTGAAAAACATTAAAGAAACATCCAATTATCATCATCATCATCATCATCATCATCATCATCATCATTATTATTATTATCATTGTTTATGTTGTAATCATTATTATTATTATTATTATTATTATTATTATTATAATTATTATTATTATTATTATTATTATTATTATTATTATTGTTTGTGTTGTAATCATTATTATTATTATTATTATTATTATTATTATTATTATTATTATAATTATAATTATTATTATTATTATTATAATTATTATTATTATTATTATTATTATTATTATTATTATTGTTTATGTTGTAATCATTATTATTATTATTATTATTATTATTATTATTATTATTATAATTATTATTATTATAATTATAATTATTATTATTATTATTATTATAATTATTATTATTATTATTATTATTATTATTATTATTATTATTATATTGTTAATTTTATTGATAATATCCTTTTTGTCCATACTTAGTTAAACGTATGATATTACATTGTACGTTTTCGTAAATTATCAAGACAGAAGTCAAAACACATCATACCTGTAAAACTCGGGTTGTTCCTGATCGAGTACAGGAAATTCCCTTTCCAGTCACGAGTAGTTCAAACTGTTTAAAGTTTATATTCAGAAGCGTAGTATTCATACGCGCCCAAAATAATGGCGGTGTTGTTCCATTCACGGGTAAACCGAAGCAGGTGTCATTACTATTATCGATGGCAGTTGGAATGTTTTGTAGTAATGTGTTATTCTTATCGTTGAAAATCTCCAAATAATCGTCCACTGTAAAAAACCAAAATTTTATAAGAATTCACAACTTTTACGTCCGTCATATTTGTGAGGATTAGTTGTCGTTGTGTTGTTGTTGTTGTGTTGTTGTTGCTGTGTTGGTGTTGTTGTTTTGTGTTGTTGGTGTGTTGTTGTCGTTGTTGCTGCTGTTGTTGTCAGTGTTGGTGTTGTTGCTGTGTTATTGTTGTGTTTGTGTTGTTTTTGTTGCTGCTGCTGTTGATGTTGTTTTGTGTTGTTATTATTGTTGTTCTGCTGCTGTTGTTGCTGTGTATGTGCTTTTTTGTTTAGTTTATGTGTTGTTTTTTATTGTTACCGTAATTGTTGTTCTTTGTGTAGTTATTTATGTTTATTTTGTTTGCCTTGTTTGTGCTGTTTCCCTTTTCCCCTTTTGACGGTTTCACTAACCACCTATTATTGTTCAAGTTATCATTTTTTTACCAAAAAAAATGAAACAAAAACACATTTTAGCGAAATATTAACCACAGTCATGACTTTGTATCATCATCATCATCATCATGTGTGTCTTTTAACTCTAAATTCTACGTTGATAATGATCTAACATATGCCCAGCTTTAAAACAATGCTTCAAAATTGAATTATCATACCTCATTAATAAAATACAGTCAGGGATTGGTTGAGAGCCGTCACGTGTCAGTGAGACAGTCTTAATTGATTCTGTATTTCAGTATAGTAAACAATTTATTACCCTGATTGTATGGAGACACGATGATTTGTTTCCCGCGACCGACAAGTCGTATTCCCCTCGGGCTTCGCCCCCGGGAAATATGAGTTACCTTGGGTAAACAAATCCTCATGTCTATCTACAATCAAGGAAATACATGTATAATATCACCGGTTTATATGAGTCCAGAAGTATGTACATAAACCCAGTAGTAGGTATTTCAGTACGGGCTGATTATTTCATATTAAAGTACAATTTCGCTCAGATAACATAAATTAAATTCTAAACTTCTGCAATACTTTTAGATTAATTATTCGACCTTGTATGATATCGCGTGTTCTTTCGGACATACACATTTATATTAAATTCGAGCCCAAATGATGAAGTCTTATTGACAGAAATGATCGTTTTGAACAATTGTTTTGACAACTTTTCTAAAACTATAACTTTGGTATTGTTAATGATATATCAAAATGCGTTATATTTTATAAAGAGAAACAGCATAAATTTAAAGATTAGCCATGGTTTTACATAATATGATAGATATTATGTAAAACCATGGCTAATCTTTAAATTTGGCTTAAGGTACTATTCAAGAAATTGAATAATATTTTCTGTTGATCTCTTTATCTGTAGTCATATAAACAATAAGGAACTTTCGAGTTATCCCGAATTACCGTTATGATCATGTATTTAGTCGCATCTCTTCGGTTTTGTTCCTCATATGTACTTCCGGTTTTCATAATTACCTTTGCCACGTATGCAGCGCATATGGGATATCCATATGGTTTAGCGCATTAATAATATTTTGTGTAAAGAAATCCAAGAGACTCAAAAACATACGGCAGTGAATCCGAAAATACCGCTGAGGAACATTTTTCTCAATAAATGTGACTTGTGCGACTAAATGCAGGATGCATTTCCCTATTGGGAATATTTGCCAGAGTAATGAGACTATAATATCTTCATGACTTGCTCATCTCTGGGTTGCATAATTCCTTCGGTCTCATTCTCTATCTTTTTTCTAGGCGATTCAAATTAATGATGTGAACAAAAATATTCTATTAATGTCTTCAAATAAATATGTAACTTGATTTTAAGTTCTTCGCAGTTCGCATATAAGAACATAGAGGGAGAGAGTGGAGATAGCACGGAACAACAAATACATAGTATAATGTATGTCTAAATTTGGAATATGTTCGTCATCAAAATGACATGTTATATTTTGTATCATTTTACACTGTATTTAAACTGTAAAAGTTACTTACTCGGAGAAACAAGAAACTCGTGATCGATGTAACATGATCGTGTACATGTATAATTTATCTGAGCCATGCTTACGTAGGATGTCATGAATGGTTGCTGTAATTTGTAAACTGTGTGTGTTGAATTTCCAGCGTCTGGGTTCCACTGAAAATTATCAGAAATTAATGTTATAGTCAGTTTTAAAGGATTCCATATTTACAAAATATATACCTAACTTTACCGAAAATGGTATTGTTGTCTCGCAAATATATATCAAAATGCAACATGAAATTTGTTTACACAGCAAACAATAGTTTTCACTAAATTATAAAGACGCACGGACACTACGAAATATTTTTCGAATTACGAATTTAATTTGGAATATCCCTCATACACATTGTGCTTCGTTCGCTGTCGAATTAGATACAACAAAATTTACATAGTCCCATGACAAAGAGCCATAAATGAAATAATAAACAGGAACGAAATACGTGGGAGATATCCCATATATCACTTTTATTTTTCTTTAAACGGTGATATGCAAATTTGAAACGTGCAAATAAACTCTGATAAAGAAACTTTCTCAAAGGGACATACTTTATAAATGTAGTGATGTCTTCTTTATATCTCGACGTATAATCAATTCATATATACATGATATCATCCAGAGCTATTCCTACCTTCGTTATAACAGGTTAGATCGAATTCCGATCTTTTGCATCAAGTTTGAGCAGCCGGTGTAGACAATCCCTTGAAAGAATGATTTAAAGAACCTCAAGTTCATTCATTTTACTGCGAGCGTAATATGTTAAAAACCCTTTAACACAAGGCGTCAACAACTGAAAGATGCTACGTCGAGCGAAGTTATGTGACAAAGAGCGATTTTATTGACAGAAAATTGGTTTCAGTTTCCATTTCTGGTTTAACATGGTCTGTAATGCAGCAAATGAAATTACTGCGTACGCATGCTTAAACCGGGTTTAGTGTATATTTTGTCGACTTTTACAGTATCTAAAACATTATCTTATCTATGAAGCAGTGTTTCAAAATGGTATCGATAAAACAAAAGTGTCGCAGCAAGTTATTCATCTGTTATATTACTACGTCCATGCACACCAAATTTACTCAATATTTACTCAAGTTCAACTAATTCTCTATATTTACAATATAAAAACACACAGGATTCATGATGCAAATGGATATTTTTGTGTACTTATTGCATACAGTTGCAGACAATGATGAAAATTTGAAAATTAAATTTCATTCGGAGAAATCTTCAGAAATATAGCACAATAGATTGAGTATATACTCAAATTATGAGTACCATATTGATGATATTTAAAAAAAAAAGTTTGAAGGGGAAGTCATAAGTTTTTCAAAATATTTTATAAAACTGAAACTTTTTTACAATTCCGTAGCGTCCGTTCAAACGTTTTAGAAACAATGATATCGTCAAATTGAGGAAATTAAAACTGAACATTTCAAAATATTGAATGAATTTTGTGACTTGGCTCCCAGACATCACATTGGAATTGACCTATCGCCAAATGCCCGATACGGCATCGTTTGGCAAACTATTCCATTATGACGTCACAATCAAGTGGTCCGTCAAACATATGTGTGATTATGACGTCATAATCGAATGACGTCAAAAACGCACATGGAGAGCTACGTGTCAGACATTTGGCGATAGGTCAATTGTAATAATAAAACCACTCACAGTAGCTGCTTTGTCGCTGTACTGTATTCCATTAAGACTGTACTCAATACCACGCACTCCTAGGAACGTATTGTTGACCAAGTCCTCAGAATCCAGCGCTATTCCCTCGATAATTGCCAGTTTCGGAAAATAACTCTACAATTTAATTCAAAGTTTGGGTAATACTTAGCACTTACCTATCAAACTAATCATACAAACATTATTCTGGATATAGACGATATAGGTGTGATTTCGTTTATAGAGGCATTAGTTGTATTTACCAAAAGAAATTATTTTCATTCTTTTTTTCTACTTTTACTACTTGTATTTGATGTACAATAACAAATAACAGCTATACACAGGCATAAAAAATCTCATATTCTTATATATTTTGTGAAAATAAGGTCAGATCCAATGTGGTATTCATTTATAAAAAGTAATGTTGAGTTAATCAATTGCAATTGAAAAAGTTCCAAACCTGTTTCTGGAGCAATTTTCACAAAATATCTCTCCTTTGTTATTGTATATCAATGTAAGTAGTACAAAAGTGGGGTTTGAAAAAAAAAACAGCTAATGCCCCTTTAAACTTTGCACTTACTTGTCAAACAGTATTACAACAAATATTCTAGTATATAGACGATGTACGCGTAATTTGGTTTGAATTTCATAAACATATTACCAAAGTAATACATAGACGATCGTGTCTGTCGATAAGACTTCATCTAAGGTAAAATAAGAAGCACACATGGATTATAGAAACTTTAAGTCCATTATGATTTGACAAATTAGATATACAAATTGTCTCAACATAAAAATAAATTGCGAATCCCAAACGAGATGGGACCAAGTGTCCAGGATGAGTCAGCGTCCTCTGTCTAAACGTATTATCAAATCCTTGTAAGATATATCACTGTAAAACATTAACTATCTTAAGTTTTGAGACGTTTAGAACTTAAAAACAATGGTGCTATACAGACGAAATATCACTATAGTATAAGATAATAAAAAGTCCCACCTACATATCTAAACCATTAATCTGATATACGAGTATAAATGATTTAAGCTCGGTTGGGTAACATCTTTTTGAAAGTTACAAACATTAACAACACATAAACCAGTTTAGTTTAAAATTCTAACTTACATACTCGAAACATAAATCTTATATATAGATGACTTAGGCATGGCTTTTGTGTAAATGATACATATTGTTTTTTTCCGCCATCCTCCACATTTTTTTTCTTAAAAGTGTTATCTTACGACCCAACAACGACCCATCTCTAATGGTTCACAGATTTTTTCTTTTTTATGGAAAATGATTTCCTTATCAGCCCCTAGGGTATGGCAAAAGAATCTCAACCCTCGGGATAAGATTGTTGAATGACAAATTCTATTAATCCACGGAGACGTCACCAGAAATAAATGAAGTTGCTCATACTTTGATCTGAGATAAGGACTGATGGCAATCTTTTAATGGTTCTTTAACATGTCATGTCTTAACACTTAACCACCTCCATTATTATTATCATATGGAAGACTTTTTTTATTTTTTCGTTTATGTCGAGCGATTCGCGAAGATTCAGTTACTACCGAATTTATCCAGATAGCATTCATTATAATGAAGTATTAAGCCTTTCATTTATTATTAATCAGGGCCCAGTTGCACAACAGGTTGTTAATTTTAACGTAAAGTTAACTAATGTTCAACCAATGGGCTAACTGTAGATTAAATTTAACAATGTGTTGTGCAACCGGTCCAGATCATTAGATAAAATACTTATGAGACCAGCATAACCCTCAATTAGTTAGCAAGCCATTAAAAATTAGAAAAGTGACCCATGATTCGAAGGTCTTTACTACGGCTGTCTGCTTTCAATACATGGATTTGTACACATTCCTATCTAATAACGGAATAAATCGGCATGCAGCAAAAGGATGAAAAGTGATCATGAAATTTGAAAACTCTAGCACCTTCTAAATTAAGTATAAAAAGGCTTTCGTATAGGAATTGTATTGTACATGCGTTGTTCTAAACTACTTATACATTGGATATTTCAGTCTTGAAATTGTATCTCCTCCATGTTTCCTCGTCCCTCGTGTTTTCCAAGAAGAAACACTCATGAAAGACTTACATTGTCGACCTAACTGGCAACATATCGTGCAGCAAAAGGACGAAAAGTGATCATGAAATTTGAAAACTCTCGCACCTTTCAAATTAAGTATAAAAAGGCTATCGTATAGGAATTGTATTGTACATGCGTTGTTCTAAACTACTTATACATTGGATATTGCAGTCTTGAAATTGTATCTCCTCCATGTTTCCTCGTCCGTCGTTTTTTCCAAGAAACACTCATGAAAGACTTACGTTGTCGACCTAACTGGCAACATATCACGTTGGATGAAATACTTAAGAGTGTTTTATGTGACATCCCTAACCTCAGGGTATCGCAGTGGTTAGCGCACTTGCTTCTCACCAATTTTTTTCTCACCAGTTTCCTTCCTTGTTTGTTAATCGTTGCAAAATAACTAAAGTTTAAACTTAAAGCGATATAGGCTGTCACAATAACTATTTTTGTCCCCTGACATATAGTCGAGAATATGATAAAATGTGTGTTCAAATACATTGTCAAACACGTAAAAATTTCCTATCTTTAATGTTATCCTGAATGCTGATATTGACAAAATCAAAACAATATAACTGTGAAAAGTACGCGTACCTCACGTTTTACATCATGCCGCCATGTCCAGTGGAGTTGGGCAGTTCATGATCATATGTGTCAAGAATGATACAGCCGAGAATGCGATGGGATGAGTTAAAAATGGGTCGAGATCACCCGATATACCCGGCACGTGGACAATTTCAGAAATGAATGTTTTGAAACGACGAAAAAGACAAACTTTGCCTGATTTAGGTATGAAATGATGATGTACGAAAATAAACGCAAAGGGTGATAAGAATAGAATGTATATTAACTGCAAATAGCACGTGTTTATTGGTCTCTCGGTAATCTTCGTAAAAATTTACCGAAAGTTAATTTGCGATGCTCAAAGTATGGTGGACAGAAAATAACTGATATTACGGGTTACGTTTGGCAAGATTGTTGCGATTTTACACATGCATTTGTTTTTCTAACCACCAGATGGTCTCTTTGGAATATATATGCGATAGAATATCACATAAAACGGGTATGTAAAATTTTTCACCGACGACAGCTCATATCGCTTTAACAATTTAATCAGGCTATAATGATCCAAAATAATTATAAAAATCGATACAACAGACTCGGCAAATTAGATATTACATTCAGTTTAATTAAACTTCAATATTTTGTAAAATATTTATACAACTGGGCCCTGATATTCAATCTATCGCAAATGTAAAATAAGAAATAGCTTTTGTCAGGATGATAAAATAAAATTTAAATTTCCCGTTGTCTATTTTATAAAATCATTTATTTTCATGTTTCAATTCTGTGGGTCTTCCTTTAAAACTGAATTTGTGGACATTAATTTTCGTTAATTTTGATTCATAAGTCAGTGTATAAAATCATTTACTTTCTTATTCACTCGACAAAAGTAATCTAAAATTCTTTAGATATCTTTGGGTTGATTAGAAAAGCTCTCACAATGCGTGTGTAAATGTAGACATTTTTCTCATTATTACTTACCGGGGCTTTTACACATATCTTGTATTGAGCAACCCAGACCTGTGTGCTGCTGTACTTTGATCCAATTCCAAACCATTCCTCACTATCGCTGCTGACACCCGTGCTATTCCGGAACTGTGCCAGAATCGTGATTTTTATTTTATCGTCTTCTATATCATCATACGTTCCCATGTTAGAAACTTCCGGCATAACGACAGTTACTAACTCGTATGCTCCATCTGCTGAACTTTAAATAGAAAGCGATTAAAAGGTCACATGGCTTTATAAGCCATTAGTATAAATGATTAATACCAAGTATTTAATGTTTTCCTTCACAGAATTTCATAACATGTTATATATTTTATACGACTGTAAATATTTCTGTTAACATGAAATATCATTTAATCACTAAATTAAGAAATACGCGATAAAAAGCTGTTGCATCTGTGACGCTCTGTGACGTTTTATGAACACATGCAAAAAATACCTTTTTGGCTGTTAATATTCTTTTAAACCAATGACTTTATTTCAAAATTACCAGAAAATAGTGAGTTAATGCCAGAATTAAAGAGCATGCCCAGGAATAATCAGAAAAGTATAATAAAAAGACGATGGTTGTAGACTTCTGGTAAATTCCAAAGTGAGACCACAGGTAATCAGATAATTCGCCAGTAACAGTCAAAGCCATCGAGTATCATTATTATCTTTACTTTTAACTACTTTATTTCTGATTTCATTCTTTAAGATGAATTCAATATGCAGTTTGAGGTTTTACACACACAAATATATATATATATACATGTATATATATATATATATATATATATATATATATATATATATATATATATATATATATATATATATATATAAATGTAAAAAAAGTCTTAAGAGTCCACACAAGTATGAATATAAAGGAAGAAGTAGAAAATGCACTTTAGTTTTTATGGAAGGTATTCCATACCTTCTTCCTTATATACATTGATGTACAAATAAATAATTTATAAACCACGACAAAAAGTTTTTATTTAGGATATATACCTTGTCATATTAGAAGCGCTTTTTATCATATCCTCTGAAAGGCTTCTCACATTTCGTCCGATACTTGCAATGGAGTAATTACAAACAGAAAAAAAAGATTCAGAATAGTTGGTTGGCACCGGAAATTCGACCGTTACTTGTCCTGGATTAGAGTTCCTTTGAGTAGTTATATCCAAAACGAATTCGAACAGTGCTCCTCTTGACAGGCAGTTTGTTCGACAATTATGATAGAAAGAAAATGAATAGTTGACAGGTACCTGCAGCATATAAGATATATTACACATAAACAATTTAGGTGAGAAATATAATACCAAATACATCTGCATATCCTTTATATAATTTAGGCCTGAGCGTTAGAAATTCGGACATAATGGACTTTTTGAATGTTTATAGCATTATGTTCAACAGTTCTTTTATCTTCATGAATGATTTTAATCATTAATCACAGTGATTTAGATTTAAAATCCTCGGTATTTTTTTCATTTTAAATGAAATACGCAAATGAAATTAATTTTCAATCCTACACATTGTCTGTGAGTGATTCTTTTATTACTGAGAAGGAATACTGTATGTGTATTTAAATTAGCGCACTCATATTTTAGCGCTCTCACGGGGCATAGACTTATTAGCGCAATCTTGAATTTGCGCAATAATTTATTAGTTTTGGTGTGTATAAAGAAGGACAGAATAGAGAAATTTTAGCGCTGCCCTAGAATTAGAGCAATGACCTGAGCGCTAAAGGCGCTAATATCAGAATACCACTAAAATAAGTACACGTACAGTAAATCAATGGAGCTTATGTTTTATAAATACATATATTTACATACACTTAGAGGTTGTATCCCACTGGGTATTTCAATACATGGTATTGTTTATTCGTTTCTATTCTATACACTTTTAGAATATTTATACACAAACCATGTATCTACACTTACGTCGAATGGAGCGACGCCAACAACTGTCATCTCCAAAACCTCTGTGGGTGATGTGTCAACTGTGACCTCCACTTCGTACACATCATTTACACTCGATCCACTAGTAAGAGGAAACACGGTGATTTCAAGTGTAAAATTATTGGCCTGAGCCCCATAGACATGCGTGTATAACCCATAATTGGTGACCCTGAATTGTGCCACAGCTACACTATTGATCAATGAACCGGATGAACTTGAGAAAGATAGTGACTCCAGTGTATAACACTGGATATTTTCGCCTCTGTTTTTCACTTGAATGTCAGCAACAATCAAGCCCGATGGGTTTAAGCTGGCTTTCAGTTTCGTCTGCACCGTTACATTAAAAGTCATGATATTGTTTGTGGGAACCGTTATGTTAGCTTCCAGAGATGATGCTTTGCCGAGTATAAGTGAGTCATTGGCGGTGATCAAAGAGACCTGGAAATCATTCTGAAATCCAAGAGACAAACGTTCATTGAATTAACAGTGAATTTTTTCATCAAAGATATGAGGCGAAAAAAATCGCACACACATACAAACACACACACACACACACACACACACACACACACACACACACACACACACACACACACACACACACACACACACACACACACAGGTACGCACAAAAAGACAAACACGCAAACACACAGGCAGAATTGGAGCAGGAAACACAAGAGAAAATGAGTAAGTTATACAAAGGAAGAGACTATGCACAAGTGATCCAAAGTTAAACAATATACATGTCCAATGTGTTTTTCATATTTTCATAATGTCATGTATTTCACATTCATAGAAATTCAGGTATTTCACATAATCATACTGCGACACTCAACACAAATCCGACTGCACCTTCACATTGTACCGACTGTACTATACATAGTTATCATTTATATTGATAAATTTTATACAAAACTGTTTTCTATTAGATGATTATTTCAACTTCAATGTCACGTTGTCCATATTCACATGATGTTAAAGAAAAACGCATGACTAGTGAACTAGTAACAGATGAGATCACATAAGAAAATGCCCAAAATTGATTTGTTTGCAATAATTCACTGCTGGTAGGTCACACTTTTACTGCACATACAATTTATTATATGTAGTCCCAAGACAATTACTTATATAAATAAACACATTACATGGTATTTAGGTACCAGCTGATGATCTTATACTAAAATAATATTTCGCACAGATAACACACCATTCAAATTCTAAATTCCCCAAAAGCTAAGGCAGTCATTTTTTTACAGTGGTTTCTCTTAGACGGATTTGGCTATGCTTTTAGATTTATTATTTGGCATTGTATGATACCACGTTCCCTTTAGATAATATATTTCAAATCAGAGCTCAACTGATAAAGTCTAATTGACAGAAACGATCGCCTTGAGCATTATAACTTTGGTATTATGTTTATAATATTTATAATTTTATTTATTTGCTGATAAGATATCAACAAAATTCTGGAAATAGATCATCAAGTCTTTGTTAAATTTTTTGGAAAAAGTTTTTGGCCATAACTCAAACTTATTGTAAAACTCGATTGCAAACTCGAACACACACACACACACACACACAGACACACACATACACACACACACACACACACTTCCAAACCTTGAACCTTGAAACACTAAATTATATCTTGTTATACAAACATTTCAATACGTATACTAAAAGATTTTGAACACAAATAAAATTTAATCCTTACAGCAACTGGAGTAGCTGACACAGCTGTAATGTTAAAATAGCACACCCATACTTCGTTATTATCAACATCTACGCCGAGGCCAATGGGATGAATCTCGCCAATTGTCGCTGTTTCCTTAAGGTACACTACAGCCTCAAACTGTAATAAGTCTGCCTGTGTTGCGTTGCCAGGTTCCAACGAATCTGAATTAAATATTGGCAGAAATTACATAAAATGAAATTCAAAGATAGTGAACTCCATGAATTTTAATTCATTTAGTTGCCGATTCTTTCTTAAAAACGTATATCAGTTTTTGCACAAAGACCTACTTACTTGTATGGTTAGAGCATCGCATTCGTAAATCACTGAATATGGCCTTTTCACCGAACTCGAGAGCATGGAACATTTGCGACGGGTGTGGCATGCTCACAGGGGACGCCGACTCCTTGCAAACATCTGGTTACATCCCGTGTGAGATTAGCATTCTAAAGGACTTGGACTTTCGGATATCCATTGGTATTTTTTCATTATACATGCAATATACGACATTACCGAATTTGTTGAAAATATGTTATTTGACATAACCGGAAATTTATCCTGGATGTCAATAACTGTGAATGGGTCATTTCTTTACCAATCGTTGTTGGTAGATAATTTTTTGAACTGAATTCCCTACTTGAAGAAACATGTATCTAAACCGACATCCAAGTGAAAAATACACATACGAATTATTAACTCACCCATGTTGACAAAGTTGGATGGAAACTGTAAAGCTACTCGACGGGCTCCTGCGAAATCTACTGAACACACGATGTCGTTAGATGTAAATTGAGTAAGATCTGCCTGTTTGTTAAAATAAAGAAAATTTAAATAAATCATATTCAAACACTGTCAACGTGGAATATTTTCACTTGAATTATTGTATAGTGATTTCATTCCACGGGTTGCTATTTTCACATTTTTTTCTCCTGATACGATCGTACATTTTTGAATTCGCGGATCGATAAGAGCATAAAAAAGTATCAAGTTTTGCAAAAACAGACTGCAATATATTACATATAACGTATTTTTGTATTTGATTGGACTAAAGAGTTTTTGTAGAAGTTGGTAATTTCCATGTTTCTGATCAATATACGAAATTTAAAATAAATAAATATTTTTCATGTTATTGTTCTCTTTCTATCTTTCTATCCCTGACATTTGAACCTCGCGTGGCAACCAAACTGCACAGAGTGAAGTCTAATACTTTGCTTAAATTGATATTTATATATGTTTTTCCTCTAATATAATGGCAGCTTTTTTTAACTACAAAAGGCGAAGTTTTTTCTGGAAAATTAAACATTAAAATTACAAAATGTACTTACCAGTTGTTCAAAGTTTTTGCCCACTTTTATCAGATTTACACCGACTACACGAAGATCCGTATTGGATGTGTTTTCATGCATGCTTATAGCTTCAAACGACATGTTAGGATTTGAATATGGCATTAGAACATCAACCAGAATCCGCAAAGAGGTTCCGACCTCTAAGTTTGGATCAGTTACTGTCTGTAGTTGGAATGACGCTTCTTTAACTTGTGTCTGTTGTAAATGAAGACAAATATTTCAAATTATTATATATCCTACTTTCGTTTTCCATATACCTAACATTAGACGAGAAGGTGCAATATGTGCCCGTGATCGGTTTTGAGGTTCCGGGACTACTTGTTTTGTTATATTCATGTGTGGTATAAGGATGACACATAACACAGATTCTGCATGATATTGTGATTTGATGTGAATTAAATAAAATATCTTAAATTTTGACCATTGTATCATTGCTAAGGATATACAATGAAAATGTTTTTGAATGTATGTGTTGATATATTTAAACCTCGTTCTGGGCGTGGAGAAGGACCTGACAATCTTGCTTCTTTTCCACGACAAAAATTCACGCGTAAATATTATAATATATTATACATCCAATATCCTTAACATATGTAATTGTAGTCTATACAGTATATCGCAACTGACATGTATCATGTACCAAAACGAATGTTTTTAAGAATTTGATGGAACTTGATTATGAATGTATCATAAATGTATATGGATTTCAAAACTATAACAACAATCGCTGAGAGAATAGATCTAAGTAAACAAACATAATATAAATACAATGTATTTATTTTAGGCTAACGCTGTTATTGATGATTGTGGTGTAGTGGTAATGATTTTAAATGTTATTATAAATATAATTATCAATATTATTATTATTATTATTATTATTATTATTATTATTATTATTATTATTATTATTATTATTAATCTATCTTCATCATTAATGAAAAATAAAGAAATAAAAACCAAAATTCCCTAAATAATAAACTGACAATAAATCTATTATATTCAATCAAAACTAATTAAATTAAATAATAGTTTTCTGCAATACTCTAATGTTTCTGTAAAATCTGATCGCGTCATAAAGCAGTTTTATAGAAACTTATGTCATTACACCATTCAAAAGTTACAGGTCCGCATATATTTGCGACTACGTTGCCTCTTATTAAATGCATGTGTAATTATACAGTAATGATACAGAATTCTAAATTATCGTGCTATACACGCCGGAACTACTTTCTTAATGGGCTTCAAGTCATCCAAAATATTTGATGCCATTAAAAGCGGAATGAATTTTAAATTCGTGAACACATATAAATAAATACACCAAACCACACAAATGTTTCTATCCGTATCATCAGACTGCACTTGATTGTTGTAGCGGATGGATTCAACTCACGATACACTCTTGTTGAATCCATCCACTACAACGATCGCGTGCAGTTTGATTATATGGATATAAACACATGTGTAGTGTTGTCTATATTCTTTACACATTTATTAGTATGGGAATGGAAAATTTTACCGGATACACCGTCCTGATAGTTTAAGATATTTCACCAATCCATACATTGTAGCTATTGTTTAAAATCTTACCGGAGTCACCGTTCTGATAATGTAAGATATTTGACCAATCCATACATTGTAGCTATTGTTGAATTCTACTCCTGCGCTGATCCAGTGTGTGTCGTTGTCTTGAATGGCGTCAATCGAGGCAACGTAAGCGTCAAAGTGAATTTTCAGTTCGTTAGGTTCAGAACCAGTGCCAATACCATTTGTATTTGTGACTTCACTGAAGTTAAACACTCCTCTTGTATAAATCCTGAATGGCGACTTGCAATGTTAACAATGTACAGTTATGTCATAATCATAATTACATTTTCATATATAACATTTTAAGGCAGTAAAATTAATAATATTACCCAATGATAAACCTAATGTATTCCAAAATCCTTCTAAAAGTAACCACTGTAAAATTATGACTAGCTTAGCTTATGAGAAATGTAGAATATAAACAGTGCTATCTATTCGAAATAGTACTTTAGAATAAAGTATCATCAGCTGGTACCGAAGTACCAGATACTGGGTTTATGTATATCCCCGGGCACTCAAATAATCCCCCAGCGGTCAACTAAACTAGACCGTAATTTTCATAGTAAAATAATATAGGCTTTATAAGAAGTTAGATTTGTTTAAATTGTGTGTAACCTGCAGCTGATTCTTAATTGACATTAATGAATGTTATGCTCGTAGATTTCCAGTACACTGGATACACTTTATTCTTCTGAAAATGCGGTATTTTAAAATACTTTTTAACGTAAATTAATGTTTATTTGAAGCACGGAAAAACAATATGCAAACATGGAAGCGCTGCTCAGTGAAAGGGGGGAATCTCAACTCTTGGTAAGAATCTGAAAATCTAATCCTCGATAAACAATGGGATCGGGCAATCCGACTCTTGTCCACTTAAGAACCCCAAGGCTTGTAAGATTATATTGAGCTATTCACGGGCAATCCTCGTTTCCGCGGGTAAGAAAAATAAAAATATACAGTACGACCGATATGTCGCTACAATAGCTTACTCACCGATACAGTTTCCGGGCTTGCGTAGTAAACGGCCGATATATTGCTGACGGAGCCAGCGATGTTAGGTCCAATGCTGCTTATGACTGCGTTTGCAAAGCCCATGACAGTAACATTGGTCGAAGGCAATATCTCAACAACAACACCGCTAATGGTACCGACCGGAAATGCGATAGTCAACTCCAGTCTTGTCTTTTGACCAATAAAAAGATCCGTTGTCTGATTATATGGTGCTAATACAACCAGTGATGGTGTGAGATCGGTAGGTGCTTGTGTGAAACCTGTAATAATAAGAGAAGATAATATCTTATTTTTATCTTAAATCTCATAGTGTTTAGACTATTTGTAAGCAAGATTAACAGAATCTCGCTCCACTTCGAATTCCAGATAGAAAGTTATCAGTCGATGGTGGAATAGATCAATATGTTCCAGTTGAGGCATTAGCCGAGGTAGGGATATTGATTCATCCCACCCGAAACCGATATGTTTTCTATATCTGGAACTCAAATGTGGTGCTTGACTTTTTCCCGTTTGTTTACATACATGCATTCATCAGTTTGACCTATTTTAGTGGCAGCATCACCCATGCTATTTTATTTCACCGTACAAAAAACGAAAGACATAACATAACATAACATGAGAATAATGGAGATTAAAGGCTTCCTGATATTTCTGATACGGAAACAACCATTTCTTTTACGAACAATATTCGCGCATAAATATATCCTTTCACTACATTCATTTGTTTTGGATTTAAATGCACAATAATGGCTATTTTCATCGGCATTTGTTAAATTAAAATGGTGGCAGAAACTGATCATTTCTTAAAGGCAATTTATATTGATTTATGGAAAATCAGTCATGTATCAAAGAGCTAAATAAATCAATATTTGGTTGAAATGATAAATTATTTTGGCGGAATTGTCTCGAACAATTTACCTGCCTTGTTTTCATTGAACGATATTAGACAATACGCTGTTCTCATCATTAATGAATGTTTTTCAAGGAAAACTCGATTTCAAATTTGTCAACCAATTATTTAGTTGCTTTGCTTATTCATGTACGACTTTTCTTCTACTTACGTCGAACATTTGTTGTAGACGTTATGTTAAAACTTTTTATCACAGAGACGTGTATACGAGGTTACGTGACACAGTAGGTTTGTCATATAAAATCACAAACACAAAGTAAAAACCTTCAGTATGTCCAGAATATAAAATATAAATCTGGTGAATATTGGAAAAACACGGACCTGTGGAAATCCAGATGTGACGTTATTTGTAAATTTAGGAACTAAATTAAAGGGGCATAGGCTGTGTTTAACAAAATACTTATCTTGATTTTTTTTCTACTTAACTACTTGTACTTGATTAATAGTGACAAATTAAAGCCACACACAAGTTTATATTTTGTGATGAGGTCAGGTCCAGTGTCGTATATATATACAAATAGTAAGGCCGAGTTAATCAATTCCAATTGAAGAATTGCCAAACTTGGATTTCTCAAGCAATTTTCACAAAATACATGTACATAGGACTTCAAGAATCTTTATGCTTGTGTATATCTCTTTTTTCTTATTGTATATCAATCTAAGTAGCAAAAATGGAAAACACAGTTAATGCCCCTTTAATTAATTATTAGTAAATATAAGATTTATTTTTATACATAGATATACCTATTAAAACTACATATACATATTTTATCAAAGTACTAGTATTTTTTTTTTTTTTTTTTTTTTTTATATATATATATATAATTTATTTGAAATTAAATAACATAAAGTGGGGGTAATACCTCCGCAGAGGCCCTCCGTATATTCCCAACCAGCGGTGCCAGGGGCCCTCTGATTGGGAAAAATTATATTCATAGTAAATTACATACATCAATACATGTGTACAAACCGGAACATTAATATTCCGTTTTAGGTTCCGTTTAGTGCATATTATCGTACTCGAGGCATTTCCTATTTCAACCACGTGGAATCTGTTGTCAACATTTACTGTAAAGTGCACTAGTACTAGTATTAGTACAAGGTTGAAATACATGTTCCTGCCTGAAGATATTTAATTGACTACATATTTAACTAGACAAACTTGTGCAATAGTTATGCCTGTATCCATATGTTTACAAATTCGGTACCAGTTCCTCTGATGTAAGTCATATGTGCGTGGTTGAATACATTTGACAGATTAATGCATATTGTTAGATAATCCTGTCTAAGACATCTCTGAGAAAGTAGCTGCTTAAGTAACTTCAGATGTAAAAGCCTGGTCAGGAAGCCTGAGTAAATATATAATTGAGTAATGTTACATGTATAGCCTAATTAGGAAGTGATTAATAAATTCACTATCTGGTATATATAGCGGTAGAAATTCAGACCTAGGGGACCGACATATACAGCCAGGCGGACCAGGGGAGCATACAGCGCGGTGTGTCGTCGCGAGGCGGCTTGAACCCGGGAGCGACATGGAATGCACTATATAGTGTGTTGTATATAGCTCGATTGCACCTGGTCCCACTTCTTGGTTTCCAGAGGACCGTGTCTGTCCATTTTACCAAATTTGAATCCATATTCTGGACATCCTAAAGATTTATACTTTGGTATCTGAGATTTTTATATTGTATATGAATGTACATAAACTGTAAGTATGAAATACTTGTATATACCATTAAAACATCTGAAGAGAAGATTGAACCTTATCATCATTATTTAGAAGTTTATACCACTATCACGATCAACTCGACTTAACAACAACGTGACGAATTATACAACACAGAGGTGGAATTAGGTGCTCTGGAGTAAGCATCCCCTGTTAAATAAACCTAATTTTATCAACAACCCGAACAAATATTAGTACAAAAAATCATGGTATTGTGCTTACCGGTTGTCAGCTAAGTTCAGAAAAGAGATAATTTTAATATCACTAAGCTAAATGTCAACAATTTACCCACAATACATTTGGTGGAGGGTAGTTGTTTGAACATTGTTTTCCCCATTTTCAAGTGCGACATTTTTGTTTCTCGTTTGCTTTGGTTTTGACTGACTGTTTTTTGTTTGTTTGTTTTCGATTTGATTTTTGTTTTTGTCTTTTATTTTCTTTTGAGGTTTTTTGTTTCTGATTACTAGTACTATTTTATCAATGAGCATTTCTTCATTTTTTACTTCTCTGCTGCTATTTTAATGGTGGCAGAGAGAACCCAGTTATCTACCCGGGAAAATGCCACTGTGCTTCCACAAGTTAACTGGCAAACTGGAACCTGCGCTGACCGAAAGTGATGAACTTCATGGTTCAAATTATCATATTCTAACCACTCATTCACGGAGGTGCCCTAGAATACAATGGAAATTAGTCAATGAATGTGGAAAGTTGATAATCTTAGGTCTAACAACCATCGGATAGTTGTGAAAGTTTATAGGGGTGACGCCACCGGGTAGATGTGAAATTTTAAAACTTCTGCTCTGACAACCATTGTGTAAATGTGAAAGTTGATGACCATTTTCGTAGATGTGAAAGTTTATACCCATAGAACTGACAATCACTGGGGATATGTGAAAGTGGATAATCATAGCTCCTACAAAAATCAGGTAGATGTTAAAGTTAATAACTATATGTCTTACAAAAACCGGGTAGATGTTAAAGTTGATAACCATATCTTTTATAAAAACCGGGTAGATATTAAAGTTGATAACCATAGTTTTTACAAACACGGGCTAGATGTGAACGTTTAAAACATGTTACAGCCACCGGATAGACGTGCAAATTTATATCGATAGACCTGACAGCCACCGGTAAAATGTGGAGATTGTTAATCATAGTTCTTACAACCATCAGATAGAGGTAAAAGTTGATAACCTTGGGCCTGACAGTCACCGGGTAAATGTGAAAGTCTTTATTCATAGACCCGACAACAACTAGGTAGGTGTGGAAGCTCTTACAAAACCCGTAAACGTTGATAACATTTGGCCTAACACCACCGGGTAGATGTGAAAGTTTATACCCATATACCCGACAACCACTGGGTAAATTTAGAAGTGGATAACCTCGGATCTCACAACCACCAGGTAGATGTGAAATTTTATAACAAAAGACATGACAACCACAAGGTAGATGTGAAATTTTATAACCATAGATGTTAATGTTAATGGCAAAACACCTCACTACGTGAAAACAAGTAAAACCAATAATGTTTCTTTAACATGCTATTTTTCCGTGACAGGAAAACTCATTTTGACGTCTTTTGAATGCTTTGATTTTCATGATGACATAACAATACTTTATATTAAGATTGCACCGTGTCCTACTAATGTACAATAGTCATTAAGATCAAGAAATGATAGAATATGAACAATTTCGTATTTTTCATTTCGGAATCAAATATACATTTATTGACTGTTGACTGTTATTAAGATACACATATCAATATATATATATATATTGAAACACCGTAATTTCGTGATTGAGATTACGATTTGCAAAACAAAAACTGAATATTGCGTTATTGATTTTATATAATGGAACGACTTGAACCTATATCCGTAACCTACAAACCTTGTGTTTTTACTTATCTTATGATGTACTAATGACGCTTTGATTTTTTTAACAACATTGTCTAATAGCTCACGGTATTTGAAAGTAGATTTTTTATATTTATATCAGTGCCCAAAGATGTTAAAATATAGTATTTTTGTTCATGTAAACAAATCCATTGCTTTACATGAAGCTGACAAGTGTGTGAAATTTATCGATTTTAGAAAGTAGAAAATATCGACTGAAAACAAAATGTAGCAATAACAGACAGTGTATAATGAGAAAATGTGTACCGTATGATTGGATTCATTAAATTTTCAAAAATACATGCTTTGAAAACCATCAATAAATGGTGGTTGTAAATAATGCATTCATTTTGAAAACAGTTTGCTTTTATGAACTGCTAAACTAAAATTTCTACCGACCATTGTCACGATGTCTGATTTTAAAAACAGAAGAGATAAAGAAGTATTTTATGTTATGTGGATAAAATTATCTTTTACCGTTCAACCCAAGAAACTAACACAATAGCAGAAAATATATTCTTATGATAGAGGAATGAGGTTACATACGATTGATTTCATTTTCAAATAACCAAAATACTGAAACACATTTAGTGATGTTTACGTCAAATCCTTTTACGTTTTACAATGGGGCAGTGGTCGAGCAGTTAGAGTATCTGTCAGTGCAGGTGCGAGCCCTGCTGGAACCTAAGATGATTTTGTGAGAATGTTTCTCAGTTTACATGCCAAATATCGGTGCTGTCTTTCCGGGTATAATGTTCTTGTTCTCTTCTCGTCCATTTAGTACTGATCACCACTATATTGGTGAAACATTAAGTGTGGGGTAAACAATATTTAAAAGATTTGTGGTCCCATCCCATTGTCTATTTCAGTTCAGAAAATCTCTTGACATCGTTTTTACATCTGTTTACTTATGGATCAAATTCAAGATGGCTGATAGCTTAACGACTGCAATTTTCAATTATTCAGCTTTCTTGAATATATTGAACACTGCAAACTTCCTTTCATCGGAACTTGACAGATAACTTCAATCCACTTAAATCTGATACTAGATATACCCGTATTAAACCGCAAATTCAGGTTGAAAATTTATGATCATTGATTTGTTTACTTTCAATCATCCGTTCAAAACAAAAGAGTTCACAGGAGAAAACAACGTTTTCTTTTAATTATCATTCAATAATCAACTGTTCTTGAGGTCTGACCACATCATTGTGCCTTGTAGTCATATCTGATTTCTTCCAAGCTGATAAATGTGAATATTTTAAGTTGCCTCAAATTTTCCTTTTCTGTCCGGTACAGTTTACACTCAGAACGCAAGTCCCGGTCATAAATTTAATCGATTTTATTTCTGACATATCAATAACGTTCTTGCTTTAATAATAACGCTGTAACATTAAATACGCAAGTACAAATCGAAGTAAAAATGAAGAAGTACCAACGGATAATCGAAACTCAAAGTCCATTAGAACACGACAAATAAGATATAAAAAATGGTTTCATAATGAAGAACAATTGCGAATCCCAAAATGGGATAGAACCAGGTGTCTGGAATGAGTCACCGTCCTCTGTTAGCATGCCACACCCTTCGAAAATGATACACGGAATTTTCTCGAGTTCGGCGAAAACAAAGTCCGGTGAAAATGTCGTCATAGTTTGAGATCTGATTGGCGAAAAATGTCACTGTGTATACAGTGAATTGAAGAAAAAAACTTGTTCCTTTAAATTTTCACATAGATGTTTGATGTTTTAGCATTTCCATCTTATTTATACCGTTCATATATAAATGGTTTTACATTACTGCTGAAGTTTCTCCATAACAACTGTATGTATGTTGGTAATAAGGAGCGCTAATAAAGGTTTGGTTGGGTGATTGCTTACAATAAATCTATCTTGATCTTACTATATATATATATATATATATATATAATATATATATATATATATATATATATATATATATATATATATATATATATATATATATTGATCTTAAAATATAGTTATCTCGATCTTACGATCTACCTATCTTAATATTACTGTATATATCTTGGTCTTCAATATAATTATATTGATCTTAAAAAATATTTATCTTGCTCTTAAAACAAAATCTTGATCTGACAATATATATTGTATCTATTTTTGTACCTGTATCTATTTTTGTACCTGTTTTTATTAGGTCACTAAAATACATGGTTATGAAATATTTCGTCCCTTGAAAATGGGCTATTTGGTTATCACAGCTTCTACTAAACCCCAGTTCTTCTAAAAGCCAATTGTAATCTAACTATAGTGACGTACCAAAATTGATGCTTCTTTTTATTTTTCTTTATATATTTCTTATAAAACCATATTTTTTCATGAATTTATCTCAGTCATTTCCCATTCAAGTCCAATACAATTTTAACTATTAACCATTAATGCTCAGAAGTTTCTGTTTTTGTTATATATTTCCGTTGTTTTTGTTTTATAGTAATGATTGGTTTTTCAAGATACAAAGTTTTAATGTCTCTTTACAGTGTGTGTAAACAGGGAATTGTGACAAACAAAATTCAGATGTATGTTTAAATTGCTAAATCACCTTGAAAACAGAAAAGTAACCATTATGAGCAAATGTCCAAGGAAACTATTAGATAGTCTGTGTTGTCTGGTGTAAGTTTCATCAACATTTATTTAGAAATGACTCTCCTTGGACATTTTGAAAAATATAAGGGAATAATAAAAAGTTGCATCAATTTTGGCGCGTCCCTGTTTGAGACCTAGTCCGCGGGAACCAGTACTTCTAGTAATGAAAACTAGTCAGCTACGCAACTTCTTCAGATTCATTGTGTACAGATTGATAGTGTCTTTTCATTGTAACCTTCGAACTTTTCCCCCGAGATTTATTCAACCTTCTAACAGTTTTCAACAATTAATCGTCTGAGTACTTGGCATAATCCTAGACATAAGTTCTCTCTCAAATTGAGTGAACGAGTTTCTAAAGACTTTTAACTTCTTAAACTGAATATTTAAGTCTTCATTTCTCAGCATTAGTTATTTCAGAAGTGAAATAATAATAATAATAATAAAAATAATAATAATAATAATAATAATAATAATAATAACAATGATGATGATGATGATGATGATGATGAAAATGATAAGATAATAAAAACGATGATGATGGTGGTTGTGTTGGTGGTGTTGGTGACCACAACGATGATGATGATGATGATGATGATAATGATGATGATGATAAAAACAGCAAATATAATAATTGTTATTTACTTAATTTGCAGTAATTGATTGTAAAGCTGCCATGCATCATTACATTCAATATGGAAATTATTGTGTTGCCTGTTTCATCAACAAACTCTACTATAACAACAACAACAACAACAACTACCACTACTACTAAATCATCAACTTCTACTTCTACAACAACTACCACTGATACTAAAACAACAGCTGTAAATACTGTTTAGCTGTGTACAGGAAAGCATATTAAACATAGATTCCTATGATCGACATGATATTGACAACAACAACTACCACATTTACAACAAAAAGTCTGTATGATTGACACGATATTGACAACAACATACCTTGTCTGATACAGCACTGATGTATCACAAAAGCCACAAGCCAGCTGTACTTTAACTCCATTTTAATGCTAAGTTTTAGTCACTTCTGTAAAATTGTCTCATTGCATACAAGAATCTAATGGTTTTCAAGACCAAACACACATTATCACGACACCTAGTCAAACAGTTCCTGTATATTGCAGTGAACGTAGATGCTTGAATTCCAATTTTAAACTATTAAACTATTGACGACGTAATGAATAATAGATTCACCTATGACGGGTTGCCATGTAAAATCAATAAGACTCATTTCAAGTGAGAATAAATATATTACGGTTAGTTTGTGTAAAGCCATGTCAGACTAAATATTGATACAATCATTATCAGTACCCTGTATAATGATCGTTGTTTTCTAAAGGCAAATTCTTACTTCTTTGACATTATCTCTTACAACATCGCATTAAAGTAGGTTTCTGACCTAGGAAACATGTTTAAACAAGTTCACTTGAAACGTTAAGTTTCATTATATATAACACATTTTTTTTTGGAAAATGTTAATTGAAAAAGTAAAGTGAAAAAATAAGAAAGTTCTCGTTGAAAGAAAATAGAATATTGTATATATCTAATTGTTAAACACAAGGGAGTCGACAAGAGAAAAAACGCTATACAGAAGACAAGAAAATACGGATACATTGTTTAACACAAGAAGTCTATCAAACACTTAACGCTCTACAAAGTACAATAAAGAAACATCGATAGAAATTCGAAACTCAATTAGAATACGGCAACTTAGATATAAAAATATCAGATACCAAAGTATAAACAATCAGGATCTTGTTGACGGTATGCACCATGTGACAAGTATCCTCGGGGACAAATTGTTCACCAGCAGAGATACATACTCGGTGGTAAAAATATTTTTAAAAACTCAGATACCAACGTATAAATCTCCAGGATGTCATTGACGTAATGTACCGAGCGATAAATGTCCCCAAAACGAAGAACAATTCCGAATCCCAAACAGGATGAGACTGAGAGAGTAAGTGTTTCCTGATAGCATGTCACACCCGTCGCAAACGTTCCATGGAAACCTCTGGATTTCGGGGAAAAGGTCAAGCTCGGTGAAAAATAGAATACGGATATCTAATTGTTAAATGGGCGATAGCCTTGTTTACCAAAATAAAAATCGAATTTTTCTACTCTGATTACTTGTACGTGTTGTACAATAACAAATAAGAGCTAAACATAGGAATAAAAAAAATTATATTCCTATATATCTTGCGAAAATAAGGTCAAGTCCTGTGTGGTATTCATATACAAATAGTAAGGTCGAGTTAATCAATTGCAATTGAAAAAGTGTCAAACCTTGTTTTCGCAAGCATTTTTCACAAAATACATAGGAATTTAAGATTTTTTATGCCTGTGTATATCTCTTTTCTGTTATTGTATATCAATTTAAGTAGTGAAAAAGGAATACAAATTGAAAAAAATGTTAATGTCCTTTTAAACATAAGGAAATTACAAAACGAACATAGGAAAAAAGGTGTGGGAGCAGGTTCCATAGAGGAGTTAGCATCCTTACCACCATCCACCCATCCGAGAGTCCACAGTCAAAGTAAGTTTGTAAACATATTAGAAATAAACGATATAAAGGCTACTTTCGAACAAATTATTCAACATTCAATGACACATGGTAATTGCACAAAAAAAAATCAGAGTGAGGGTTAAAGGTATTAATTAACTGAAATGAGATTTTTTGGCAAAACTTTAATTTTGGTATTATGTTTCTGATACATAAAACTGGGCTCCCATACTATGATAAATGAGTTACAATAAGAGTCTTTACTGTTTCAGCTCATATCATGATAGGTTTGTTAGTTAAAGAGCTCTCATAGTATGACCTTTTTTCACTTAACTCTGGTTCTGTAAATTTGGACAGCAAAATGACCTTATGCCAGTTATTGTTTGAACATTGACGTCATTGTGTTTTCCTTCTTTTATTACAGAACCTCAATTGGGTGAAAATTGTTTTGGCATTAGTCCATAGTGCAGATTAGAATATAAAAATCTCAGATACCAAAGTATTAATCTTCAGAATGTCCAGGATACATATACAAATCTGGTGAATATTGAAGAAGCACGGACCTCTTTAAATCCAAAGGTGGGATCAGGTGCCATGGAGGAGTAAGCATCCCCTGTTGACCGGTCACACCCGCCGCAAGTTCACAAGTCAAATCCAAATGAAATAAGTTAGGAAGAATTTGAAATTTCATCTATAGTGGATGAGCTTTCTTGATTTGACGTAAATAAAAGGAAAAAAACACACAAACATTCATTTCAGAATATTAAAACAGGTTACTAGCACCATCGACTAGAAAACATGCAGTAGATTTTTTTCCTGACAATTCAACCATCGCGTTAAAAAAACGGAAATGTTATGCTCGGGAAAATCAATAAGAGATCGGGTGAATCAGTATAAAATTTGATTTTCTAGTTCAGCCGGAAACTAAATGAAAAACACTATTGTATGACTGTTTTTAATATGTCAGAGTTTTTCCGTTTTCTGATTTAAATTGCTAATTTATATTTATTTATGCATCTTCAAAATTGGTAATTCCAGAGCAATTTGGAAATTATACATTATGCAAAAGTTCTCCTTTTCGATTTTATGGCCAGATATAAATAATTATTGTTTAGAACGTATATCATGAAATAGATGTCAATTTCATTAAATAAACATACCGATATTATGAAAGAAAAAAAAGATTAAGTACATTCTGTTTATTTAGCTGACTAAGCATAACGTATGAACATTTCATATACAGAGGCAAACTACTAACTGATGAGTTATTGTCACAGGAATATCGGAAATTGCGTTTGATGTCAACATTCCGCAAATTTTACGGTCGGTATAATTACTTTGTTTGTAGTTACGTGTACTATGTTTCAACTAAATGAAAAATTTGAGTTACGTGTTCGAAAGCGGCTGTTGGGTGGTCTGTACAAATTGTGACGAGGATTTATCCCCCACTAATTTCATTTGATTTGACTGTGGACTCGCAGAGGGTGTGACCAGTCAACAGGGCATGCTTACTTCTCCACCTGACACCTTACTTGACACCTGATTTCATCTCTGGATTTTCAGTAGTCTGTGTTTGTTAAATATTCACCATATTTGTATTTGTACCTTGGACATCATGTAGATTAATACTTACTGTCCAGGCGGCTCACTTCGGAAATCGAAAAATCGTCCACAATTCTTTTATTATATCATCTATAACACAAGTTTCACTCCCTCCCAGTTAAGAAATTTATCAATGATTAAATATAGCACTTAATCCTTGATTTTTAAAACCAAACCTCCAATATCCAAAGAAATAATTTTGGTTTGTAATTTCCCATGTTAAGTTTACATCACAGTGTTGGTGCCAAACTTGGAACTGTACATTTCAACAAGTTAAGAGTGTCGGGTGACAATTCTTTTATCATTATTCATTCATCACTCATACTTCGTGTTTAAAACATCCTGCCAATCATTTTAACATGATTTATAAATAATTTAACATTTTTCGGTGTTTTTGCGGTTAATTCAAGTAGCCTGCTGAGACTGCTTTTGCCATCGATAGTACGTTGCCTACCTGTTGAAAATTGGAATCATCCACAACTGACGTTATTGAGTACACGCAGGAATTCCCTCCACAGTGGACAACATTATTTTAACAATGACCACCCCAACTTTATTGGAATCATTTTTGCTCATTCATTTAAATAGATAATGATGAGAGATAACATTTTATCTACTAGGCAACTTACTTCCGCCACTGAAGCCTTCATTATACACTATAATTTAGTTGTATTCGAAATATCGAAAATTTTCCAATTTTCGAAGTGAGCCGCGCGGACAGTAGGTGTCTGTGATGTTATACATACACAATCATTAAAGAGGCATAAGCTGTATTTACCAAAAACAATTTTTTTTTCTACTTTTACTATTTGTACTAGATGTACAATAATAAATAAGAGCTATACACAGGCATAACAATTCTTATATTCCTATTATAATATATATTTTGTGAAAATATGGTTATATCCAATGTGGTATTCATAAACAATTAGTAGGGTTAAGTTTATCAATTGCAATTGATAAAGTGCCAAACCTGGGTTCCCCAAGCATTTTTGTACAAAATGCATAGGAATTTAAGTAAGAATGTTTATGCCTGTATATATATATATATATATATATTATATATATATATATATATATATATATATATATATATATATATATATATATATATATATATATATATATATATATATATATATATTTGTTAATAGGTATCAATCTAAGTAGTAAAAAGAGGAAAACAATTTGAACAAAATAAAATTCAAATACAGTAAATGATAAACATATAATGAAGCCTGTGATTGTATTTGGGAATTATGTGGCTAGTCAAAACTGAAAATCACACTAACTGCAAACTGCATGGTCCACACAAATACATGGATACGACATACTGTAAATGAGTGGGTAATATTTGCGAATTACGAGCAAAGAGTCAAAATTAACATTCATGCGAACTGCATCATACAAGTAAATACATGAATACGACGTATTAAAAACGCGTGGGTGATATTTGCAAATTTCCGTTATGTTTCAGAGCTGACAATCACGAGACTGCAGAGTACACGCAAATACACAGATAAGAAATAAATCGCGTGGGGTAATATTTGTGAATATCGCAATGACTCAAAATTAACAATCATGCGAACTATAGTCCAAGTAAATACATATTGAAAACGTTTGGGTAGTATTTGTGAAGTACGCGAAGTACGCAAAATTAACAATCATGCGAAATGTTTTGTCTATTTTTGTGCAAATTTACACGGATATAATATACTATCAACGCGTGGGATAATATTTGCGAATTACGCGATTAATTGAAATTAACAATTACCCGAACTGTACTGTACCACGCACATACACAGATTTGACATAGTATAAATGCATGAGTAATATTGCTCAAGGAGTAAAAATTAACCATCACGCAAAATACATGTCTTGTATATGTTAAACGCAAAAGCATCAATATTTTAAAATACAGTGAAACCTGTATATAGGGTCCACCCAAGGGACCAGAAAATATTAATCTTTATGTGCAGGTGACCCTTATTCACAGGTTCAATTTAGTTGCAGTATTCAGTCAAGGGTCTTTATAAACTGGTAATCCTTATATAGAGGTGGCCGCTATAGCAGGTTTTACTGTATACATCCTTTATTTTCAGATGAATTAACCCTGTAGGAAAGTGTTTACATAGAAAAATCTCAATATGAATATACCAAATCGATTTCTGTTCAAATATGTATCAATTTGGAAAGCATTTAGAACTTCATAATCGAAAAGTTTAACTATCACAAACGAAAGGTAACAAATTGCTTCGGGATTGATATACAAAAGAACACACTTGTCGATGGAACATCGATTTTTATAGATGTAAATTTCCACACCTTTAAAATTTATGTTGAATAATTAATTAATATTACTTTATTCCATGTCATTATTTTCAACTATCCACGTTATTATCAAAATCTTAAGTCTAAATGTAAGTAACAATTTGATTCTATAGACGCCAATCTTAAGTACCTTTTATAAGACCATTTGGCTCCGGGGTAGAGTGCTCGATTTGCAACCTGAGGGTCTTGGGTTCGAGCCTTGGTGGAATCAGTTGTCTTTTCCTGTCCTTTGAATGAGACAGTAAAAACCGAGGTCCCGTGTCACAGTAGGTGTCGGCACGTTAAAAAATCCTCACTGCTCAATGGTCGTAAGTACCGAACCAAAATTTGAAGCCTTTCACAGGCATTTGGTGACGTCTCCATATGAATGACAGATTCTTGAGTGGGACATTAAACAACAATACAACAACACCTATTTGATATTTATAGTTTGTACATAAGACAGACAGGAACAGCATCATGTCACAAGTTTATGAACAAAGGTCATTTCCCCATTACTTTTGATGTAAAACAGCTTTTTTTGAAACAGCTTCCAGTGACTTCATTTTTAAGTCTATTTCATTTTTTTTCAACACGCAGACTGACCTCCTAACATTTTAATTTGATCTTCGTTGTTAATTTGGATGTTGAATGCATTTATTCTTGCTTTGTGAATTTTGCACAAAAATTCAGGAGGTTCAGGACACAATATACAAATCAGGTGAACACTGAACAAACACGGAGCTCTGAAAATCTAGAGGTGGGATCAGGTGCCATGGTCCAGTAAGCATTCCCCTGTTTACCGGCCACACCCGCCGCGACCCCACAGTCAAATTCAAATCAATTCATTGAATCAGACTGAAAATTCTGCAAAAAGGTCCGGTGGGTGAGGGCCGATAGACCAGGGAGAAGAGGATGTTGAAACTGGCCATTGTTACCTTGAACCACCACCGCTCAAATTTATACTGTAGAGGCAAGTACGTGTAACAAACTCCATCATGGTTGAAAGTAATCACAAAAGGCGTTCTCTGTCACTTCCATTGGTCACACTGTACGTTGAACTAATTCTACCACACCGAACTGAAACGAGATAATCGATTATACAGTCTGGATTATGTAATGTACAACTATTATGTGTAACAAGCTCCGGGTATACACAAAGTAACATTCGCTAACAAAGCTATCATCTTTTTAATTAATACCACTGGATTAACAATCCCACCTTGAGTACCCCCTTCCGTAGACAACGTGAAGAATTTTGGATTAAACAGCTTGGCACTGTATATCCCTATGGATGTAACGATAATATCCAAAGTGTAGGCAATCTATCAAACCCACTGTGTAATGGTGTTAATGTGATGGAACTTTTTAATTCTAACGTAAGACGTAAACGAAGTCACGGACATCGTTCATACAACCGACCCTACATACATCATGTCACTTTTTCATCTCTTTTACCTTACGTTAACAAAAAATTGGGTCTTCATCACATTCGCAGCAAACTTTATTCTGTTCCTTTTACAAATCTCAATAAACTTTTTCAAAAAGCAAGAATGAACCCCTACACGGATTCTTTAACCCCAGAATACATACTGAACTCCATTATAATGGACATCGCTTATCACAGACTGTTTAAGCCTGCACGCCTCACAAACGATGACTGTTCTGAACAGAAACGTCTTTTTCTTAAACTTAAATTCACAAATAAAGGCATAGACGCTTTAAACATTGGCAATGTTCTAAATCACAAAAATGTTCAGTCCTGTATTCCACCATATTTTAAACTGAAGACCACGCCTTGCATTTCATACAGCTATACACCTAGCATCGCATCCAAGCTATTCAATTACAAACAGGTTTTATAATGCCTCATGTTCATGTGCTTCATCTCCTTTCAAATACAATACTATCGGGCATGTCATTACCGTCGACGTTTCTATTGTTGAAAATGAAAGCCTCAAAAATCTTATTTTAAGGGGCCCTAAATACCGGGAAGCCCGTTCCTTTAATTGGCGTCAGAATTTCAGTTTAGTTATGGATTCTGTCGAAGATTATGCCAGACGATG
The DNA here is from genome assembly GCA_030159075.1 of Atrina japonica. Classification (NCBI taxonomy): domain Eukaryota; kingdom Metazoa; phylum Mollusca; class Bivalvia; order Pterioida; family Pinnidae; genus Atrina; species Atrina japonica. The sequence continues at coordinate 540,236 of BROG01000408.1, read as the reverse complement.
GGCCAAACATGAAGACGTAGAACCAGACACTTTGTCTGAATGGCTGAAAGCCATACGATGGTTGATAAAATCTCGTATTCGAAAACTTAAAGGGACTATGAAAACACGTTATCCCTCTGTATTTAATGATCCAGAAGTAGTAACTGAACTGGATAGGTTACATGACCAATATGTACTGGTACCAGCAGACAAAGCCTCAAATAATATAGTTTTTTATTTTTAATTGTTTATTAGAAGAACTTGGGTTTAATACGAATTCTGGAAATCCTACATACACACGTAGCTCACTTTCAAAGTACGAGATCCTTCAAAATCACGTGTCCGTATCACGCTCATTTGATATACCTACAACGGATACCGATTTCGAGATACCAAATTTATACTGGATACCTAAACTTCATAAAACCCAATATAAGCAAAGATACATAGCAGGATCAAGCAAATGTTCTACCAAACCTTTATCTTTACTCCTTACCAAGATATTGACAACCATTAAGGAGAAACTTCAACAATACTGTACAGTTGCTTATTCCAGAAGCGGGGTAAATCAGATGTGGATACTTAAAAATTCTAAACAGCTTTTAGAAAATTTGAAGGCACACAATTTTTCTCGAATTCACTGTATCAAAACTTATGACTTCTCTACTCTTTACACTACTATTCCACAGAAAAAATTAAAAGAAAAACTTTTCAGCATCATAGACAACTGCTTTTTCACTAAAGGTGGTACCCGAAAATTTAAATATCTAGTGATTGGCTATCGGGATACTTATTTCGTCAACCACCACTCTGATTCTACACATAAATATACTGAAGTTGATATAAAAAAACATGCTGGAATTTCTAATAGACAATATATTTGTAATGTTCGGAGACGTGGTCTTTCAACAAACTGTTGGCATTCTATATGGAACCAATTGTGCTCCTTTATTGGCCGACCTGTTCCTTTATTCATACGAAGCAGACTTCATTCAGAAACTGCTGAATCAAAAGAAGAAAAAGTTAGCGGTGTCCTTTAATTTGACATTTAGATATATCGACGACGTTTTGTCAATTAATAATGACAATTTTCATACATATGTCAATGCGATATATCCCAGCGAACTAGAAATTACAACAGAATCAAGCACACACGCTTCATACTTAGACATTTTACTTAATATAAACACAGACGGGAAATTAGCAACTAAGCTATACGATAAACGCGACGATTTCGGCTTTCCCATCGTAAATTTTCCACATTTAAGTAGTAATATCCCTCAGTCACCCGCACCCGTATATTTCACAAATGATCCGATATGCCAGGGCGTGCACAACATATGAAGATTTCATATACAGAGGTAAGCTACTCACTGACAAATTGTTGACACAGGGATATCGAAAACCGCGTTTAATGTCAACGTTCCGCAAATTTTACGGTCGGTATAATAGTCTTGTTTGCGACAACTCTGTTTCACTAAGTGAAATGTTGAGTTGCCTTTTCGTTGACGGTTGTTGAAACGTCTGTACCAATTGTGAAGAGGATACACTCCTCACTTGTTTCATTGGACTTGACTGTGGACTCACGGCGGGTGTGACCGGTCGACAGGGGATGCTTACTCCTCCATGGCACCTGATCCCACCTCTTGGTTTCCAGAGGTCCGTGTTTGTCCATTTTAACCGGATTTGTATCTATGTCCTGGGCATTCTATTGAATACGTTGGTAAGTGCACAGCTGTCTTTAGTTAAACAAAGTTGCATTGATTTGACATTATTCAGACATTGACCCCTAAATGACCAGTGCAGGTGTTACAGTGAAACATGTGTATACATAAATGTAGATTAGTATGACAAACTTCAGATAAGAACATTACAGATTCCGCTGGTAAATACAACAGTGGCGCGTATGAATGAAAAAGAACAGCGATGTTTCACCAATTTCAGTAAAACATATTTGAGGAAATGTTTTGTTCCATATTTTCTTTCTGCTTACTATGGCAACCTCACTCTTTGTTGTATATTGTGAAAACAACGATTACAATTTTAATGACGTGTATTTGCATAATTAGCATTTTTTAGGCTGAGTCGCTGGAGCGATGTTTTCTTCCATATCAATAACAAACAAATGTGTACAGCGAATTCCTCTTAATTGCATTGCTAAAATGTAGGAATAAACTATGCAAAATTCAGGAATAGTAAGCAATTAACAAGCATATGCAGTAAACAGGGATGTGCAATTGACAGGAATAATATATTGTACTGAACAATGATGATTTATGTTCATCTGTTCCTTTAATTTATTTATATATATATATATATATATATATATTTATATATATATATATATATATATATATATATATATATATATATATATATATATATATATATATATAATATAATAAACAACCTAGGTAATGAAGACTCATTGAGCATTAGGATAAAGTAATATCATAAAAACAAAATTTTAATACTACACAGTTTAGGTATGTCCTCATGATTTCAAGAGGTCTGTGTTTGTCCATTTTTTACCACATTTGTACCTATATCCTGGACATGCAAATGATTTATACTTTGGTATCTGAGTTTTTTATACTCTATTAAACTTTTATTTTCACAATTAAGATTTTACCATAATCAGTACATTTGTCACCAGTTTGAGGACTATTTTATGAAATAGCAGGAATAATTGTTTGTTTAACCTGTGCAAATTAAATGGGATATTTAACATATATAAGAGACAGGAAATGGTTTTGTGTTTTAAATTCTTATGTAATTAACAAAAATATGCAAATAAGTGGAATCCACGGTACCTGGCATTAATGGCGATCATAGGAACACCTTTGCAAAATACCGTGATCGGCTATTTATTTTCTGTATATTAATGCATAAAAGATCGTTAATAAAATAAAAAGGACTTGCTTTCAAAAGAAAATGTTATATTTCCTCTATGATTTTAAAAATGCATGGATTAAAATAAAAAAATTACAGATCGCAAATTTTCTCATTTTAAAATTATAAAAAATTCATATCAGATCTAAACTTACTGAAGTCGTCTCCCGTCATGTTCGATGATATAGTGATGTATAGGATTTGTTATAATCAAGAATAGTGGGAAAATGAAATTTGCACTTATTATTAAGATAACCATCTTGAATTGTAAGACGACTTAACTAAGTCGTCTACGTCATCATCTAAAACACATTATATTAGCCCCAACTACCAATGATCATGATTCCAGGATACATTAGAAGCTTCAGAAGACATTTAAAAATCTGGTGAATATTGGACAAACACAGACCTCTAAAACTCGAGATGGGATCAGGTGTCATGGAGCAGTGAGCATCCCCTGTTGACAAGTCTTACTCGCTGCGAGTGTACAGTCATATGAAATAAAACAATTCTTTTTAGCAACCATAATCTTTAAGTGTACTTTAAATTTCAATATTATAGTTTTAATCTTTCTATTGAATTCATTTTTAAATATTATTGTGGAAGGTAGATTTACAATGACGTCGACTTTATACATATCGTTATACAGTTTTATATATCATTCGTTCAAATTGTTAAACAAACACGTAGATGTTATTTTAGCTACATGGCCTATATGTACAGTCAACTCCAAATATATACATACATACATACATATATATATATATATATATATATATATATATATATATATATATATATATAATATATATATATATATATATATATATATATATATATATATACAGTGCCCATTAAATTAATTAAGTGCTACCAATGCTTCAAGAAATGACGTGCAAGAAGTCTTAAAGGCAAAACACAATTTGCAAATGTTATAAAAAATGTTTTGACAAGCAGGTAGTTGTGAAATGAACTGTATATGAAACATTTATACTTTATTTCAATAGTCATTAACCAGATAACAACAACGAAATCAATACAAAATTCCTTTCTCTTGTAAAGAGGCTGTTTTGCTTTTAACAAATTAACACAGAGAAAGTATTGATTCTGTGTCTCTAAATACGTGATCCATTGGTGACGTTTGAAAAATCGATTTTTGAATATTTGCTATGATACAACATTTAATGAACAGTTAAGAATAGTCATTGTTCGATGGATATATATCACCATGAATAAAATGAACTCAACTTTATTGGGTAAACAAAAACATACGAAGTAAAAATGAAGAAGTACGAATGAATAATTAGATGTCCATTAGAATACGACAAACTGGATATGCAAATGGCAAAAATTAGGTCGATGATAACTGAGATTTTCTTGCACAAAATAAAACACTTTTTCCGGCATACTCAGATAGAAGAAAAAGGTCGTATAGTGTGTTTGAGAATATACAGGACAGAGAAAAGTCGAATTTTTGCGGAAAATAAAAACCATGTGTACTAATAAAGTACATTAAAGTATCTCAAAGTATTACTACATAACACATACGCAATTTGTTTTTTTTTTTTTTTTTTTTTTTTTTTTTTTGTCAAGATATGTGAAAGTTGTCTGCAATAAATAATGTAAACTACTGGTCGAAATTCACCTCTTTTCCGACGTGTTATATTTCTAAATTGAACAGTGGCTTTCGTTGTGAACCGTATAGGGGCCGTCTCAGAAAGTAAAAATTATAAAATTATACAAAATCACTGATACTGGTTGGTCGCTTTCATTACATTTATGGTCTCGTAGGATTTAATGTAGGCCTAGAGAAGAGGAGCATAGGTATTCATTTGCCATCTAGAAAAGAACATAGTATATTCTGTAAAAACGCTGAATTTGACTTAAGATGTGATTTGCGATCAAAAGTATTACATAATACATTTCAACGATATGCGAAAAATACCTAAAAAACACAATTAGCCTATTATTTGTTTACGTGCCGGCTGTTTTTGTAGATGAATGGTCCTTTAATGCCTTTGAAAACTAAAAGTTTATACCTACAAACATTTGTTTAGATACACTGATAAAACAGGTATTACTGAAGAAGTTGATTTATGTTTCAATTTTGACATAAAATCATAAAATGGCTTCGTGATTTTAAGGCCCGACTTACTAGCATTTGTAACCACAATATTAGTGGCCTCCGTGGCCAAGTGGTTAGAGCATCGCGCCTTGAACTAAGAAGTGTCTCGCTTCTGGCCAGAGCAGGTACGAGTCCCACTGGAACCTAAGCCGATTTTGTGAGAAATTTCGCTACGTTATTTACGAAAGGATGGTGGTCCCTCCCCGAGTACATTACAATCGGGTTCTCACTTCCACCATTAGCCACCTCAATATAACTGGAAAAGTTTAGTATAGCGTACAACACCATTCAGAACAAACATGGCGTATCCCCCTTGACCCATCAACTACTCACCATGGAAACGAAAACAAATTTTTCAAATTATGTCAAAGTGCTTTCCCTACCCTTTATATGTTTATCACAGAGCTCTTGATGGTAAGAAGCTAAAAATATATACTGTGTATAACTGTTTTTCACTAAACGTGGTACATGAAAATTTAAATATCTAGTCATTGGTTATTGGTTAATACTAATTTCGTCCATCACCATTCCGGTTCTACATATAAATTCACTGAAATTGATATAAAAAAGATGCTGGAATTTCTAACAGACAATATATTTTTAATGTTTGGAGACAAAGACCCAGTTGCACAATACATTGTTAAATTTAACCTGTGGTTAACTTCAACAGGTTGTTAAATTTAATGTGAAATTAACCATTGTTAAACCAATGGGCTAACTGTAGGTTAAATTTAACAATGTGTTGTGCAACTGGGTCTAGGTCTTTCAGCAAACTGTTGGCAGTCGCATGGGAACCAATTTTGACCCTTTATTGTCAGACCTGTTCCTTTATTCAAACGAAGCAGACTTCATTCAGAAGCATTTAAATCCAAAGAAAAAGCTAGCTGTGGCCTTAAAATTGACACTTAGATATATCGACAATGGTTTGTCAATTATGTCAATTTCCATACACATGTCAATGCGATATATACCAACGAACTAAAAATTAAAGATAACAGAATCAAAAACACGTGATTCCTTCTTGGAAATTTCACTTACTATAGACACAGACAGGAAATCAGCAACCAAGCTACACAACAAATGCAACGATTTAGGCTTTCCTGTCAATTTTCCACTTTTAAGTTGTAATGTCCCGCAATCACCTGCATATGGTGTTTATAACTCACAAATGATCCGATACCATATGCCAGAGTGTCCAACATATGAACATTTCACATACAGAGGTAAACTACTTACTGACAACTTATTGACACATGTAATTCGAAAATTGCATATGATTCAACAGGGTTAGGGTCATCATGACATCATGAAAATTAATACTTTGATATCCAAGAATTTTATATACACATACAAATGAACCATATAAATGTATAATGTTTAGTTCCAATCATTAAAGCCTACAAAAGGCATAACATTATTAATTGGTCAGTGAAAGAAATAATTTGAAAGAGCTTCTCTTTGCAATGCTGTTTTCAAATGTTGTATAAATTTCAACACTGCAATGTTCAAATGAAAGTTACATCAGTTGGAATAATGTCCTTATAAAAAGCCCCAAGTTCCGACAATTGCCAGGTCAAGCAGACAGGGTAGCTCAGTTGGTAGAATACTAGATCATCAACACCAGATTTTACATCTTTTGTCCAAACTGATTTCTCCTTTCCGTCCCTGTCCAGTTTGTCTAGATAGTGGTAAAAAGATTCTAGTAAGATCATTCCAATTCATTTCATCGGTTATACAAGTGTAGTGGCACTTTAAAAACCATTGGAAGTACGAAGCACTCAAGGAGGACACCAATATACATGCACTACACATCTCTCCAGACATCACAGAGACAAGTAGCTATAGTTTCCATGCCTTTCGTTAAATCAAGTCCTACCACGTTATCAGTGTCAGACCAGCAAAACCTGTAGTGGCCATCTAAAAAGACACTGCTGTCAAGGTTGTAATTCTGTGGTATTGATAAGCACAACATAAATCTGACATCTCAACTTTTAAACAATTTTTAATTTTGAATAAAATAGAAACTCATTACTTCAAACGTTTTCTATGTGACTTTAGTTAGACATTGACTTCTGATTTTTCTTGTTCCTAATCAAGTAACAGAACAAAAATGCCTCTTACATAAATTAACAAACACTGGTTTTAAGAAAAAAAATTCTAAATTAAAAATTGTTTAAAAGTTGAAATAACAGCTTTTAACACATTTCAAACATCAAATACTGGATAACTGGAAAATGCATTTTACAATGGATACCAAAATAATTATATTTACAGAACGATAAATAAGCATGCTGAGTCATGTGAATTCACCAAGTAACAAATTGTGCAAGTTTCATTATTTAATGAAAATAAATATACATTGTATAACCTTCAAATAGACAAAACAAAGTTCTATTGGCTAAAGACAATACACCAATCACTTGTACAGTAACATGCATTCCAAAAATTCTTAAATCTAATTGGACATATATCAGTCTGCTATTGTCAGATATCAATGTACAATAAAAAACTTATTAATTCAAAAGAAATAATGCCCTGAAGTTTTTCAAATTCCAGAATTATGTGTAAGTATTTTTATGATAAATATGTATTCAATTTAGATAAAACAAAGTGCATAGATTTTTGCACCCATATTATCGTCTTCCTTTTTACCCTAAAATGTGAGGACAAATGAAAGTAAAACAAAAAAGTAACACATTTATGGGTTTGAAAGGCACATGGAAACCAGAATATGATACCATTATTTCATGGAATTTTTTTTATTCATTTAAGAAAAACAGGGTGAATTTAAGGATCAGTTAATATGTTATGGTGTCATGGAGTGAAAACAACCAGTGTTAAAATAACCCATGTCACCAATATCAAACTTAGTCCAAACTAAAGCTCATTTAGATTCACTTAAAACCTCAAAGCACAACATTTTGAAAATGATTTATATCCGCCATGGCAAGTAAAATGCAATATAAGCTATCTAGAGTTTCCTCCCTTTGGTCAAGGGTGAATGATGATTAAGATTTATCTCTCTTTATAAAAAAATATATAATACATTACAGTACATTCTATTTGTTTCAACGATGTTTTAACTATATGATATACATTGTAGATAAAGAGTTTGGAGGGAGAATTATAAATGTCAACAATAATGTCGAAAGAGAGATATTTCAGATACATATTCGATTCTCTGGTTTGGGAGGGGCCTATAAATCTAAGTGCACTAAAATGGTTACCTGTCAGTTTTAAAAATCATAGCACAACACAACAGAAATAACACTAATATATACACATGCTACACTACTAAATGCTGGACAATTAATCACTCCGAGTATAATTAAAGTATTTTGATTATAGGTTTTGCTATACACATTAACCCAACAAGTCCAAAGTAGACTTGTCTACCTCATAAAACTTGAAGAATCTATCTTATAAAGAAGGTTGAGTAGATTACAGCAATGATATATTCTGATAATAAAAAGTAATTAATAAACAGCATGTACAACCAATCAAATGCAAGTTTAAATAAATAAACAGAAGCACCAGGGAATGTTATTACACATTTCAAATGGTATTACATTTGTAATTAATTTTGTACTATAGTTATGGCACCGAATGGTCCTCCATAGTAATGCATTAAATTAACATTACTATCCACCTCTGAGCAGTGACGACTACTAATGGTCCTCCATAGTAATGCAATAAGTTAACAATACTATCCAACTCTGAGCATTTATGACTAATGATTGGTGTTTTGTTTGATTTTTGACATGCAGGTTAAATTTATCATATCATTATCATTTGATGTGTTGGATATTTTAGGTCACTCATGCGGTATAGTATCCTCAGCTGAGCTGATTTGGCATCCGGTTGGGAATAACAATGTGGTTGGCTTGTTTGGGTATTGTAGTGGATTAAAGGTGATGGTTGGGCGTCGGTGGGTAAATACTGTGGGTTGGATGGTTGGGATATTGTAGTGTCCATGAGGGTGATGGGGGTTAGTGGTTGGGGAGGAATTTGTGTTGGATGTAGGGGGTTTATTTTTTGGGGGGGTTTTGTGAGGGGTGTTTGAGTTATTTTTTTTTTTGGTATCTGGGGGTGGGTTTTTTATTTTTGGGTTTTGCTGGGGGTGTTTTTATTTTTGGAAGGGTTGGGTAGGGTTGTGGGGGGTTTTTTTTTTGATTCGTTGGGGAGAGGGGGGGGGGGGTTGGGTGGGGTTGTGTGGGGTGGGATTGGGGGGGGGGGTATTTTGGTGGCGCGTGGGGGGGTTGTTGGGTTGGGGGAGGGCTGGATGATTTTCTCGGTTAGTGTTGGGTGGGGCGGGTTTTTTGGTTTTTTTTGTCGGGGGGTGGGTTGAGGGGGGGGGATGGGGGGGGGATGGGGGGTGGGGGGGGGGAGGGGATTGTTTTGGAGGTTGTTTTTGGGCGAGATTTGGCGGTTGGGGTGGGGTTTGTGGGGGGGTTGGTTTTGGGGTTGGGGGTTGTTGGGGGGGGGGGGTTGGAGGGGGGGTTGGTTTTGGGGGTGGGGCGGGGGTAGTTAGTGTTTCTGTAATTGGATTGGGTTGTTAGCGTTGTATTTGTTGGGGGGTTTTTTGTTATTGGGATTTGGGGGGGGGGGGGTGGGGGGGGAGTAGTTTTGGGTGTTTGGGGTGGGGGGGGGAGGGGGTTTGTTGGGGGGGGGTTTTTGGGATTTGAGGGGGTGTAGGGGTTGTCGGGGATGGTGGGCGTTTGGGGAGGCGGGGTGTGGGGGGTTGCGATTGGTGGGGGGGGGGTGGATTTGGGGGGGGGGGTTTTGCGTTGCGGGGGTTCGTGTATTGGGGGGGCGGTTTTTTGGGTTGGTTGGGGGGGGTGGGTTTATTGTTTGTGGCGCTATTGGGGGGGGGTGGTTTATTCTTGGGGTTTTGGGGATGGGGAGTGGTTGGTATGGTTTGGGGTAGGGGGGGTTTTAGGGTGGGTTTTGGTGAGTGTTAAATTTTTAGGTAGTTGGTGGGCGTTTGGATTGTGGGTGGGGGTGGGGGGTGGGGTGCGGGTGTTTGTTTTTGATGGGTTGTTTTTTTTGCTTGTGGTTTGGGTGTGTGGGGGGGTGTGGGGTAGTTTTTGGGGGGGGGGGTTTTGGTGTTGGTATGGGGTTGTTGGGGAGGTGGTTGGTTGGTGATGTAGGGTGGGGATGAGTGGGGTGGGGGGGGGTGGGTTTATGGGTCTGGTGGGGGTATGGGCGGGGGTGGTGCTGGGGTGGGTGGGGGGGGTGGGGTGGGGGGGGCGGGTGGGGGGAGGTGGGGGGGGTGGGTATTGTTTGGGGGGGTCGTCGTTTGGTTGGGTGGGGGAGGTTTTGGTGGGTGAGTTGGGGGGGAAATGGGGGGGGGTGGGGTCTGGGGGGGTTGGGGTGGGGGGGGTTTTTTAGGGGGGTGGGTTGGGGGGGTGTGGGGGGTTTGATTTGGGAGTTTGGGGTGGGGGGGGGGGGTTTGTTGTTTTGGGTGGGGCGAGGGTTTGGCGGGGGTGGGTGGGGTTGATGGTTGGGTGGGGGGGGGGGTTTTTTGTTTGTGTTTTTGAAGGTGGGGGGATTTAATGAGGGGTTGGGGATTGGGGGTGGGTTTGGTGGAGGGTGGTTATGGGGTGTGGGGGTGGGGTGTTTTGGGGGGTGGGGGGGGGTGGGTGGGGGGGGTGTTTTGTTTGGGGGGGGGTTGTGGGGGTTGGGGGGGAAGGTTGTGGGGGTTGGTAGGGTTTTTGCGATTTGGGTTTGGGGCGTGTGTTGTGTGGCTGAGGGTGATTTTGGGGTTTGGGGTTTATGGGCGGTTGGATGGGGTTTGATGGTGTGGGGTTAGGTGGGGTTTTTTTGGGTCGGGGGCGGGGTGGTGTTGGGCGGTGCGGGCGGGGGTGGGGGTTTTTTTTTTTTTCGGGGCTGGTGGTATTTTTGGGATTATTTGGGGTTGTTGGCGGGGGGTTACGTGGTGGGATGTGGTTTTTGTGTGTGGGCGGTGGGGGGGGGTTTCGGGTTGGTTTGGGGTTGTGGGGGGTTGGGTGTGGGTGGTGGGTTTTTAGCGGTGGGGGTATTGGTCGTTTTGGTTTTTTTTGTATGGGGGCGGGGTGTTTTTTTTGAGTGGGGAGGGGGTTAGTGGGCGTTTTTGGGGGTGGGTTTGTTGAGTTGACGGAGGGGTGATTTGTTGGTTTTAAGGTTGGTGGTTTTAGGAGTATATTTTGGACGTCTTTGCGATATGGGTGTGGGACCGAAGGTTTGTTTGTTGCGGGGTTGGTGGGTATTTTTTTCGCTTTGGGGGGGGGATTTTGGGTTTTGGTTTTGGTGTTTGATCTGGGGGGAGGTTGTTTTGGGGGATTGTGGGTGGGTGGGGGGTGGGGGTGGGTTTTTGGGGTTTGGGGTTGGGTTTGTGGCGTTTTAGATGGCGGGGGGTGGGGTTTGGGGGGGGGTGGGGGTTGGAGGGGTGGGGGTTGGGGGTGGGGGGATGGGTTGTTTTGGGGTTTTTGGGGGAGGTGGCGTTTGGTTTGGTTGGGGGTGGGGTGTCCTTTGGGGGGGGTTGGGGGGGGGGTGGGGTGGGGGGGGTTTGGGTTTGGGTTTTTGGTGGAGTTGTTTTGGGGTGTTGTGGGGTTTTTTGGGGGGGTTATGTTGGACGTTGAGGGGGGGAGTTTTTTTTTTGAGGGTTTGGGGTGGTGGGGTTTGCGGGTGCGCGGTCCTTGAGGCGGGTTTGGTTTGGGGTTGGGGGGGGTGTTGGTTGTTTGGGGTTTTGTTTTTGTTTGTTGTTTTGGGGCGGCTATTTTTGGTTTTTTGTGGTTTTTGTTTTTCGTATGTCTGGTTGCTTTTATTTTGGGGGGGGGGTGGTGGGGGGTCTTGGGTCGGGTGGTGTTTTTTTTCGGGGGTGGTTGGTTGGCGGTTTTGTGGAATCGTGGGTTTGTTTTGTATGGGGGAGGGTTGTATGGTATGGTTCTTTTAATGTTTGTTGGGGAGTGGGGGGGGCGGGGTTGTGGGTTTTTGGTTTTTTTGGGTTGGGTTTGTGTTTTTTGTGGTTGCGTTGTGGTTAGGGGCGTTTTGGTGTTTTTTTTTTTGTTAGGGGTGGGGTATGGGGGTGTTTTGGGGTGGGGTTGGGTTTGTGTGTGGTGTTGGGGTGGGTTTACGTTTTGTTTGTCGGTGGTTTTTTGGTTGTGGGGGGGTTGTTGTTTTTGTTATGGGGGTAGCGGGTGTGATTATTTGTTTTTTTTTGGGGGGGTCGGGTTGGGTGGTGTGGGTGTTGGGGGTTGGGAGGTGCTTCTTTCGTGTTATTTGTGGTTGTGGGGTTGTGGGGGTTTTTTATCTTGGTTTGTTGAGTGTGTGTAATTGATTCTCTTAGGGTTTTGGATTTTGGTTGGTATTAATTGTGTGGTTTTTTGGGGTGGTTGTTTTTTGGGGTTTTGGGGGTGGGTGGGGGGTTTTTTTTTTTGTTGGGGTGGAGGTGGTTTTTTTTTTTGGAGAGTTTTAGGTTAGGTGTAGGTTTTTTTTATGGGGTTATTATTTTTGGGGGGGGTGTGTTTGGGTTGTGTTTGTTGGGGTTTTTTTGATTGTTTATTTGTTTATATTTTTGTTATTGGGTGTGGATTGGGGGGGGGGGGTTTTTGTTTGGTTGCTTTTGGATTGGGGGGGGGATGTTTTGGGGGGGTTGGGTGTGGGGGGTTTTAGGGGGGTTAGGGTTGTTGGGGAGTTTGTTTTTTGTTTTTTTGGTGGGGGGGTGTGGTTGGTTGTTGGCGGGGGGGTAGTTGGTTTTTGGGGGTGGGGTTGGATTGGGGGGTTGGTGGGGAGTGTTGGGGGGGTAATGATGGTTTTGGGGATTATGGGATTTTGGTGGGGGTGGTCTTGGGGGTTTTGGGTTTTTTGGTGTGAGGTGTTGGGGGGTGTTTGTGTTTGGGGGGTGATGTGGGGGGATGGTTTTGTTTTTTGTTGGTGTCGGGGTGGTTTTTTATTTATGGGTGGGGGGTGTGGGTGTTGGCGGGTATTTTTTGGGGTTTTTTTTATGGATCTTGGTTTTGTGGGTTTTGGTGTTTTGGATTTTTTGTTGTTATGGGTTTTGTTTGGGTGTTTGGTGGGGGTGGGGTTTGGGGTTCTTTTGGGGGGTTTTTGGGGGGGGTTTTGGGGGGTGGGGATTGTGGCGGGGGGAGGGGGGGTTTTGGGGTGCAGAGTTTTCGATTTGTTTGAGTGGTCCGTTTGTGCGTTTTTTGGTGGATCGTTGTTTGGGATGTCTGAGAGGGGGGTGTTAAAATTGTTCGTGGTATAGTTTTAATTTTGGGGGTGGGGGACGGGATTTGGGGGTATTTGAGTTGATGGGGGGGTTGACGGTGGAAGTGTTGCTTGTTGTGTGGTGGGATTGTTTTGGTGGGTTCGTTTTTCGAATGGTTGTTTTTAGGCTGTGGGTTTTTTTTTCTTGGTCCTGTTGTTTAGGTGGGTGGGGTTTTTTGTTTGGGTTGGATTGTGTTTTGTTTTTCTTTTTGATGGGATGGGTTGTTTGCGTTTTGTATTTTTTTGGGGGGGTGTGTTTGTTTTGGGTTATTTTGGCGCATGGTTTATGTTGGGGTTTTTGGGTTTTGTGTGGGGGTTATTTGGTTTTGGGGTTTGTGAGAGGGGTGCGATTATATTGTCTGGTTCGGTGATTATAGGGTGTTTTTTGTTTTTGGTTTTTAATTTGTGGTGGGGTGTTCGCGGTTTTTATTGGGGGCTTCTTTAGGGGGTGGTGGGTGTTTGGGGGGTTGGGGGATTTTGGGGGTTGGGCTTGGGGAGTGGGTGTTGGGTGTTGGGGGATTTGTTTGGTTGGTGCTGTTTAATTGTGTGGGGATGTGGGGTGTGAGTTGTTTTGGGGGGTTTTGGTATTGGGTAGTGTTTGTGTCTGGGGGGTTTTTTTCGTGAGGTGGTGAGAGGTTCGGTGTTGTATTTTTTGGGGGGGTATAGTTGACATTGTGGGGGTATTTTTGTTTTGTTGATGTTGGGGTGGTCGTGCGTAGGGGTCGCAGTTTTTGGGGGTGGGTGGGTTTTGGGTTGGGTTTGGGGGATTTGGGGGGGGGTGTTTGTGGGGGTTTCTTGGTTTGTGGGTTTTGGATTGGTGGGGATTTTTAATGGGGTGGGGTCTTGCGGTTGGGTTGGAATTGTCGTTTAGGGGTTTGTGGGTAAATTTTTTTGTATTGTTGGTGGAATTTAGTTAGGGTAGGGTGGGCTTGGTGGTTGGTGGGGGGGTTATGTTGTAGTAGGCTGGTGGGGGAAGGGAGTAGTTTTGGTTGGGGGGTGGGGGGGATTTTTATAATTCGGTGGTGTCCCGGGGCGTAGGTTGGAGTTTTTTTTTGTTGGGTTTTGTTTTTTACTGTTTTGATTTTTGGTAGGGTGGTATGGGAGGTTTTGGGGGGGGTTTCTTGTTCGGTTTGTTTTGAGTAGGTGCGTGAGGGTGGGTGATATTGGGTATTTTTGGATATTATTTATTTTAGGGGTTGAGGGGGGTGTTTTTTGTGCTTCTGGGGTTGTGTTGGATGGGGGGTGGTTTTTCGGGGATTGGTTGGGGAATCGTGTGCGCTTGGTTGTTTTGAGTGGTGGGTTTTCTCGTTTTGTTGGGGGGGGTTGATTGGGTGAGGGAGTTTTTGGGGGGGTTTTTTGTGTGGGGTGGTCCTGAGTGGTTGTATGGGGGGGTGGATAATTTTTTTGTGTTGCTAGGTGATGAGGGGTGGAGTGGGAGGTTGGGTTTTCTTTTTTTTTGGGGGTTTCTTTTTGGGGAGGAGGGGGAGTTCTTGGGGGGTGGGTGGTTGAGGTGGGTTGGGTTGAGGAGTGGTTTATTTTTGTTTTTGTGGGTTGTTTGGTGGTGTTTAGTTGTGTGGTGTATTGTGCGTCGAGTTCTTGTGGGTTTTTTTTGGGAATTTTAGGGAAGTCAATGTTTCTGGATGGTTGTTTTTTTTGTGTTGTGGGAGGGAGTATGGCTTTTTGTGGGACTTAGAGGGATGATGTTTTTTTTTTAGAATAATGCAATCAGTTAACAATACTATCCATATCTAAGCAGTTATGGCACCTAAAGGTCCTCCATAGTAATCTAATCCACCTCTTTGCAGATATGGCACCTGATGGTCCTCCATAGTAATTCAATAAATTGACAATACTATTCAACCTCTGAGCAGTAATGGCTACTGATGGTCCCACATAGTAATGCAATAAGTTAACAATACTATCCATCTCTGAGCAGTTGTAACTATTAATGGTCTTCCAAAGTAATGCAGAGTATAAATTTTAAAAATTTTTTTTAAATTATTTCAATAAATATAAAATATTTTTTAAAACTTTTAAAATTTTTAATTAATACTTTTAATTTAAATCATCTTTTTCATTTTAAATATTAAATATTTTTATTTTTTTTTATAAATAAAATTTATTTATTAATTTATAAATTTAATTCTTTTTTTATAAAAATAAAAATTTTTTTATCTATAATATTACAATAATTTTTAATATTAATTTATTTTTTTTTAAATTTTATTTTTTTATAATATTTTTTTTTTATTTTTTTTTTTATATTTTTTTATTTTTAAATTTTTTTAATTTATTTTTTTAAATATTTTTTAATTTTTTAAAAATCTAATTTTTTTTTATATATCTTTTTTATTATTTTTAAAAATTTTAAATTTAATTTTTTTTAATTAAATTTATTAAAAATTTTTAATTTTTATATTTTTTTATTTAAATAATTAATTTTATTTTTATTTTTTTATTTACTTATTTTTTTTTTGTTAACAATACTACCACATCTGAGGAGTTATGACTACTGACGGTCTTCCATAGTAATTCTACTCACTCTTTACTATAATATTTTTATTAAGTATCAATCCTGTTAATT
Source organism: Atrina japonica (assembly GCA_030159075.1). Taxonomy (NCBI): domain Eukaryota; kingdom Metazoa; phylum Mollusca; class Bivalvia; order Pterioida; family Pinnidae; genus Atrina; species Atrina japonica. The sequence goes on along the minus strand of BROG01000408.1, from coordinate 524,409 downwards.
CTATTTTCTGGTTAACATTTTTTGTGATTTACAGGTTTTTAAAAAGTTACATCTTTGGTATTGTTTGGCTTGAATTCAAGAAAATGGGACACTGGTGGTTTTGAGATCTGCTCAACCTGTATCTAGTCAACCAGACATATAAAACAATATTAAAGATAGATGAGGAAAATAAATTTAGTGTTTTTGGGGGGTTTTGGGTTTTGTTTTTTTTTCTTAAAAAGTCTCCAAAATCACTAAATATCTTGCCAAACCCATTTTAAAACAACTTTCTTTACTCAGACAATTTGACCTACCACAGAATGTGGCCAAAAACAGACATCCATACTGTTATTTATCATCCATATTAAGGGAATTACAGCTTCAAATACCAATAGTGAAATTCAGAATATGCAATTTAAGTTGAAGATATCCCACTAAAAATATTGTCAGTTTGTGAAATTTAAGATATCTCATATAACCAGTAGACATAATCAATGCCCATCATTCGTTCCTTAAAAACGCTTGCCACAATGTGACAGAGACCTTCTAAGCACGATAAAACTTGAATCATTATTATCAAGAAAAAAAGGTGCTGTCACCTATGAAAAAAAACAACCTAAGCCTACTCAAATTTAAATGTTTTGTTATAAAAGCAAATGCAATACAACTGCAGTCTCCAAGGAACAACAAATGGGGTGATTATAAAGAGAGTCCCCAGTATATACCAAAACAATTTCAAAAAAAATTGAAAAAAAAAAAAGAGATTCAAACACATCATTAACGAGGTAACAGTGCATTTTCATTTACTGAGTGGAAATAAGAATGAAAATCAACAATGTTTTTGAATAAACCTGATTTCTATTTGATTGACATTTGAATATTCATCTGTTTCTACATATCAATATTTTTTTCATGAGAACTAATCATGTATTCAAGTACTCCAATACCATATTCGACCCAATAAGTGCCCAGGGTGCTACAAAAAAATCAGTTAATCTTTTATAAGGCACAGTGGTAAAGCTGTTGTATTTATTACCTAGGACACCTATCAACATTCTGCTTTGCTGGGGAGCTAGAGATAAACTTACGATTTTCTGGTCCCCATCTTTTGTCAAATGGCTAGAAAAGATACTCAATTATGTGTAAAGATTTGATTTGATTTTTTGTTTTACGCCATACTCAATAATATTTCAGTCATATGATGGCGTCCAGTTTTTATTGGTGGAGGAGAAACCCCGGTTACCCGGGTAAAGACCACCGACCTTCCGCAAGAAAACTGGCAAACTTTCCCACTTAATTTGAAATGACCCAAGCGGGATTCAAACCAGAGATGAGAGGCCTTATGATTTAAAGCGCAATTCGGTTATGTGTAAAAAAGATGAAGAAATCTTAACAACATGTAGTGGGGAGGGGCACTTATAGAGACACAGGCACTTATGATGTCGAATACGGTAGTAAATTATACTTTAATATTCACAGTTTACTATCTATCTGCAAATATTTGAACATTTGTTTCAGTTCTATAAATATGCATATTTTGTATAAATATCATATAATTGACAATGCAATACCGTAAATTGGGATACTTTGGCCATTGTTTAATTTTGGCCAATTTGGCCACTCTATTAAAATGGCCAAAATTAAACCATCCAGAATATGTACACAATGTTTCTACCAGTACTTTTTAAAACTATATATTTTAGTGTTTTATAGGTTAACTAACAAGGGTTTTTTATAATAACACTGTGTGGACGTTAATCTTAATTAAGTACCATGTGATGCATCAATTCTAATTATTCCACCGGCACTTTTTGATATTTTGATATTTCAAACATGAGGAATGTTCGACATGACAGGGCTGAGATCTGATGGTAGGTAGGATTAAAAAATGATACCAACATAAATGGCCAAACTTTAACTGGCTAAAAATAACCCTTCATTTTATGACCAAAGTGGCCAAATTTTAGCAACGCCAAATTATCCCAATTTAAAGTACTGGTCAAGGACCAGTAGCCGGCTATGGTGAGATGTCATCTTTATTATGTACCATGACAATATTTTTTTTCTTCTGTTTGAGAAAAATGTCCATCATCTCATGAATTGTGTTCTATGTAGCCGAAATAATGCAATAGACGGCTACTGGTTCTAGCTGGTTACTGGTCACCGACCAGTACCGAGTATCTCAAAAATTCAAGAAAACCAAAAATGCAGAAGATAATTTTCATGTGGTTCATATCAGACTAAATTATGAAGATAAAACAAGAGAAGGGCAGAATTTTTCCAAAGTAAAAAGTGCAGGAACACTGCTGAGAATTAAAAACAATCTGGACCAATGTGTTTCATAATTAAAAATTGTAAATCAGTAAGTGATAAGGTCTGACATTTTATCCTATTTGACATCAGAAAGTTTTTCGCAGTCTGAAGTCTGTACGACTGCTTGGTTTCTCACAAAGCAATGTTCACGGTACAAGAATACATGACCATGACAGCAATTTTAACATTTCCTATGTTTGTCTGTGTCAGTTTTGCATTGTAACCACTTTGAAAAAAAAATTAATAAAAACATATGTTTTTAGAAATTTCTTGATAGAGAATATCAAAGACATATTTGTAGCATGTTACATTTATATTGTGTAAGTAGTTCTTTAAAAACAACGTAAAATATTATGAAATTATGTAATACAGTGGAGCTACGATAAGTCGAACTTCAATGAGTTGAATTTCTCGATGTTTCAAACTATTCACAAAGTCCCAAATAATATGGTTATTTAACGCTCCTTATAAAAATTTTATGAGTCAAATTTTCTAGTTGTTTTGAATAAGTCTTTGACTCCATTTCCATAAAAACAATGAAAATTTCTATGATTAATTCGAAGACAAAATTTTCATGTGTACGTAATTGCCTCATGGAAATTCTTCTCTTTCTCATAAACACTTAATGTTTTAATTTTCCTGAAAATTGAGTTAATTTTAACACTAATGAAAATCATTGATTATAATGACCGTATATGTCTTAAATGGTTCTGAAGCAGTCATATACACCTTATAAAACCTCTGAAACTAAAAAACCTATGATTCTCGGTTATCGATACCATCCATGAGTGCAAGTCCCTATGTTTTTAACTTTTCTCGGTGGTCACTTGAACTTCGACTGATCAATGTTTTACTGTATTTAAAAAAATTAACAATTTGATAAATCCCATTTTCGACATAGTTTTACATCAAATTATTCAACAAATTTAAATCTCACATAGATTACAAAGTAAATGAAAACATTCTTGAAAACATAAACAAATCAGAAATAAAGAAAAACAACAGGAAAAAAAGAAGGATGAATGTCAAATGATCTGACAAACTCACGTAGATCTACCATACAGATGTGTTTAATTTGTTATTTCTTTATTTCTAGTGTTAAAAAATTTGGTTTGTAGAATTAACAACTTGTATTGACTGTAAGTAGAATGTAATATCTAAAACCAAACCGGAGGCCTGTGTGACAAATGTAAGTTGATTGTAACATCTAAAACCAAACCAGAGGCTTGTGTAACACTACATACACTTCTTAATTTCGATATGCCTAAGTTTCATCAAAATAGCAACGGGGCTGTCCATCTATAGATCTTGTAACAACCCAGAGTCATGATTCCAATTACAGTTACTCTGAATGCCAATCTGAACACTTTCCCCACAACCGAACTCTCTGGAACCCTGAAAAAAATTAGATTTATAAGAATCTTAGAAAAGATAGGCATTATCTCACAAAAGTTTAAAAATTTGATGATAAACAAACCCATTTACTGACAACATTTAAGGCAGTTTCACAAATCAATTGGAATACTTAAACAACTTTTGATTTATCATTCTATACATGTACGTTTATTTTTTGTTTTAATTCACTTGTGCCAGAGTAACAAACTGCATCGAGCTACAATGGAAACTAAACTAATTTTTGTGAGAAAGTTTGCCAGTTTACTTGCGGAAGGCCGGTGGTCTCTTCTTGGATACATTGTAACCGGGTTCTCTCTTCCACCAATAAAAAGTGGCCACCACCATGTAACTAAATTATTGTTGAGTGTGGCGTAAAACATCAAGATGTGTTTGTGAAACACAAATGCCCCGCTCCCAACAAATTTTTGCAATGTCCTACATTTTGACCCCACCCTACCCCCAGGGGCATGTGATGTCACTGAAGTGTGAGCAACCCTTGGGTGAACTTGTAGTCTAAGTTTGGTTACTGTGTCACAATCCAAACTTGAAATATTGCACTTTATATATAAGCAGGACAGAATTACTGACAGACAAACAAACAGACAAACAGGGGGCATAAAAATCAAACAAAACAATTCCAAAGCACTTACTTCATTATTTCATCTATCGTATATTTCTCTTGTGTCCAATTTTCTTTTATTCCCGGAACATGTCCTATACCCACGACACCTACTACTACTGTTGGAATTATTGCTGTCAAAGAGGAATGTACATGATATAATAAAACATCATTATACTGCCACCATTAAGGGGTTTGGTGATAGGTTGAGGGGAAAGCTCAAATGAAATTATAGGGAAAATTTTAAAAAGTGGACTTTAAAAACGGTGGCATTAGGCGAGGTGGAAAATGAAATGAGGGACATTTGGAAGAGGTTTTACTGTGTATATAAATATATATATATATATATATATATATATATATACCATACAGGGTTTTCCCTGGGATAATTGGATACTCAAGGATATTTGGTAAAGGAGGCCATTGCAGTCCACCTACATAAACTGAAATATTATTGAGTTAGATCCCATGAAACAGCATTTATTTTCTAATAAAACAAAAGTTTTTCCTGATGAAATCAGCGGCTGTCTGTTTAAGAACCCTCAGAGCTTGAAGAGATTATTAATAAGAAATAAAATCTCTAATCATTCAATATTTTCATTAAATGAAAATACATGTAATGTATACCTTGGAATTTTTGCCCCATCAATTTTGTTGCCATTTTTTGCCCTTAGATGAAAGGGCAAATTTAGAATGAAGGCAAAAATATTAAGCTGTTTTATTATAAATAAAATGTGGACAGTTTCTTGGTTTTCTTGTACACTAAAAAAGGAAGCAAACTGATAGAAATAGATCCGACAAAGTGAAATGTATTTAAGGCGTCTAAATGATTTTAAGGCTTTTTACTTACCAGGTATCTTTATTGTTTTAACTTTATCAACCCTAAAGACAATAATAGACTGGTCTTAAACAATATTCAATAAAGAGCATACATGTAATGTATACTTGGATTTATGTCAATTTTGTTGCCATTTTTGCCCTTAGATGAAAGGGCAAATTTAGAATGAAGGCAAAAATTTTAAGCTGTATGGACAGTTCTTTACATAAAACTATATAGATCCAACTCATCTTACCAAATAACTTTATACCCCAAAAAACTAAACAATAGAAAAGAGCATATTACTTAGATATTTTATGATCCACTCATCAAATAATTACCAAAAACACAACTTTTATGTAAAAATAAAAAACTGTGAATGCATATCTTCAACAACAAGGCATTATTGTATAATGATAAAAATTGCTACAAAAATCAAATGAACTTCACTTATAAACAACCACTTAACAGTTAGGTCGTAAGGGCCTCATTGGTGATCTGAAGTGGTGACCTATTCTCTTAACCTGTGACCCCAAGGGGTTCATGAATTTCAAAATTGTTATCATCATCTAATTCTACAGTAAAGTTTGATAAAAATGTTGATAAGTATTTTTTTTAAAAAGTTGAAAATATTCAAAAGTTTATACATAAAGCAAAACCGTGCACTGCACACTTGCATGACCTACAAAGACAGCCATCAAATGATGGCAACATATCACCAGTGTGATTTGGCTTTCTTACCATCGGGAGCCTCATGACACTGTATGGGAGCTGCTGCTAGTTTTAATTGTTTTGCTAGATAAGTGTCTCTTTCATTTACAAAAACTTCACTTAAAGCAGGGAATTCCCCTGTCATCTCCGCTAACATCTGCTCTAGAAGATCTTTCTGTTTACATCTCTCTACTTCTTCTTTGCTGTCAATGAAAAATGTAAATACAATGTATTTCAGAATAATAGCTATAGAGCTGTTTAAGTTAAAAGAATGGAGGAAGACAGAGATTTCAAGTTCGATTAAAATCACATGTTCTCACTTCAGGTCAGCACAGGTTTGAGCCCTGCTGGAACCTAAGTTGATTTTTGTGAGAAAGTTTGCCAGTTTACATGCGAAAGGCCGGTGGTCACATAAAATTGTTGAGTGCGTCGTAGAACACCATTTAAAAAAAACACAACTAACAAATCAATCATATATTACCTGATAGGTTCTTTGGAAGTAATGAGATACCATGCCAGTTTGATTTTCTGCCAAAATGATAGTGCTGCTAAGGCTCTTTTTAATGTGATTTGTATTGGTCTATCTCCCAGATGAAGCCGGCATCTAGGAACAAATTTTGCCTGCAAAAGAATTATCAAAAATTAATTATCTAATTATCGATAAAAGTAACTTACTTTAAGATTCCATTTCACAAAATTCATTATCAAGCCCTTAAATGTTGTCTAAAAATATAGAAGAATGTTGTATATGCAAATTTCATCATTTTATCATGCAAGTTTAAAATCTTATTACGAAAATGTCTTTCAATGGACATCTGCCTAATAAGGCAAGCTCTCTCTCTCTCTTTCTCTCTCTCTCCCTCTCTCTCTCCTTCTCTCTCTCCTCTCTCTCTCTCTCTCTCTCTCTCTCATCTATAAAATTTGTGATAAACATTTCAAATATGAGTTGTTGCTTACCTCTTGAAAAGCTCTTCGAAATTCGCCACCTGGTGCCATCCCTAGTTCTTTTGTTAAATGTGCAGACATGCTCAACAAGAGAAGGTGCATGATTCCCTGGATCATTCCATTCTACAACAAGAGGGGGGTTTCAGATATTGTCAAATACAATGTACATGTATATGCCCTTTTTTCTGTCAATTTTGGGAAAATGCCTTTGGTGACACAATTGGGAAATCTAATGTGAATTTGTGTCAAATTGGGAAAAACTGTTTACACACAAGGGAATCAAAATGTAATGGAATTTTTTTTTAATGCATTTCACATTACACTAAATTATTTTTCATTGTGGCCTCCACACCAAAGTGGGATATTTTTTCATCAAATTTGGAGAAAAAACATGAATTTTGCATTGGGAATGGAGCCAATTTTTTGCCCCCTGGAAACTATAGAAAAAAAGCCTGATGTACGTGTACATTCTTCGTGATTAATGTAACATTAAAAACAACATAAACTTCTCACAGTCCTCTAGTTGGAGCATTCAACTTCAAAGTCTAGGGTCCTTAGTTCAATTCCCAATATCTAGTTATACCTAAAACTTTTAGAGAGACAACCACTTTCACTTTGCCATGTGCTAAGCGAAAAACAAGAAAGTCATAGGTCTTTCAAATATGACTTAAATCCCAGGTCCAATGTCACGACAGGTGTGAAACGGCAGGCGTGGCACATAAAAGAACCCTCAATGCATTGGCGTCAGTCCATAACACAGGTCAAAATTTGTGGCACTTCACCTAAAGCTGGTGACATCTCCACAGAAGTGGAAAATTCTTGACGGGATGTAAAACAAAAATGTAACAAATAAAAAAGGACTGTTGTAAGAAGTTACTTCAGAACCCTCACTGCATTAGTATAGGTCCATGGCACAGGCCAGGATTTCTGTCAATTCAACAAAAGCTGGTGACATCTCCATTTCAACATCTTCAATGAAAAACTCTTGGCAAAATGTTTAAAGAAAACCAATAAAACAAACAAACAAACAAACAAACAAAAGCATGACTCCAAATCTTATGTCTTGTACATACAGTCAGACTTGTCTATACAGGCCACTCAAGGGAACACTGGCAAATGTAGCTGTTATAGACAGGTGGCCTGTATCAAGAGGTTTATCCAGGTTTATGCCCTTTATATAGAGGTGGCATTTAATTAAAGTTTGACTGTATATCACTTCCAATACATACTTAACACATGTACCTGTTTTATGGATGCTCTGATTTTTTCTAGATTCAAATTTTGCGCTTCCGCCAGAAGAATTTCTTCATTCAAATGTAAAATATTCATTCGACTTTTACACAGTTCCACGGTTACAACATCAGGTTGTGTATTCTGTATCACCTGAAACCAAAATAAAAATTACAACAAAACTAAAATGATTTTATCTAAAGCGGCAGTATCTGTGTTTTTTTCAGAACAAAATTCTTTCCTTGTTTACTACTTTAGATTGATATACAATAACAAAAAAGAAATATATACATGCATAGAAATACTTAAACTCCTATTATTTTGCAAAAATTGCTTGAGAAACCCAGTTTGGCAATTATTTACTTGCAATTGAATAATTCAACCTTACTATTTGCATATGCATACATGTATCACACTGAACCAGACCTTATTATCATAAAATATATAGAAATATAAGATTTTTATGCCTATGTATGTATAGATCTTATTAATTATTGTACATCAAGTTCAAGTAGTAAAAGTAGAAATAATCAAAATAATTCTTTTTTTGGTAAACACAGCTAATGACCCTTTGATAGTCTCAACCCCAATCTCACTTGTAATGAATTTTATCGCTGTACACACGTTAGAACACAAACATGAAGAGAGCAGAAAAAAAAAAAAAAAAAATATTTGATGTTCACTAACTACTGCAACCAAAGCAGGTATGCTGAAATGAACATTCTGAAATTTGAGAACAAGTAGTTTTTGAACATGAAATTATGCATTGCTTTGTTGGCATATAATAGGCATGCAAAAGTAACATGCAGCTTCCGTTTGCAATCCAACTAACACTTTAATTTCCAAGATAATCGGCCAAGTGTTAACTGCATTTGGGAAACACACCTTTGTATATTACACGAAACAGAAATGTGAATTTTTTTTTCATGTCAATTTCAATTGATGATATTGTAAAATGCAAATTATATGTATTACTTCTGCATTTGTACTTGATTTTTTATACATGATAAGACAACTAATAGTTTAAATTCAATTTATTATATTATGTTTCTATACAGTATTTTATGAGTGATTAGGTTCTATATATAACTGACACATAATCTTTAACCAAAGGTGAATAAAAATGTGGCCCAGGAAAAATCTGTTATGTTTATTAAAACCACATTTTCGTTAAATTTCTGTTTGCATTACAGAAGATATTTCTCTCAATTTCCATTACACATCGCTGTTATGATATACATGTATATGTACTTTAATGGCGCTGCTAAACACAAAATGCGGTATTTACGGCAGTTGTCTTTTCAAAATGACAGACAATGTAGGCTTACTACTATGATATCAGTTTATAAAAAAATAAAAGTAATAATTCATTTTTTTACAATTTCATCTTGCAAAGTTTATAATATTTGAATTATTTGTTCTTCATTTGATATTTTTACACAAAGGTAAGCTTAGATTCATGAATAATGTAAAATATTTAATATTTTACATTATATTAATTTAAAATAAAGTTAGACTTCTTTATGTAGAATATTGAGACCTACAATGTAATGAGGAAAAGGTTACACCTAATTCCCATTTTATCTATCAGTTAAAAAAAATCACGACTGTGACAGCTGAAAACAATTTCTCCTGCATTAAAGTACAAAAACATATATTCACTCAACAATAGCTCACTTGTGCCTTCAGCTCAGACGAGCTAATAAACCATCAGGTGTATTAATTGCCGTCCACACCTGAGACACTGCTGATTCTAAGCCTATAGTGAAGCAGGTACATCGCAACCCGAATCTAAGGAATCTATAAGTGAAATATAAAAGCCCTGTCCCTTACAGTTGAAAAGATATAGGCCAGACAACACCGGGAGTATAGCGTTAGCTCTCCGGACTTTCAACCGGGCAAGCTTATAAGCCTTTCAAACTCATATATAGCTGTGCTGAAACAAAATGTGTTTGTGAAACACAAATGCCCCCGGTCCAAATTTTATATGTAAGCAGGATGAAATTACGGACAGACAATCCAAACACTATACGCCCCCATTGGACATTTCAGGCTGGGGGCATGAAAATAATCTACAAATCAATACAAACCTTGGAAACATCTAACTGACTTTCCTGGCTAAAGTGTGCAGTGCCAACAAGGTACACTTTGCTTCCCCAATCTGTGTCTAACACAGTACACGTCTGAGGTAGTTCCGGGTTTGGGTCGCGATGTCGGAGAGGATACGATAACTCTACATTATCTTCAATATCTGACTCCTCCCCACTTACAGTTTCATATGATTCATCAAGATCATTGTCATCTGAAATAAGAAATTGATATGCACGAAATTTACATGGAAAAAAATTACAACTTTTGACCAATTTAACAGGCCACCAGAGCTAAATATGAATTTGGTTTTAATGGGTTTTTTTCTTCACACTCAACAATTTATCAGTTATAACTACAATGGCAATTTTTAACTAATCAATCCTGAAAAACAATGGACTCCTCCGTAAATCAAAGATTTAGGTCAGTTCAAATGTGTCTATAGGGGCGAGTGGGTAAATGGTGATGGATAAAATCTGTACCAAGTAAAGATTATGGAACTTCCACAAGTAAACATTGTACTCTCTCACATAATCAGTTTAAGTTCTAGTAAGGGGTGGGTGGGGTGGAGGTGAGCTAAAATTTAACCAGCATGATATGATGACAATAGACTTAGTAGGAAATAAGTACTAAACTTTCTAGCACTTTGTGAATTTTTTTTTGTAAAATATCATTTAATCAAAATTAAAATTAATGTGAATTTCTATATACTGTAAACATATACAATGTAGGTCTGGGAATTTTTGCCATTGGTTATTTTTGCCCTTTTACGACAGAAAACATACTGGCATTCACTCAGTTTTAAATTCGCTATAATCTACAATAATCTCATGGCTGACATGTATGTCCATGCTTAAAAATTCAGCTTGAAGATTTCGCTTTCATTTAAAATATGCCATTCCATCTAAGGGCAAAAATTTCCATGCATATAGTACTCACATTTTTCATGTTAATATCATGTTATTTCATATGTTTCAGTCAATACTGATTCATCTAATATTCAAGCAAGAACCTTCGATACATGTACATGTAGGGTGGTATGACCGAATTGCATAACACTGCATTGCTTTTCTCAAAGCAGAACTGCATGTAAACGTATCAACTAAACCAATTGTTGGTACAATGGGCAGACAAATGGACATTATTACATTTGTAATTCCCAGATCAAAATCAGCTTCGCAACCAACCAATTAATGGATTTTCTGTCTCAAATAACCTTGTGCGACTAGCCACAGCTTGTAAGCTTCGTATATACACTGTACAATACATGTACTTGAAACTCAAATTGCCTCAAGGATTACAAGAGATACTAGTCATGTCACATGTGATATGAAATTTTCAACAAAATCAGCAACAGGTGTTTATATTGATTACTTTGTTACACATGCTATTAACGTACCTTCTATATCAGACACAACCTCAATAGAGTTTTCAGAACCTCCGTACACAATCTGATCGTTAGTGGTACCTATGTCATTTGTCACTTGTGTAATTTTGGTGGAATTATGGGTGTTTGAAGTAGGGAAATTTGTTTCTGATGCTTCATTTCCACTCCGTTCTAAAAGAAAAAATGTTATTTTTCTCAATAAACAAGTAGATGGATATATTTCACTTTATTGAAAAACTGGGTTACAGTGTTATCTGATAAAACATGAAAATACTGAACAATTTTTGATAAAATATTAATTTCACTACTTTTAGATAATCGTAGATCCAATTATATTAGATATTCCCATGGCAATGTTTCACACAATACCAATTTTGTAATAGAAATACATACAATGTACATGTATACATACATGTATGTACATATTTTATATCTGGTATAAAGTATATACATTTGGACTACCATAACTTTTTTCTTTTAATTCAAATTATACTTTTCTTTTGATAATTTGTTAAAAGTAGAGTTCATGTAGTCCACATTAAAACTATCAAATTATTTATCTATGAATTAATATGCTTTGTGTATGTTATACATGTTATATATTATACATGTTATATATTATACATGTTATATATTATACATGTTATTTATTACACATGTTATATATTATACATGTTATATATTATACATGTTATATATTATACATGTTATATATTATACATGTTATTTATTACACATGTTATATATTATACATGTTATATATTATACATGTTATATATTATATGTTATATATTATACATGTTATATATTATACATGTTATATATTATATATGCTTTGTGTATATTATACACGTCATATATAATATATATTTTGTGTATATTAAACATGTTATATATTATACATGTTATATATTATACATGTTATATATTATACATGTTATATATTATACATGTTATATATCATACATGTTATATATCATACATGTTATATATTATATATGCTTTGTGTATATTATACACGTTATATATAATATATATTTTGTGTATATTAAACATGTTATATATTATACATGTTATATATATTACATGTTATATATTATATATGCTTTGTGTATATTATACATGTTATATATAATATATATTTTGTGTATATTAAACATGTTATATATTATACATGTTATATATTATACATGTTATATAGTATACATGTTATATATCATACATGTTATATATCATACATGTTATTTATACATGTTATATATCATACATGTTATATATCATACATGTTATATATTCCTGCTTTGCTTTTTTCTGTATACAGCTCACACTCAGTTAAATAAGCACTGTATTCCAGTCCAGTCGACGGCAGGTCAGATTCCTGTCTTTCGGATGGGACAGTAAAAACTAAGGTCTCATGTCACAGTAGGTGTTGGTACATTTAAAGAACCCTCACTGCTGAATGTTCGTAAGTGCCGAGCATAGGCCAAACTTTCAAAGCCTTTCACCGGCATGAGTGAAAGATTATTCTAGAGTGGGATGTTAAACAACAATACAACAAACCAACAAATAATCTCTATACAAGATTCTACTTTCATTTATTTCTGATAATCTCTAGATCTGGTAATATTTATACAGTTGTGATAAAATGTATACAGTGAAACCTGTCTTGAATGACCACCCTATCTGCCACTGAAATGTGGTCTCTCAAGACAGGTGGTCTCTCAAAAGAGGTTTTATTTCAAGAAGTTATTAGCCAAGGGGTTTTAAGAATATGGTCTCTTAAGACAGGTGGTCTCTCGAAAGAGGTTTCATTTACAAGATTATTTAGCCAAGTGGTTTTCAGGAAGTGGTCTCATAAGAGAGGTGGTCTTTCATTAGAGTGGTTTTTCAAGACAGGTTTCACTGTATTACTATTACATGTATGTTATATTACTATTGACAACATTTGCATTAGATGTTTTTTGATAGTGTTTTTGTTGTTCTGCATCCTGAAAAGAATTTACAACATTCATTGGGGTTTTCCCTAAAACTATTCATTTACTGATTAAGGGGATCCAAATGATTCCCTTTTAAATGAAAATGAGGGTCAACTGAAAATTTTTGGGTCATTAATTCTTTAACATTAGATATATATATATATACATGTTTTCATTAACATTGTACAGTTAAACTTGTATATAAAAGCCAAAAGGCAAAACTGAACAGGCAAAAGTAGCCATTTTAGACAGGTGGCCTCAATTGTATGGCTCACCCAAAAGACATTCCGACTTCCACATCAGATGCTCAGCTCCTGGCAAAGGAATTGTCACTACCTTTATCAAATTTTTAGGTATGTAGTGAAACTTGTATATATAACGACCTCCTTAGGGATACAAGAAAACCAGACTTTATAGGGAGGTGGTCTTTATATAGAGATTGATATGTACTAAAAATGGAACTACATGTATTGGAGACAGCTAAAAATGGTCTTTGTGATCAGGTGGTCTATATATGCTGGTCACTAAACAAGTTTTACTGTAAATAAAAATAAACAAGTGGTGACTAAAGCAGGTTTTACTGTACTATGACCTGGTACAAGGAACTACAAACCCTGGACCTTCTACTTACATGTACAAGTTTAAAATGTACCACAAGACCACTGAGGGCTGTTATACAGATGTACATGTAGCCACTGTAGGTCAGACCACAAGTAATAAATTTCTATAGTCTCTGTCATACATGTTGTAGCAGCTGGCAACTAGTTTAAATCAAAATTAAACAGACAGATGTGAGCTGGTTATAATTATCACATATGTACATGTGACACTGGAAGAGACCATTCATGGAACAAAAAAAATGAATTTGATGGTCATGTCGTTCAATTTCCAGGTCATAAAGAGCTGCATGTCATTATTGTTGGTGGTTTGTTTTTGTTGTTGTTTTTTTTTTTTAATTTTACAAGTCAAAATATGAAAACATTTCAAATGAAATATTAATTGGGTAGGCTATTTGTTAAGAAAATAAGTGGCTATCATCTGCACATAGCATTTATGACCTTACAAGTTACAATGACAAAAACTCATGATGCCGGGGTATTTTAACTGCCAGCATGTCAAACATGATATGTCATTACAAAAGTCTAACGTATGTCACTCCTGTATAAGACAATATACACTGTTAATCCTTGGATCCACCACTGTAATATTAATACTAATGTAGTATAGCAAGAAATACGTCGATGGTTGATCGCTCGGTCATAAAATTGAAAATTAAAAACGGATACTCCGAATCACAGCAATAAAATGAATGACTGATGAAACATGTAACATGTGGCCATCGTATGGAGTTTGTGAAATCATGTTTTTCGAAGAATAAAAAGTTTGACAATGTTAGAAATTTTTCTTTCGAAGCGTATTTGTTCATCCGAAACAAAATCATTTTAGTCAACAACTTCGTTAGTTAACAAAACGAAATAAATTACCTGGTTCAGTTTTCTGATCATCTTTTTCATCCATCATGTGTATTCTTGGTTGTGTACGCAAAAATGATGACGTTTCACTCGTTTTCCGGAACAGGACAGAATACAAATGTATAGGGAATTCTTTAGAAAGCGAAACAATGGGTCTAGATAATAATTATGTACAGTAGTGCAGAGTGTGTATTATAAATCGATTGCTATATCTGATGAAAAATATTTTTTTTTTAAAAAGTAAGATAATCCGGAAATTTGAACTTCCGGTGCTTACTTTCGTTTTAAATTTTAACTTTAGTTTCCGATACGAAGCATTTTCATTTTGCACGATGATGTTCTGTCCAGAGATTGCTGTGTTGCATTCGGCGCTTTCTCTCGTAGAAAAAGAAGTAAGTTAAAATTAGGGAGTAGACATTTGAGACATTTCATTCTCTCAATGTTTTAACAAAAAGCTCAGATACTTGAGAACAGGAATAATTTATTATTATTAATTGCATTACTATAACCAGCGATATATCGCTGCTATAACACGCTATTGATGTTATAATCTTATTTTATTTCGATTTTTTTCTTCAGTTTAGATTATGCCGCGTTTCTGATGATATATAGGAGTATATATCATCAGAAACGGGGCATAATCAAAACTGGGAAAACCCTCGAAATTCCAATAGCGTTGAGTAATATTGCAAATTTAAATAACAAATTAACAAAATTTTGAAAAAAATCCTGTCCTCAAGTACCTCTGACAAAAGGCAGACTCTCTCTCTCTCTCTCTCTCTCTCACTCTTTTGATCGTTGATCATCCACATGTGCACAATCATCTTTTCATTTTGGTTACCGTCAGGATAAATGAAACTGCGTGTGTGATATGATGTTATATGAAAAAGGTTCTGATGTTGATCATACAGTTGTTTTCAACATTATCTAAATAATTTATAGATACAGATTTTTCATCATAAATTATAGTAAATGTTTATCTAACTCGAGTTAGTTAATTTTCAAAATTTGAAAGACACAAGGTTTACTGAGTGTCTTTTCAAATTTTGAAAATTAACTAACAAGAGTTAAATGCAGATAAACATGATAATCAACTTACAAAAAAAGTTACATGAGTAGTTGAATCTATTTCTACCATAACTGAAAAGCGCTGATTGGTAGTATGGATTTATGTTAGCCTACATCACGTCTAGACACTATCGGGTTTAGACTCTCATGATCACGTCAAACTTATACATTACTTCAATCTTTTCATTCATCTGAAGGTTGGCGATGGTGTCATTTAGTGTTTGTGATGTCACTTAAACAACCTGTTGGTTATATGTAAATGTTAACTAACTGCAGCTTCTTTATGAATACCAATGCTTGAGAGTGATGGTATAACGACAAAAGTTTTGGTAGAAACAGTGTGTATTTTCCACATACGAAGAGCCAGACAATGATGATCAGTCTTTAATACACAAAGTTGTTGGTCTAATTGATCAAGAGTGCAAAGACAGATAACTCTATAATATTGATAGCCAGATAGAGCTAGGCAGAACACGGTAATGATAGCATACAATGTACATGTACATGTAACCTCTGTATTAGAAGGTAGTGGGTAAAAAAAAAAAGTTATGCTGGTCAAAATATTGTGAATAAGGATATTTAGCCAGGTAAAATGTGCCCAATATGTTGTTATTTGATAGATTAATACAATGTTTATATTTTTACCTGTCATTTGGTGATAAAAATGATTTTTGAACACTAAAATAAAAATAATCGACGAGTAAAACTTGTAATCAAAACAGACATGCTATTTTGAAATTTGGTATATGAAATATTATGATTTATTTTTCAATCAGTGTTACTCTCAAATGATATTAAAGTTAATCATTTGAACAAGGACACATTTTAAATGGTGTTGTTAAAACTTGAAGGTGTGACAAATAAGACTTTAATGAAAAAAGCTATGCTATTAGAAATCGAGAAAGCTAATTTATATCACAGAAAAAATGCATCTGATATGATTTCATACAGTTAACTCAACAGTCAAGCTGAGACATTTTGGGGGTCTTATAAACATGTATATATGATTTTGAACCATTAATAAGAAAATAATCGAGAGTATATCATGTAGTAAAAAGGGCAGAATGCCAGAAATGTACATCATTGAAAATCATATTATTAAGAATAAAAATGTACACAGTGGGAAAAATTTCTTAAAAGTTAAACTCTTTATATGTCAATCCGTGTCAATATGAAATTGTAACTAAATATTTGTTTTCTTTTCATATGCAGAGACATTGTGAATATTGTTCTCAAGTTATGACTTGAATGAATATAAAGGAGAGGGTAACTGCTGAAAGAACTGTGTTTATCTCACTTAGTAATAAGAACTAGATGCACTGATATTTCTTTTTATAATTTGTCATCATTCCTGGTCACTCTTTTTGAATTGAGATTCTAATTTTCACGTACTGGAGATCCTGGATTCAAATTCAACATAGGCCATACTGGATTTTAATTCTTTATAAATATACATTACGTAAACATGTACATGTAGTATTAGGTCTCTCCAATTACTCATGATAATTATGCTTTAATTGCAGGCAGGTAAAGAATCACTCGCTACCCTGAGCAGAACAGAAGCAGTGAAATATGTACACATCATACAGACAGCTGTAAATGAGATTGTAGAAGGCCTGCAAGCAGATAATGAAGAAGCAGGAAAGGTATTTACTACATGAAATACAAAGCAATGTAATGTCTGAAGATACGTATACATGTAGCTTCATAATTTAAAGGGAGTACAAGGCCCAACACTTGTCTGATTATCCATAACAAGCTGTACAATGTAGTTTATTTTGTAGTAGAACAAGTGAAATTAACATATAGTACTTGTCCGATTGTCCAGAATCGGTCCATTTTACAGTCCAAGAAGGAATTTAGCATACATGTACATGTACTATGTATAGCACTTGTCCAATTGTCCAGAACCAGTCCATTTTACAGTCCAACAAGTAAAATTAACATAGCACTTGTCTGTTTGCCCAAAACAAGTCCATTTTATAGTCCAACAAGTAAAATTAACATAGCACTTGTCTGTTTGCCCAGAACCAGTCCATTTTATAGTCCAACAAGTAAAATTAACATAGCACTTGTCTGTTTGCCCAGAACAAGTCCATTTTATATTCCAACAAGTAAAATTAACATAGCACTTGTCTGTTTGCCCAGAACCAGTCCATTTTATAGTCCAACAAGTAAAATTAACATAGCACTTGTCTGTTTGCCCAATCCATTTTTTATAGTCCAACAAGTAAAAATTAACATAGCACTTGTCTGTTTGCCCCAACCAGTCCATTTTATATTCCAACAAGTAAAATTAACATAGCACTTGTCTGTTTGCCCACAAGTCCATTTTATAGTCCAACAAGTAAAATTAACATAGCACTTGTCTGTTTGCCCAGAACAAGTCCATTTTATAGTCCAACAAGTAAAATTAACATAGCACTTGTCTGTTTGCCCAGAACAAGTCCATTTTATAGTCCAACAAGTAAAATTAACATAGCACTTGTCAAGAACAAGTCCATTTTATATAACAAGTAAAATTAACATATTGTCTGTTTGCCCAGAACAAGTCTTTTATATTCCAACAAGTCATAGCACTTGTCTGTTTGCCCAGAACAAGTCCATTTTATAGTCCAACAAGTAAAATTAACATAGCACTTGTCTGTTTGCCCAGAACAAGTCCATTTTATATTCCAACAAGTAAAATTAACATAGCACTTGAACAAGTCCATTTTATAGTTAAAATTAACATAGCACTTGTCTGTTTGCCCAGAACAAGTCCATTTTATAGTCCAACAAGTAAAATTAACATAGCACTTGTCTGTTTGCCCAGAACAAGTCCATTTTATATTCCACAAAGTAAAATTAACATAGCACTTGTCTGTTTGCCCAAACAAGTCCATTTTATAGTCCACAAGTAAAATTAACATAGCACTTGTCTGTTTGCCCAGAACAAGTCCATTTTTATATTCCAACAAGTGAAATTAACATAGCACTTTGTTTGCCCAGAACAAGTCCATTTTATAGTCCAACAAGTAAAATTAACATAGCACTTGTCTGTTTGCCCAGCAAGTCCATTTTATAGTCCAACAAGTAAAATTAACATAGCACTTGTTGTTTGCCCAGAACACATTTTTATATTCCAACAAGTAAAATTAACATAGCACTTGTCTGTTTTGCCCAGAACAAGTCCATTTTATAGTCCAACAAGTAAAATTAACATAGCACAACAAGTCCATTTTATAGTCCAACAAGTAAAATTAACATAGCACTTGTCTGTTTGCCCAGAACAAGTCCATTTTATAGTCCAACAAGTAAAATTAACATAGCACTTGTCTGTTTGCCCAGAACAAGTCCACAATTCCAACAAGTGAAATTAACATAGCATTTCTGTTTGCCCAGATCCATTTTATAGTCCCAACAAGTAAAATTAGCACTTGTCTGTTTGCCCAGAACATCCATTTTATATTCCAACAAGTGAAATTAACATAGCACTTGTCTGTTTGCCCAGAACAAGTCCATTTTATAGTCCAACAAGTAAAATTAACATAGCACTTGTCTGTTTGCCCAGAACAAGTCCATTTTAAACAAGTTTAACATAGCACTTGTCTGTTTGCCCAGTCATTTTATATTCCAACAAGTAAAATTAACATAGCACTTGTCTGTTTGCCAAGTCCATTTTATATTCCAACAAGTAAAATTAACATAGCACTTGTCTGTTTGCCCAGAACAAGTCCATTTTATAGTCCAACAAGTAAAATTAACATAGCACTTGTCTGTTTGCCCAGAACAAGTCCATTTTATATTCCAACAAGTAAAATTAACATAGCACTTGAACAAGTCCATTTTATAGTCCAACAAGTAAAATTAACATAGCACTTGTCTGTTTGCCCAGAACAAGTCCATTTTATAGAACAAGTAAAATTAACATAGCACTTGTCTGTTTTCCATTTTATATTCCAACAAGTAAAATTAACATAGCACTTGTCTGTTTGCCCAGAACAAGTCCATTTTATAGTCCAACAAGTAAAATTAACATAGCACTTGTCTGTTTTTTATATTCCAACAAGTGAAATTAAACATAGCACTTGTCTGTTTTGCCAACAAGTCCATTTTATAGTCCAACAAGTAAAATTAACATAGCACTTGTCTGTTTGCCCAGAACAAGTCCATTTTATAGTCCAACAAGTAAAATTAACATAGCACTTGTCTGTTTGCCCAGAACAAGTCCATTTTATATTCCAACAAGTAAAATTAACATAGCACTTGTCTGTTTGCCCAGAACAAGTCCATTTTATAGTCCAACAAGTAAAATTAACATAGCACTTGAACAAGTCCATTTTATAGTCCAACAAGTAAAATTAACATAGCACTTGTCTGTTTGCCCAGAACAAGTCCATTTTATAGTCCAACAAGTAAAATTAACATAGCACTTGTCTGTTTGCCCAGAACAAGTCCATTTTATATTCCAACAAGTGAAATTAACATAGCACTTGTCTGTTTGCCCAGAACAAGTCCATTTTATAGTCCAACAAGTAAAATTAACATAGCACTTGTCTGTTTGCCCAGAACAAGTCCATTTTATATTCCAACAAGTGAAATTAACAACAAGTCCATTTTATAGTCCAACAAGTAAATTAACATAGCACTTGTCTGTTTGCCCAGAACAAGTCCATTTTATAGTCCAACAAGTAAAATTAACATAGCACTTGTCTGTTTGCCCAGAACAAGTTTTTTATATCCAACAAGTGAAAATTAACATAGCACTTGTCTGTTTGCCCAGAACAAGTCCATTTTATAGTCCAACAAGTAAAATTAACATAGCACTTGTCTGTTTGCCCAGAACAAGTCCATTTTATAGTCCAACAAGTAAAATTAACATAGCACTTGTCTGTTTGCCCAGAACAAGTCCATTTTATATTCCAACAAGTAAAATTAACATAGCACTTGTCCGGCTCTCCAGAACAGTTCACTAGACTCACCAATATCAACTAATAGTATGGTCCACTTTTACAAAATAGGGGTAATTGAGTTATTATTTCAAGTGTAATTATTGTAAAATTTGTTGTTGTTGTTATTTTGGGACTACACCTCTGAATTCTGAGAGTGGACTTTTCCACTAATATAAATGGGTAAATCTAAATGTGGTTTCAGGGGTCAATGAGTTAATAAGATATGAAACAATTTTTAGATACCGGCATATACAATATCAATATATATATATATATATTGTACTTAAAATAAAATAAAAACAATAGTTGATATATTCTTGTTTGGACAAGTATAAAGATTCACATTTTGACAAATAGATTTACAGTCAAGTTGCCCAGCATCTCTGACATCTCCGGCCAGTCCGGGTAAGTTATGATGATTTGTGATTATGGAGTATACATAATATAAAGGGTACTTCATGCCTTTCACATTGACACAATATTCTGTGTATACAGTGGAACCTCGCTTAGGAGACCACCTCACATTTCGGACCACAAGTTTTCAGTCTATTGATAGATATTTGTTAGGTACAGAACCTCACTTCAGAGACCACCTCGTTAATCAGACTATTTTGATTCAGTCAGTTAGGTGGTTATAATAGCGAGGTTCCATTGTATATATATTATCCATGTAGTTCTTACTTTCTTTTATTAGATTAGTTGGAAGTCCAAGATACATAATCTATTACTGTATAAAGTGCTGACCTCACATTACACGAAGGGGGAGGAGTCTTGTTCAAGTTCAGTTGATGATGCAAGAGTGATTGACAGGATGGACATTTTGAGTGGAATTTTACCTAGTATCAGCAGCTCACTGTATTTTGAAGCGGTTAAAGCCTGTAATTGGTTTGAGCTTTATATAGAGGTATGTGCATTGCATATTTTAAATCTAAAGCACCAACAGCTGGGCATCCTTTCTTTAAACACTGAAAACATTATGATTCCCGACTTTATTTTTACAACCATTCATTTGATAATCATGATAATGTTTATTTTTAGGATTTTTGTATTTAATTCCTAATGCTCGACTTGTGACCCTCAAAAATGGATTCCAGATTCCACTTTTTTTTCACACAAATGGTACATGTTTACATATTCATAACCCGTTGGTTTTGACCTATTCACATAACTTGGCAAGGTGGAGTAACATTAACCTTTTGATTATCATATGGATGATTCTATTTACTTTTCGGTTATGACAGGCTACACAGGAATTGTGTTTTATTCTCCACTGGACATTCGTAAGTAATATGGTGTCAGACAAGTAGGAACGATTCCTCTAGCCAATGTAAATTTAATATCGTTATGCTGCATTAACTAAAATTTAAATTTGTCCAGGTCAAGAAAGAGTTCACGATACTCCACCTGATAAAGTTATAGCAATTGGACTACATTTAGTAGATTTTATATTGTATTTATGGTATACAGTTAACAACTGGCTAGTTGTTTTACGTAGTACGCATTATTTCACACGCCCGCTATACATGTATGTTACAACCCATTTGTGAATGTTAATTCTAGTGTGGTCATTTTTCCTAATTCCCCAAAATCTGTCTTAATGCAATTTCAGGCTCTTCGGAATTTACATGAAGACATATCAACAATGATTTTACAAGACACCATAGAACACATCTGTACAAATGAAGTCAATGAAGCCGGTATGGTAGACGAGAAAGATATAATATGGATGACAACTCTACTGAATCACGTTGTCTCAACTCTGGTAACTACCTCTACAGAAACTGACTCAGCATCACATCACCTTTCTGTACTTAGTGAAAAGTATGGCTCACTTCTGAATGTCATCATCATTAACCTTGATAGAACTTTGTCTTTTTGTCCTGCTAGAGGGCAGTCTAAACTCTTAATGTCCAATGCTGCTACAAAGACGGTATGGACACCATGTTTTGCTCAGGTGGCATTTTTGTTTTCTGTGTTGCATTCTGGGATTGATGATAATAATGATGTGACTGTAGGTCAGTGGTTCAGGAGAAGTTTCATGGGAGAAGTAATCAATGGAAAAACTCAACAGGCTTCTGTGAAAGCTTCAAAATTTACTGATTTATATGGGAAATATTTGAGACAGGGTTTTGAGTCTAAGACTAGTTTAGATTTAGTCCTGCCTTTAATCAATTCCTTCCAGAAATTTCTTCCTGGTGAGAGATTAATATCTTTGCTGAAAGAACTGTTAATGATAACAAAGAAAAATTTGATGATGCTTTTAGCTGCCAACATGGACCGCAATTCAATTCAAGATGTTTCCACGATAATTGTTTGTCAGTCTACCATTTCTGAAGATGATAAAATTTATGGCCGATCAGTAAAGGTCCCGACAAAGTATGATGTTGTATGTGACTTGAGGAACTTGATGGTATTCCTATGGCAACAAATAAAAAGATGCAAAAGTTCCAGTCCAGGACTTGATATAACAGCAAATATAGATATCGTCATGGAGAATATCCATCAGATTTATCCAGGTGTTAGTTTGACCGATAATTTGGACTGTATGTCCTTACCTGTGCTATTGTGGAGAATAGATAAAAGACAACCAGGATATGAAGGTAGATATTACAAAACATACATGTATTACCAAAGTTACAATCTAATTAAAAACGATCTCTAAACATACCCGGAAAGAGACCATCAGTGTCTGCAAGTAAACTAGCAAACTATCTCACAATAATCAGCTGAGGTACCAGCAGGGCTTGAACTTGTGTGAGAGACGTCATGGTTCAGAGTGTGATGCTCGAACCACTCAGCCACAGAGGCCCTGATTTATATCTGATTTAGTATTATGGATTACTCTATAATTATAAATAATTAATATTACAAAGCATAATATGCAAAATGCAATCAGTATAGGAATATGTTAAAGGGCAACATTCTTTAAATTTTTATTTACATGCGTTGATGATTATCCACTGTAATATCAATATTATTAAGAATTTATGCCCCAGAAATCAAAGAATTGTGACATATTGGTTATGACCTGCCATGATTTATTGTACATGTACATGTATCATTTTATTTCCTCTCTAGATGGTTTGTCAACTCTTCTGTGGACAAAGAGGGTAGACATTTGGCAAACAGACAAGTAAGTCATATCACCATTATTTTAGTCTATAAATAAAAATGTTATTATGAAACTAAATAATTAAAAAAAAGAAATAGATCAGCAATTGTTATATTCTCACTCCTAGTACATGTATATGTGTGATGGTATTTTTTCTCGCACTCTTGGTATATATGTATGTGTGATGGTATTTATTCTCACACACCTGGTATATATGTATGTGTGATGGTATTTATTCTCACACACCTGGTATATGTGTAATGGTATTTTCTCACACATGTGGTATATGTGTGATGGTATTTTCTCACACATGTGGTATATGTGTGATGGTATTTTCTCACTTACTTTAGTTTGTATATGTGTGATGGTATTGTCTCACATACCTGGTTTTATGTGTGATGGTATTTTCTCACACACTTGGTATATGTGTGATGGTATTTTCTCACACACTTGGTATATGTGTGATGGTATTTTCTCACATATATGGTATATGTGTGATCAATGATATTTTCTCACATACCTTACATATTTGTGATGGTATTCTCTCACACACCAGGCCCGGTGTTCTAAAAAAAAACTTGGTCAAATTTTTGACATAAATGTGAGTTTTTACTCAAATATTTGAGTTTTTTCTCAAATTTCAGAAAACTCAAATCACTGCATTTCTCGAAAAAATATCTGACAAATATTTTGCTTAATTTGAGTAAAAAGTTTAAGTCACATACCTAGCAGACTTATGTAAAATATTTTACTCACACTGGACCTGACCTTATTTTCACAAAATGTATAAAAAATATATTTTTTATGCCTATATATAGCTCATCTTTGTTATTGTACATCAAGTACAAGTAGTTAAAGTAGAAATTTAAAAAATTTAATTTAAAAATTAAAAACATTTTGGTAAACTCAGCTAATGCCTCTTTAATTCAATACACTTATTAGGAATTGCAATGTTTCATATGTACAAAGGAGCAATGGTTTTTATTTCCTATTGAATCTAATCTTATTAAAATAATTTCAGGGTGCTGGACACACTGGAAAGAAATCTAGACTTGTTGACAGACAACACCTTGATGAGAATGTACGAGCTGTTAGTAGAACTGATAAATATTGACAGTAATTCTGAAATGCAGAAACTTCAACAGGTAGTGTTTGGCTGGATTGTGAATTTAATACCAGTCTGTGAATTGATAATGGCTGTCAATCTGTCTGTCTGTTAATCATTCCTCTGTCTGTCTGTCCATCTGTCTGTCTGTCTATCTGTCTGTTTGTCTGTCTTTCTTTCTGTCTATTTTTCTGTCTGTCCATCTCTGTCTGTCTGCAACAAGTGTGGTTAAGCTGTTGCGTTTAGCTCTGCTGTTAGAAAATCATTCAGAACATCATGTTGTTTCTTGTTGTATCACACTTTAACTTCACATGACGATGATGACATTAGTTAAGTATGACCTTCATTTTCTTTTTATTGACCTTGACCTTGGCCATACCAGCTTTAGCGATTTCTTGTTACCAGATGGTTGACTTTCATTTACTTAAATTTATATTTAATCCCAGTGTCTTAAGGTCAGTGTATTTGTTACCAGTACTGTCAGTATTCTTACTGTAGGTTTAACTCAACTCCACAAGGTTTTGAAGTCAACATCAGATCTTTCGTTTTTGTTGTAATAGTGTTTTATGCAACATTCAACATGTTCAACAATCCCACAGTGCACCCATCACCCCTGCACTGGGGAAATTTGTCCTGAAGATTCACATTTTGTTAACAGCGTACATTGGAACCTGTCTTGAGAGACCACCCAATCTGCCACTAAAATGTGGTTTCAGAGGACCAGTTATCTCTCAAAAGCAGTTTTATTTGAAGAATTATTTTTTTTACAAAGTGATGTATAGAATGTGGTCTCAGGAGACAGGTGGTCTGTCAAAAGAAATTTCATTTAAAGGATTATTTTACCAAGTGATTTTCAGAATGTGGTTTCAGAAGACAGGTGGTCTTTTATTGGAATGGTCTTTCAAGTCAGGTTCCGTTGTAGGACCTCTTGTGGTCACCCAGTGATTAAAGCCTAGTCCTAAATGGTTAGCCCTGAAATTTTTTTTCCAGAAATGTCTCATTGATTATTCTTAAAAAACTCTCACAGACCACAATAGACTGGCCTAATACAACAGAAAGAGCAAACCATTATGATACTTGGGGGTCAAAGGATAAATAGCTTTGTTTAAACTTTAAAACAGCATGTTTTACTGTATGCTGTTTTTAGGAAATCACTGTACACGAATCTGTGCATTTTACTTGGTATCTCAAATATTACATAAATTAATTGCAGTTGATATTGACTGGATTTTGTCAACTTTCCCCTGCAAAAAGGAATGAGCATGTGGAACATGTATACAAGACGTACAGGTACTGGCCAGAAGTAAACGCCAATAGTGTGTGCAAGACAGATGACAGACACAACTTACAGTTTGTACAGAAAGTGAATGCAGCAATGAACAGACTTACCGCTGGGCACGCCCAAAAGGTAAAAAGTCGTTGTAATGTGTATTTCATTGTAACGACCTCACCGTTTGTCACACCCAACAGATAGACAAGGTCATTGTAATGTATATTTCAGTGTAACGACCTTGCCATTAGTCACACGTCACACCCAACAGATAGACAAGGTCGTTTTAATATGTATTTCAGTGTAACGACCTTGTCATTAATCACACCCAAAAGATAGACAAGGTCATTGTAATGTGTATTTCTGTATTACAGCTGTCCACATCTAAACATTGAACAAGACAGATTTAAATTTATATACAATATTCATGTAATGTATATGGAAAATCGGATAAATATATTGTTTTTTCTTATTTGTACATATAACTGGTTTTTTTATCTCACTGGTACTCAGTACTGTCATTGTACAGTACATCTTCGGCATAATATTTGTTCATTGCCAGCTCACGCAAACTACACTCAAGTGACTTTGCTTTATTTCTAGGTCGAGTTAGAGATACAGAAGCTGTCACTACAGAATACAGAACTGATTTTACAGAAACTGGTAGAACGAAGTTCTAGTAATACAGAACAAGCTGAAATAATACACAAGGTACATTTGATTTGAGTTTCAATAGTGTTTTACGCCCCATTCATCAATTTTTCAGTTATATGGTGATCAGTTTTTAATGGTGGAGAAGAGAACTCTGTTAGAAGGTACTAGGGAAGAGACACTGTATTTCCGCAAGAAAACTAGCAACCTTCAAAATCAGCTTAGGTTCCAGTGGGGCTCAAACCTACACTGAGTGGAAGTGAGAGACTTCGTGGCTCAAAGTGTGATGCTCTAACCACTTTGCTACAGAGGCGCCACAATGTACATTTAAACTTATTCAGATAAAACTTACAGTCTACCTGGTAATTTTCGTCTCCGGTTATTTTCGCCCTTTTATGGCAGAAAACCTATTTACCTGTCTTAAATTCACCCTTCATCACCATAGTTTCATGGATGACATGAATGTCTGTGCTTCAGTTACTCAGCTTGAAAATTTTATTTTAATTTTGAATTTGCCCTCACCTCTATGGGCGAAAATAACGAAAATTAAGTGGGAGTGAAATTTACCAGTTATACAGTATATCATCTGTACTTTATGCACAGGGTACCATTCAAGTATTTCATCGCTTGCCGGGGCTCAGTTGGTCAGAGGGTTTGCATTTCAAATGAGTATCTGCAGGTCAGATTCCCTTTTCAGATCATATCTGAGCATGTTGAGGGTTTCTTTTTATTTGGGGGGGGTAATTAGGGCTTAATTTGTGATTGCTTTACAAAATCTGAAAGGTATCTGTGTTAGAAATGCTCATATATAAGTGAAAAAATTATTGGCAGGATATATAACACTAATAATCATTATAATGATCACCTACCAATATTCCTACATTTTCCTACTTTTCCAAATTACAGTGCCCTCTTATGGCCAAGGTCCTCCCAAAGCTTGAAGATAAAGTGTTGATAAAACGTGTCACCCCCAATACAAATTGTATTGGACCAACCTAAAGGTGATGTGCAGTCGTGATTTCTGGCAACCACCCACTTGTTTACAAATATGGAGATCGCTAGCTATCAAGAATAAATATATATTCAAATTAAAAGGCAAACAAAGAAAATATATTGAAGGTATACTGCAAATGAATGATAGGTATGCAATGTAATTTTACCAATGGGTTAAAATAAATCACCACTTTCATTTACCAGTTTAACAGTTGAATCTCATTATGTCAAAATCGGTTGAGTCGAAATTCCGGATATGTCAAAGTTGAAAGTCTGGTTCCGATTTTTATAGATACAATTATATATCAATTAAAATTATGGTTATCTTGAATTCCGAATATCTCGAAGTAATAGGGGCAGTTCCGTGATTTTCAAGATAAAGAGATTCCACTGTATTTGAAAAAACCAATTGCTGTGAAGTTATCAATGCAACATCACAAAATTCTGACTTAAATTACTACCCGTTTAAATTTTTCTGGTTGATGTGTTCTGATTGTGTATACATTCAGGCATTAATGTATTGATAAAAATATTCTCAAAAAAAAAAAAAAAAAATTCTCAAAAATAAGTAAAAAATTCTCACTAATAAAAACATTCTCAAAAATAATATTTAAAAAAAAAAATAGAACAATGATGGTCTCATAAATAAGAAACGTTTCACAACTAAAGATGCTCACAGACATAAGAATTGTGTCACAAGTAAAAAAAAGTCTCCTAAGACAGGTTTGTATACACTTTATTTTGTAGGTGTGATTTTAATTGTAATGACCTTGACATTGTAGTTGCTGGCGGGGATTTCCAGGGTCTGTGTTTTGAGGACACCCAGTGCACATGTTACGCTTCTACATCGTGTTTTGGACGATTATTTGACAACAGTCACGCTGACATCAAAAGAGCAGAGGAATATCCAACACTTTATCTCCCTTCTTCTTCAGGTAATTCTGTGTAATTTCTAACTCTTGTACATTTTTGTGTTTTTTGGGGGGTAAATATCATCAACATGTGGGTCATGTAAAAGGTCCCATTTCCAATGCAAAATGTGCTATTTGTTTCCCAGTTTTGTTCACCATGTCATTCACACTTGGTATTAAATGAGAAATGAGAATTTAGTACATGTATGAACTGCACTTTGAAGTCTTCAGATGAAAACCATGTTGTTAGTTAAATGATAAGAGAAGCTACATGTAAATGAATCACAAGTTTTGTGTCTTTATTCTTATGAATTGAACGACCCTACTGGCTAGGGACGTTTTTCCGAATTTGGCCCATTGCGATGTAAAATTCCCAATTGGAAGAGACAGGACCCTGTCCAAAAAAGGGTCTATTAACTCCTGCATATGCAAGGTAATACACAATGTATTTCTTTAGAAATGGTTAAACAAACAAGGCAGGCCTCAAGGCTCAGGGTACTTGTCAGATATCAATCCATTTTGCATTTTTGGCTAGTCAAATTACTTGCCAAATAGGTGTCAGGACATCTTACCTCTTAAAATTATCAGACAAAAACAGAATTTTTTATTTTTTATTTTTTTATTTTTTTTTTATTTATTTATTTAATATATAAATAAAATACAACATATAAGATACAGAGACAGGTACATTCACACATACACACAACTTTCATCCAGGTCATATTATGATACATATATATAGGAATTCTAATGTATATTAGTTATAATGTCTTTTACATTATTCCATTTGATGGTGAATTCTTTTTGTTTCATATTCACTGCATATGAATTCTTTTCTGCAATATAATAAGACAAAAAATATTATGCTGTAACTCATTGATGTTCAGGTGTGAATTTTGTCTAGACTTTGTAAATATATAGTATTTTACAAGTAGTAAAATCACATTAATTGCATTATTATTTTTACCAGGAATTCCAAATAGAATATCGTCTAATGAAAAATGTAAATCTGTATAACATGTTTCAATCCATTGTTTTAATTGTGTCCATATCTGTTGAGCGTGATAACATTGGAAAAATAAATGTTCTATTGTTTCTGTATTGGATTGACATAGACTACAAACTCTGTTTGTTTTTATCTTGCAATTCAAAAAGATTCTTATTTGTACCAAGAATTCTAATACAATATTCTATACTGAAACCATTTTAGTTTAGGATCTATTGTACACTGATGTAGAAGTTTGTAGTATGGTTTAAATATAAAATTGTTGTTTAAGTTTAATGAAGATTTCCATTTATTTTCATGCTTTGATATATGTTTTATATTTTCTAAGAATAAATCATAAATGTATTTTGATCCTTGCATATTCTTAAGAATAATGCTAACAAAGTCTGGTTTGTGAGGACATTCAGTGTGTTCAAGACTTCCATCTAGGTGAGGCCATGTCTTTAATATAGATTTCTTTAATCCTAAGAAAGTAGGTAAATGGTAGATTTATATTGTGGTTTCGCTTTAATTCTTCATATGGTATAAATCGTCCATTCTCTTTGAAGATATCCGATATGATGTGGAACCCTTTTCTAAATAGGGGTTTAAGGATAATTGATTTTCCATCAATGCTTATTTTAGGATTATACCAAAGTGGATTTTGTGGTACATTCAAAGGAAATTTTTTGAAGTTATAATAGTGAATTCATGCAAATCTATTTAGAACTCCTTCCAAAATTTATTATTAGTTTGTTGAGACAATTGTTTTGAATAGTCTGGTCCCAATTGGCATAGGAGTGTGAAATCACATTTACATATGAAATTAAATATAGATTTTAATGTATCACTTGTTTCATTTATAAGTCTTCTGAACCATGTTAGTTTAGTGATTTTATAAAAGAATTAATATGTGTCATTCGGACCCACCCAGATAGAAGTCTTGTTGTAATAACTTTCTGGACACTTTGTCTGGTTTTCCATGCCAGATAAATTTGAATAGAATTTTTTCCAAATTGCTAATCCAAGTTTCAGATGGTTTAGGTAGTGTAATGAATAGATGAGTAAATTTTGAAATAAGTAAAGATTTGATGACAGTTATTTTACCAAGTGGTGATAATTTTTGTTTATTCCGAGAATGTATTTCTTTTTTGATTTTTACAAATTTGTTGCCAAAATTGAGTTCCTCGATATTTTGAAGATCAGGTGTGAAAATTATTCCCAGTACATTGAATGGTCTATCAGACCATTCAAGATTATATGTTTCAAAAACAGAAAATTGTAAAAAGAAAATTATGTTCAAGGAAAAAGAAATTAAAGCTTTTAGAATCACTGTAATGCCTGTGTGTATCAAGTCGATAAAAGTTGATGACTTATATTCCTTTAACTTGCCACTTCAGCTTTAATGAACAGCTTTAACTGTAAAAACCTCTTAATTGTTCTGGCTCTGATATTTATTTACTTAACAACAACTTCTTATAATATATATTATTTCCTGACTACTGATGTTTGCATTTGAACAAGACGATTTTCAGACAGTTTAACTGGCAGGACCAGTGAAAGTTTTAATGACTGTTGACCCCTGGAAAAACAGTATGAAAAATTACAAGTGCTTACACGATTTTAACTATATTCCACCATTCAGTTCTTATTCAAAAGTTATAGAAATTTGAATCACTGGCGATGACTCAATTTGTCAAAGTGTTTCGTTTGCAAATAGAATGTTCCATGTGCTGATATTTGTGGTAAATTAAAGAATAATCCAATATTACGTGGATATGTTGAATGATCAAGGAAATCTCATCCAGAGTGGAGAGAATCTGATTTACAAACCTGAGGTTGTTCGGATGATTGGATTTTTGGAATCTTGTGATGAGGATTGAGGTTTCCCTTTCCACTCAACATACATACCATGTTTGATTATATTTCACCCATGCTTCAAATACATGTACACTTGTATGTCAGCAAATAATGGCTAATGTAACTTTTTGTACACTGCATTCTCATATCATAGAAACTCTATGACATAAAATTTTAATTTGACATCATAGCATGTGGCATGTGTAGCTTATCAATATCCTACAGGCTGATACGGAAATCTTTCCCTGAAAAAAAAATACCAAGGATAAATCTACTGAGCCAAGAGAGAATCCTAAGTAAGTTGGAATTGGCCAGTTTTAAAGGTCAGACTTGTCCAAAAGTGGGCTTTGTCTGTCAAAAGTGTGCATTGTCTGACCAAAAAAAGGGCATTGTCTGACCAAAAATGGGAGTTGTTTGACCAAAAGTGAAAAGTACTTGTTTGGTAGTGAAGCAGCAATAAAATGAATATAACATGTAAAATAAGACATTTAAACTGCATTCAAATTATTTTTTTTTCAGACACAAGTGAAATTTACATCACCCACTACAGCATCACAAACTTCTCTCTTAAATGCAGCTGACTTTGTACAAAGGACTGTTTTACCGTATATCACATTGTCTCATCTACATGAAGAGAACCAACCAATCACAGTAGCATTTGCTTTAGAACTTGCCTTTGCAATTTTTGAGACTGTTCTGAAACATGACATTTCATTGGAAGTTATTCAACCAATCACAAACTCTGTAACAAATATATCTAAGGGGTCATCTTTTGATATAACTCCATCTTTGTTTTGTATGGGACAACTGCTCAATGAAAGTGTTGTGTTGTGTGACCCAGACAAAATTATTGCTACAAAAACATTGAAAGAAAAAGTGATATATCTTCTCCGATTACTGACAGAAGTAAGTCAGGCATCACCAATTTTTCAAGGTAAGAGTTAATTTTTAAAATAGATTTTTGGTGTCAGGTAATTCCGGCACCAAGCTATATCAGCCCTTGCTTGCAACTTATTTAGACATAATCTCTAGGTGTTTACACCACTTAAAACAAGTATTTCAGTTTAACCTTTAAAAATATGTAACACAAAACTGTCAAGACTTTAGTGGAGCATTTAATATGAACCATTCCCTTTAGCAATCGATAAACTTACAAAATTGTGTAAGCTACATTTTCATTGATCGAACATGATGCATCTACGAGATCACTCACATGTGACCCCATAGCGAGTTTTGTTAGATCCTCTATGCAACATATCAGAAATCAGGAGTGATGAGAGATCGTTTATTAATTAGTATGATTACATACAAGTCCTAGGTCATGAAATTACATTGTGACATCAAAACATTTGTAGCTTGTATATACCCATCAGTGTGGACAGAGAAATTCTGACTTTGCAAAATGGTAGATATAACTGCCCAAGGTGGTAGAATGTCATGTTCATGTTGATGTTTTCTAAATTGATAAAACATACAGCATGAGAGGTGTAACTTACGAGTCTTTCAATGACACTGAGGTCTTGTGTTATGATAGGTGCTAGATGTAACGAAGATAATATTTTCTGTATTTGCATACCGGTAAGTCCATAACAAAAGTAAAAAAAATGTGAAAAATTATGGACTGATTGTAAAACTGTTAAACTAACAAGATCAAGATTCAGTTTGTCTTCTTTTTTTGGTTTTTAATTTATTCCTGTAAATTTCATATAACATCCAAATTTTATTTTGATTCTTTATTTTGCAGGTGTTGATTGGCTGGCTAAAAATATCACAGACTTTGATTGGTCAGTTCAGCTGTTGCTTTATGAAACCTGTTTGACACCACATGAGATAAACAAGGTAAAGTATTTAATTTAAGCTAAAAAGTCTATAAATTGGCATTTTCTTTTTCCAAGGTTTATACAAAGAAACTCATAAAGCATCTCAGAAGGTTAAGTTCATTTTCACCCCTTTGAATCTTAATTAATAATGTAATTTTTAAAACAATGCTATGAATTTCAGTTCATAGAAATGATTGATATAAAAATTTAAATGCAATTTTATGAAATTCAATTAAAATGCACCTGTCGTTTGTTTAGTGAAAATGACTGCAGTTTTAAATTTAAACACAAGAGTGTTTTCTTCACATTGTATTTTCTTATTGGTTGACTTTAGGTTTACCAGGATGTGTGTTCGTCAGTCCTGTCTTGTCACCAAGGTAAATATTAATACTGTACTCTTACTTTACTCATGTCAAACTGAAGTATTTCTTGTTTCCCTTTAAAACAATACATGTAATATTCTACATCAAAAGTCACAATATTATGAGTCAAAAGTCATATATTATATCCCTTTAATGTGCATAAAAATAGTTGTTAACAACTGATCTGGCATTTGGTTTTCATCGGTATTTATTTGTTGTGTTTTGGAAACTTGGGATCCCAATAACAATGATGTTTATACAGATCTGTGCTAAAAGTATTCATACACTAATATTTTTATGCCCCGGCCTGAAAGGTCAGCCGGGGACTTTTAGCATTTGGATCCATCCATCTGTCTGTCGGTAATTCCATCCCGCTTACATATAAAGTGTAATATTTCAAGTTTGGATTGTGATACAGTAACCAAACTTGGAGTGTAAGTTCATCTAAGAGTTGCTCACACTTCACTGACATCACATGCCCCTGGGGGTGGGTGGGGTCAAAATGTAGGACATCACAATATTTAAAGTTTGGATTGCTATACAGTAACCAAACTTGGACTGTAAGTTCATCTACGGGTGGCTTACACTTCACTGATGTCACATGCCCCTGGGGGTGCACTATGCTGACATCACATGCCCCTAGGGGTGGGGTCATTTTATTTGCCAGCATAGAAATTTGTTGGGACTGTGGACAGTTGTTTCACAAACACACCCCTTTTTAAAAAATATTGTTAAGCCACCTCCCATCACAGCTCAGTAGAAATCTCACCATTATACACAAAATTTTTCGTATTTTCATCGCTTATTTCGACATAATTTTCTAATTTGCAATTTAAACAGAAAGTAAAACTTGATTATCTCAATTCTACTCACCCATACAGAGTTTTCATCACAAAAATTAAACTTTCTATTTAAAAACAAATTAATCTTTAAATTTTCAATTCAGAAAATTGAAAATTAATCTTCAAGTTTTCAATTCAGAATGAAAATCAAAAATGATAATGAAACTTGATTACATTTTTTTTATTAAATTTATCAATTAAATATGAGCTTTATTTTTCAGTATTATTTTTCATTGCTTTTACTGTATTTTGATTGCCTTAATGAAAAATATCAATGTAAACTGTGACATTTTTCATTAAGCCAATCAAAATACAGTGCCAGGCCACTAATGAAACTCCGATTAATTAATCCCTTCTATAATATAATGCTAATTTTCAATTCATTGTTTAACCTTTTTATAAAGATAACTTGTCTACAACAGCTACTTTTTCCTGTTCCCTTGAGTGGCCTTTATAGACAAGTTTGACTGTAGATATTTACATTTTATTGTCTAACAACAACACACTTACTATTTTGCATGATTTCAGAAACAGATCAACATTTTATAAATATATTTCGCTGTGCTGCCATAAGTGACAGCTTATTGGCAGTTACTAGAGATTTTCTACAGACATCTGACATCTGCTTGCAATACAATACACTCCTTGTGATCCTCCTACAGGTAAAGTTGTCAGCAGTGTTTTGTTAGATTTTTGTTATCTTATATTAAAGGGGCATTAGCTTTGTTAACCCAAATAAAATTATTTAGATTTTTTCTGTTTTCACTACTTGTACTTGATGTACCATAATAAATAAGAGGTACACACGGGAATAAAAAATGCCTATATATTTTGTGAAAATAAAGTCAGGTCCAGTGCGGTATGCTTATACAATTAGTAAGGTTGCAATAATCAGTTGCAAGCAAATAATTGCTGTACTGGGTTTCTCAATCAATTTTCACAAAATATATAGGAATATGATGTTTTTTATGCCTGTGTATAGCTCTTTTTTATTATTGTATATCAATTTAATTAGTAGAAAACAAAAGATTAACAAAAAAACAAAAAAAAACACAGCTAATGCCCCTTTATAGACATAAAAGCTGTCAAAATGAATTTTTCTCGTGTGAAAAGTTTCAAATATTTGATATTTTACGCAAATAAAATGTTCTTAAATATCCTGGATTGCAAAAAACTTGAAATAATGTTGTAATTTTTTAAAAGATATTGAATGTCAACAACGGTCAAGTTAACATTGGATATTCTTTCATGGATGCAAGGAATACCAATCATCAACTTATTTCATTAATTCTGGGCAGTATATGTAATGTATGTTATATATTCCTACAGTGATATATCTTTTTAGTGTTTTTCATCAATATTTAGGTCTTATCGCGGGATATGTTGTTTTTTTTATCAAAATGACAGTCGGTGTGCCTTTAACAAGTTAACTTAAGAGTGAATTAAGTAAGTGAACATGAGCTACACACTTATACATTTGTGATCTCTCCATACAAGTGAAATATTCTTGATGATGTGTAGAAAAACATTGAAACAATACAGATTTATCATAACCCTATCACCCCTAAATCTCTAAATGGTATGCTCTGTTCTGTTGCCTTTGTCTTGTCTATATTCATGGTGTTGAAAGGTTTAAAGATGGTGTTCTTCTGTCTTGCCTGCGCAGCAGAAGCGAGACATAGGGATCACTAATTCTGTCTGTCAGTGGCAGCGTTGTCAACACTTCATTTCCGGAGTAGAACTCCAAAACTATTGGGTGAAATGAACCATACTTCACACAAATGATCCTCATGTACTGTAGACGTGCCTTTCGGAGTACTAAGGTCAGACTGACCTCATTTCTGGAAACTAGGTCACAGTTACTGAATAATCTTTTCTGGAGCAGGACTTCTAAACTACTGGATGGCTTGGAACCATACTTCACACAAATGATTTCCATGTACCCTAGATGTACCTTTCGGGGTTCTAGGGTCAGTCTGACCTGCTTTCCAGAAAATAGGTCATGGTCACTGAAAACCGTTTCCATATTAGAACTCATAAACTACTGGGTGAATTGGAACTGTACTCAATGATCCCAATGTACCCTAGATGTGCCTTTTTTAATTCAGAAATGGTGATGGCCACAAGTCTGTGAAATATTGACCCTAAAATACATATAAAGAGACATTTATAGAAAATTTTGCACAGAGGGGTCATTTAATTGCAGATCCAATTTATTTTGCCTCTGGGGGTCAATTTATCATGAAAAGAAAAAGCTTGTAAAAATCAAAATTTGAAAATTTTTAAATAGATGTTACCAAACTTGGTTCCGGATGAATGGAGGCGATGTATGACCCTGATTAAATATATGATCAGCAGACGACAGCTAATTGTTACCTACAGGTCCCAGGTCTCCAACTGTCTTCCTTTTATAAATCTGGAAGGTGAGTGTCTAACAATCAGCATTATACCCTGAAATTGAAAGCAAATTGTTTGTCTGTTTGCCTGTACCTCTTATTAGTTTGTGTGTCTGTTTTTGTTTGTCTTAAATGTCTCTGTGTCATATTTGTCAGTGTGTCTTATTTCTCTGTCTTAAATGTCTGTCTTATATGTCTGTGTCTTATTTGTCTGTGTGTCTTAATTGCCTATGTGTCTTATTTGCCAGTGTCTTATTTGTTAGTGTGTCTTATTTGTCTATCTTAACTGTCTTTGTCTTATTTGTGTGTCTTATTTGCAGTGTGTCTTATTTGTCAGTGTGTCTTATTTGTCAATGTGTCTTATTTGTCTGTGTGTCTTATTTGTCAATATGTCTTATTTGTCAGTGTGTCTTATTTGTCAGTGTGTCTTATTTGTGTCTTATTTGTCAGTGTGTCTTATTTGTCAGTGTGTCTTATTTGTCTGTGTGTCTTATTTGTCAATATGTCTTATTTGTCAGTGTGTCTTATTTGCCTGTGTGTCTTATTTGCCAGTGTGTCTTATTTGTATGTGTGTCTTATTTGCCAGTGTGTCTTACTTGTCTATGTCTTATTTGTCAATGTGTCTTATTTGTCTATCTTAACTGTCTTTGTCTTATTTGTGTCTTATTTGCCTGTGTGTCTTATTTGTCTGTGTGTCTTATTTGTCAGTGTGTCTTATTTGCCAGTGTGTCTTATTTGTCAATGTGTCTTATTTGTCTATGTCTTATTTGTCAATGTGTCTTATTTGTCTATCTTAACTGTCTTTGTCTTATTTGTATGTGTGTCTTATTTGCCAGTGTGTCTTATTTGTCTATATCTTATTTGTCAATGTGTCTTATTTGTCTGTGTCTTATTTGCCAGTGTGTCTTATTTGTATGTGTGTCTTATTTGCCAGTGTGTCTTATTTGTCAATGTGTCTTATTTGTCTATGTCTTATTTGTCAATGTGTCTATCTTAACTGTCTTTCTCTTATTTGTGTCTTATTTGCCTGTGTGTCTTATTTGTCTGTGTGTCTTATTTGTCAGTGTGTCTTATTTGCCAGTGTGTCTTATTTGTCAATGTGTCTTATTTGTCTATGTCTTATTTGTCAATGTGTCTTATTTGTCTATGTCTTATTTGCCTGTGTGTCTTATTTGCCTGTGTGTCTTATTTGCCTGTGTGTCTTATTTGTCTGTGTGTCTTATTTGCCTGTGTGTCATATTTGACAGTGTCTTATTTGCCTGTGTGTCTTATTCGTCAGTGTGTCTTATTTGTCAATGTGTCT
Organism: Atrina japonica; assembly: GCA_030159075.1. Taxonomy (NCBI): domain Eukaryota; kingdom Metazoa; phylum Mollusca; class Bivalvia; order Pterioida; family Pinnidae; genus Atrina; species Atrina japonica. The sequence continues at coordinate 485,865 of BROG01000408.1, read as the reverse complement.
TATTTGTCTGTGTCTTATTTGTATGTGTTTTATTTGCCAGTGTGTCTTATTGGTCAGTGTGTCTTATTTGTCAATGTGTCTTATTTGTCAATGTGTATTATTTGTCTGTGTATCTTATTTGTATGTGTGTCTTATTTGCCAGTGTGTCTTATTTGTCAGTGTGTCTTATTTGTCTGTGTCTTATTTGTATGTGAGTCTTATTTGTATGTGTCTTATTTCTCTGTCTTAAATATCTGTGTCTTATTTGCCAGTGTGTCTTATTTGTATGTGAGTCTTATTTGTCAGTGTGTCTTATTTGTATGTGAGTCTTATTTGTCTGTGTGTCTTATTTCTCTGTCTTAAATATCTGTGTCTTATTTGTCTGTGTGTTTTGTTTGTCAGGGTCTTATTTATTTGTCTGGGTGTCTTATTTGTCTGTGTATCTTATTTGTCAGTGTGTATCTTATTTGCCAGTGTGTCTTATTTGCCAGTGTGTCTTATTTGTCAGTGTGTCTTATTTGTCTGTGTCTTATTTGTCTGTGAGTCTTATTTGTCTGTGTGTCTTATTTCTCTGTCTTAAATATCTGTGTTTTATTTGTCTGTGTGTTTTGTTTGTCAGGGTCTTATTTATTTGTCTGTGTGTCTTATTTGTCCGTGTCTTAAATGTCTGTGTGCCTCATTTGGCTGTGGGTTTTATTTTTCTGTGTCTTATTTGTATGTGTGTCTGTTTGTGTGCCTTAAGTGTCTCTGTGTCTTTATTGTCAGTGTGTCTTATTTCTCTGTTTTTCTGCTATATTTTTGTTTCTGTCAATTAACTTGAGTTTCTAACATATTTAGTATGTTACATTTAATCAAGAAGATTCAGGATGAGTTTGACAATGGACGAGAACCAGTATTATTTGATAAAAATTAATTATTATTCATGCTGCTTTGATTTTGAAATATTAGCTTTAGATTATGTAGATTATTGCCATTGACAATTCCCATTTTGCAGGAAATGTTTATAAAATTCACCAATTACATTATTATGGGTTATGTTCCCGAAGTCCGGTGTACTCAGTTCTCACTAGTACTCATCAGGTGCCATCTCAGGACCATATTATCAACTTTCTCCTAACTCAAGTTCTTAGGCATATTTGCACATTTTCAAGAAAGATTAAGACCTGAATTGGTCCTAATTCTTTGTAAAATGGCTGCAAGTCATAAGGATGGTCCTAAGACCAAGTCTAAGAATTAAGACCATTCATAAAACAGACCCCAGGGTCAAGTTTAACTTATACATACCGTGACTGTTTCTTCATAAAGTTTGTGAAACAGAACCAAAACTCACAAGTTTCACTTTCAGATAAGACCAAGGTCCCACATTACAATGACACACGTAAAAAACAGATCCTTGCTGCATTGTCGTTAGTCAATGACAAAAGTCAAAATTTGTGACACTTCACCTTTAGTTGGTGGCATCGTCATGTCAGTGAAGAATTCTTGATGAAACATGAAATAACAATAAAAGAATTAACCCACCCCCCCCACCCCCACCCCCAAAAAAAGAAAATTTGTGCAAAACATGAAGCAATAATGAAGTAAACATCAATGTCCAACCCTTATGTTATCAACCCCTGAAAAACAATGGACTCTTCTGTAAATCAATTACTTAGGCCAGTTTAAATATGTCTTTAGGAGTGAATGAGTTAAAATTAGTCATAAGGCATGCTTTAATTACAGTTGTCGCATCTTTTAAAATATCTATTTTCCACATATATTTTTCCTTTCTTTACATGACTTTGATAAACTTCATTTGAAATTAGAGTTGCTGATTTAAGATTTTAACTTTTTCATAAATAATATTCTTCTAAATAAGTGAAAAGTTTTTAAATGAATTAACACTTTTGTTTGATAAGTAGATTAAACTTATATAACAATAGATTGCACTATTGAACATTTGAATCATTTGACAAGAGTTATTTCCCTTTAATTTTGACCTCTTTGTATTTGATGTTTCAAGTTCCTTATTCTGTAGGCTTTTGTTTAAAATTTTCATAAATATATAAAGCATTAGTCAGTTAAAGAATTTTTAAGAGAAGAAAGAGAGGAGTGTTTGCTGTACGTAAGTGAACTTTAATGAAGTTAGTTTTGATTATTTCTAGGCCGGAACAAAAGAAAATTATGTTGATAACTGACACGGAGAAAATCATCATTGGTTGCTCTGAAATAATTGTCATAACGAAAATTATTTGTATGACAAAAATACCGAAGGATAGAATGAACTCTACCAATAACAACATCAGATTGTACAGGTGGTTGAAACTATTGACTCATTTTCAACCTCTACTTTTATTAGTCCCCTGCTGGTGAAACCAGGTGGAAAGGTAGGGTCTATAGGTTTGTCCAAGTCCTGTCAGGGTAAAGGTTTGGTTTAAGTTTTGTAATTGCTCACCATGCACTTTAAAATAATGGTAACATGGGTAGTGGACATGTATTGATTCATCTATACTCCCAAAATGTTGATTTTCATGATAGAGTTTGCTAGTTTATTGTCAGAAAGCTGGGCTCTCTCCTCTAAAAGAATTAACAATTCCTTGAGTATTGTACTCAAAACTGCTTTTATACATAATCATATCCAGATATTTGTGGAGTTTTGTTTAGATAAACAATGGTTTTCATAATCATTAAAAATTGGTATGCTTTAATTATGAATAAATGTCCATTTGCAGCATCAAGTTTGTTTGTTTTCATCTCAGAATCATAAAGAAGGATTTAAACTTTAGAGTATTTACTGTAATTGATGTTGCTGACCCCATGTGACAGTAATATTGAAAATTCATCATCCATCTTGTTTTTTCTCTCTTCAGGGTTACAGGATGTTCTCTCCATATCTCAAATCCTCCATGATGTTTTGATTCTCTTGTCCAAGAGCATCATGGGTAATTCGTCATCCATTATAAGTCATTGTGTAAACTCTTACACTTTAACTGTCAGGGTAAGTTGTCTGCTTACAAATATCACATGATGTCAGACTGTTACTGTTTTCTTTTCGCTGGTTCTAGTGATTTGCTGAATGTGGGCTCTGAAATAACCATGTCCAGGTAATGACCTTGACTTAAACTCAAGGTCAGATTGAAGAAAAGATATTGAAATTCAAATTGATTTCAAATTCAGAAGAATGCTAGGAATAGAGTTAGTAGTAATAATTAAGAGACAAACTAGTTGGTTACATAATTTTAAAGTCATTTTTACATGCTAGTAGAGCATTTCAAATATTGTTAAAATTTCAACTCATGGTTCGTAGGATTTTTTGATAGGTCTCAGTACAGTTATTGTCCAATTCACATAACTTGGTGGGGCGGAGTAACCTTTTGAATGTCATACGGTGATTCTAGTCGCTTTTTGGTTCTGACAAGCTTCATGGACAAAATGTTTTATTCCTCACAGGATACTCCTAAAAATGGTGACAAGAATGACCAGTGGCTCATGCCAGTGTATTTGTAATGTTGTTTTGCTTCTTTACCTAAAATTTAAACTTGTCTAGGTCAAAATAGGGTTCACGAGACTATGCCCTGCCAGATTATATAGATTTTACTATACAAAATCATTATTTTCAAATTGTTTTATACTCATTTTACACTCATTTAAGGGACCTCCATTAGTCCCCACTTATTCAAGTTTATGTTTGCACAGAAAAACATCATTTTCCTTCTGGTTGTGTTTGACCACAGAACCATGGGGCATTCACTGGAGTTATTTCCCTCTGGGATTGTTTCCCTCATTCTCTCCAAACCATTCCCTCAGTTGGGTCAAAATTCTCATCTATAAAATATCTTGATTATGTCTAATCCAATTTGGACATTTTAAATAAAAATGGTGTATCATGTATGATAAATAAAGATATTTACTATGTTTTATTTTATCCTACAGACTACAGTTTTATCAGATGTGAAACATATGCCACCAGAGAGTTGTCTTCTCCTTGTTGTTCATGTCTTTTGTAATGTTGCAAGTGCCACCTGCTGGACACCAGAGGAACTACATGAGCCAGCCAGTGTCCTGATGTTGGATCTGATTTGTAGAATAGAAGATTTAAGATCAAGTCTGAAAAAGAACTTTACAAACTTTTATGATGCTCAGTTGACAACGCTGACGAAAAATATACAGTTTGTAACAGACAGGGACACTCGGACAATGTTAGAGAAGAAACTGGCTTCCCTGCTCTAGTAAGGGATCTCCTTATGTCAAAATCGGATGAGTTGAAATTGTGGTTATGTCAAAGTTGAATGACAAGTTCAGATTTTTATGGATGGAAAAAATGTTCATTAAAATTTACGTTGTCTCGAATTCCAGAAATCTCGAAGTTATAAAGGTGATCCCGTGAATATCAACATAACGATATTCTACTGATATAGAGGTTGAAGATATAAAGATAAGGACAGAAAAAAGAACATTTATTTTCGAAGAGATGTGATCATGTTCAAGCAAAATGTTGGATCAATCTTTTTGCCCATTTAACTTTGGAATTAAGTTTTAAGAATACTGTTGTAACAGGATCTAATTTGTGATCACTTATCAGAAAGCAGGGTCTAAAAATGAGCTAAAACTTTTTTTCTGTGTTTTTCATATTAGTCAACATTTCCTAAAAGCTTTTACAGGTCATTTCCTATTCAATTTAATTCTAATACAATTTGTACTATTAACCATCTGTGTTTGTTTTGTTATATTTTCCTATTGTTTTATTTTGTAGCATTGACCAGCTTTGTAGGATACAAAGTTTTAATGCCTCTTTTAAATATGTATAAATAGGGACTTGTGATCCAAAAAAATCATTTTCTGTTTAAAATGATGAAAGTTGAAAATTTGAACATTATCAGAAAAACATAATGAAAATGTTATATATTGTCAGATTAAAGGTGCATTAGCTGTCCAGTTTGCTACTAGTAAATAAAAGTTTGGTAAATGTGTGGTATTCTTATACAAAGTATAAGGTTGTGTTAATCAATTGCAATTCAGAACCTGGGTTTCTCAAGCAATCTTCATAAAAATTTAGGAAATTAATGCCTGTGTATATCTCTTTTTTTGTTATTGTATATCTTTCTAAGTAGTAAAAAAGACCCCCAAAACCACAGCTAATGCCCCTTTAATGTTTTAAGTTCTATAAAATTTTATTTAGATATGGCTCTCAATCAATTGGTTAATTTTAGCATTCTGAATACATTTATATTCACAATGTTGTTATAGTTTTTTTTTTGTTCATGCATTATGATATGTATATTCATGGACCCCAATCCCTGGATTTATTTTAATCTTTCAATATTATGCAATATTTTGGTTATCAAATCAATTGAGTTTTTTCATTCCTCCAATTTTTACCAAATTCGATATGTTGCTTTATGTCCGAGAGATTAAGAAGAATATTTGGAGTAATTGGCAGACACATTTTTACAATTAAAAATTTTGTTTGAAGTTGGCAAAAGAGGATGCCTCCATATAATGTCACATACTTCTCTGCCTAATACGAGGATCAAACCACTGCTTGCGGTTGTCTTGTGGAAGAGCATAATACATGTAATTGCAAGCAGAAGGTACGTGGGTTCGAATCTCGGTGCTGGGTCATACCACAGACTTTAAAAATGTGTATTGAAAGTGATGGTTCCTTTGCTAAGCGCTCGCCATATGGATCGAAAATTAAGGGTCTTTTAAGAACCCTCACTGTATTGGCACAGGCCAAATTTGTAGCACTTTACTTCAAGCTGGTGACATTTCCATGTAAGTGAAAAGTTCTGATGAAATACAACAATAAAGTAAAAATGAATTTGGTTCAAACCCAGGTCATTTTGTTTTAAAACATATATATATATATATATATATATATATATATATCACGCAGCTGGAATTACATGAATATAAGATAACAATAATGATAAAAGATTTATTTAACAATATAAAAAAGACAATGTAAACTTAAGAGAAAGACGAACATGAACATTGCATGCACAGAAATGGTGGTATATAATAATGAATTAGGAAATATATAATTTAAATTCTGTTTATTGAATTTCATCAAAATTTCTTTCTGATTATAAAAAAGAAGCTAAATTGACTTTTATAAAAAAAAAAATTATCAGTTAATGAATTTGAAACCAGTTTTGAGCCGGCCTGGCTCAGTCGGTAGCACACTCGACTCTTGATCGTGAGTTTGAGTCCAGTCGGTGGATGAGACGGTAAAACTCAAGGTCCCGTGTCGCAGTAGGTGTCGGAACATTAAAGAACCCTCACTGCTCAATGGCCGTAAGTGCCTAGCATAGGTCAAAATTTGAAGCCCTTCACCGGCATTTGGTGACGTCTCCATATGACTGAAAGATTCTTGAGTGGGACGTTAAACAACAATAAACAAACAAACAAAACGAGTTTCCTAGGTAATGAAATCCCGTTGGAAAAATTTAAACAAGGTTTCCAAATTTTCAATAATATAGTGTTTTTTATGGTGTTAATTCTATTTTATTCAATAACATAACACCTCCTTTAGATGATGACGTCTGGAACAATTTGTGTTCCTATCATCCATACAATGCCATCAACATTCTATGGGTCCTTACCATTCAATAGCATAGACCGGCGCGTATCAGTTACTTCATGAATGATCAGGTGTCCGACCACTTTGGTTTTCTGGAGAAACAACAGTCTATGTTCCTATTACATGATGACCAGAGTTATGTTTCTCATGTGAAGAACGTCATTAAAATTTTTGTAGTTAAAGAGATGATTCCAACAATTTCACATCAGAAAGTAGTTCAAAAGCATTTAAGATATTGACAAAAATAAGGAAAGGTATTAAATTTTGCTTCACACAAAATGTGTGAACCCTTTTTATGATAATGACCCTGTAAGGTTTTTTTGACATGTAAGACATTAATCTAATGTAAGAAAAATCTCACATGTTCAAACTAGCGAATTCCAAGAAAGAAGCACTTTCATTTTGTATATGGATAACCATGAATTCTAATTATTCATAAAACAATATAAATTGCAACTTTTAAAATTTTTATCTCCATAATATAACTATTATCTGCCTCCGTAGCAGAGTCGTTAGAGCACCGCGCCATGAAGTATTTGACTTCTGGTTAGCGCAGTTTTCAGCCACGCTGAGACCTAATCTGATTTTTGTGAGAACTTTTGACAGTTTACTTGCGGAAGGCCGGCGATCTCTTCCCGGCATCATTGCAAACGAATTCTCTCCTCCACCAATAAAAACTGGCTGCTACCATATAACTGAAAAAATATTGAGTGTGGCATTACGTACCATTCAAAATCAAAATGACTATTATTTTAGTATACAGGATTACGAATGTCGCCAAAATGTAGCATATTGGTGATAAAATTCCATACATTTAATCTAGAGGGAATACCGTTGATTATAGTTCAGTCTAGTGGATTATTTACACGAGGTGAGAGGTTTTGCTGTTTTAGTATTAGACTGAAATCACTAATAATTACTGCTTTTATTTCATTGAAAGATGACCCTAGCAGATCCACCAATATTATGTGCCATGAGGGGTTACGAAAAGATATCCTTTATCGGTTGACTGCAATATTTGCTTCTTTAAAAAGATGTTTGAATGAGTATGAAAAAGTGTTGCTAAGTTATGATAAAACACTAAGAATGCTACATTTTCCAGAAAAAAAACTATTAATGCTATATTTTCCAGATAAAAATAGTAATGCTACAATATCAGGAGGAAAAGTTGCAATTCATATTGCTTTAAATAATATTTGAATCAAATTACCTGGTCACGTGATGATTGTAATGAAATATAATAACATCTACACATTAACTCGTCAACAAAGATTGGATATGCATATTTCACAAATGTTATTTTTTCTTTGAAATATTTACGAAATATAGTATTCAAATTATCATAGACTGTTCAACAATAACTTTGAAGAAATATAATCTTGCATATCCAACATGAATAAAACAATAAATTAAAGTACAAATGAACTAAATGTCCACATCAAAATCCAATAAATACATCAAACGTTTGTTTATTTTAATGTCGGTAATTTCGCCTGGAACTATTCAAGTCACTGGTTTTAGGGTTAGGCCCCTTACACGTGTGAATGTCCACCCTCCGAGAACACTTTTTGCACTTGACGTGACAACACCAGTGAAATTTACAATGACATTTTTCATTGACTGTAACTGTCTTAGTATCATAGCCACGCCCACAACACATTATGTCACAGCCATCAGTACCCAACGACGATTTATTACACTGTCGGCCTGCCGTACCAAGGGAACCTGCAAGTATATAATGATTAAAATATAAGAGCAATTACAATAGTACAAAGGCCTACACATGAATTTCCGTCGTACTTTCCTACGATTAAAGCAAAATTTAATTTTATCCAAACAAAATTAATAAATAAACAACTGTAAGTGGACATTTTTCTGAATAGGTTTATGTAAAAAAAAAATCATGCGTCCAAGATCCGTCTTAAATGGGGATACATTTGCTTAACAAAGTATAGAATAGTATTCAGAAACATTTATGATGAAATAGCAAATATAAATTGATGAAATTCATTAAAAGAGCACATAACTTAATTCTAAAAATGAAATTCGATTGGAAAATCTCTCTTTCTCTCTTTATTTTGAAAATGAAATTCGTTTGGAAAACTCTCTCTCTCTCTCTCTCTCTCTCTCTCTCTCTCTCTCTCTCTCTCTCTCTCTCTCTCTCTCTCTCTCTCTCTCTCTCTCTCAGGACATTGTGACTTATGGTAGCTATCGGGTATTTTTACCACAAAGGAAATAATATAATTGGCTATAAAAACAATAACCGCGTGCGAGACTACTAATTTTGTCGTACAGAAACTAACGATAGCATTAATCCTAACCCCAAGATTTCCCCTGTACAAATCCGCTTAAGTTTTCCTACTGAAATTGTTGATTCACTGAAAAAACAGGATTACTGGTAAAATTTTCACGGGGCATTCTCTTTTTGTGTTTTCATAATATACATGTAAACTTTAATTTGATGTGAAAACATTCCATTTATACGTTTGAGGCTATTTGGTGATCCAGAATCTGGCGATTGTGATACATGTGTTTCTCGTGTGTTTAGCATATATATTATTTGTGTTTTTATTTCCGGTCAAATGTCGCACGTAAAAATTTCACAATAGATGCACCGAATTCTAAGTTGCATAAACAAGTGGTTTTTTTGCTATAAACAGATGTTTGTAATGACAAGAATTCTTTAGAATACATTTCCTCATTGTTTGCACATATTAAAAAAAATTAAAGTATGTGGTTAAGGATTCTTTGAAGTATTTCTAAAACGGCTAGTATTTACCTTTGAATTTTGAAACATTTTTCGAAATATTTTGAGTGGGTTAGTTACATGAAGTCATTTATCAAAAGAATGCTTTTGAATGCTTAATACAACTATAATTGGTCCACGAGACACGAACGAATTTCTTCTAAATTAAATTATATCTAAATATAGAGGGTATACATAAACCCAGTACCTGGTATTTTGGTAACAACCGATTATTTTATACTTATGTAATACATGTACTTCGAATATACATGATATATTGATATATCACCATTTAAAATTTAAATTTCTCAAAAGCATTTTAAAAGTGGTACTCTAAGACAGATTTGTCAACACATATAGATTTATAATTATGGCCTTGTATGATACCACTTTTTTATCTCTGAAATATATCTATATTAAATTAGAGTTCAACTTATGAAGTCTTACTGACAGAAACTTTCGTCTTAAGCATTTGTTTTAGACTCCTTTGTAAAAATGTAACTTTGGTATTGTTAGTAGCAGTTATCTATTCGTTACTTTAGCCCCTAGAATATTAAATTCATTTCACATTGGAGGTATATTCACAGGCAAAGCATGTATACTTTGGCAAAATAATTATATATATATATATATATATATATATATATATATATATATATATATATATATATATATATATATGTGTGTGTGTGTGTGTGTGTGTGTATATGTGTGTAAAATTTATAATTTGATGTACTCCGCCTTGTGAAAATAGCACCAATTTATAAAAATCTAAATCAATGTAAAAAGGTTCTCCCTCCCCGAGTTGTATGTATACATTTTCTATCATAGTGTATTTGTATTTACTAAAAAAATGTCATCTATTGCATTGATTTGATAAATCTACCCTAACCAGGACGTCTGGGGGTGACGAAATGCTAGAAAGGCCTGGACGCTGGAGTTCCTAGCCCTTAGTATATCAAACGCACCCAGAAAACAAATGTGAAATTATAGGCTTTTTGCTTATGTATTTTGGTTGGAGTTGATATAGCTAAATGGGCATTAGCTGTGTTTACCAAAACCAATATTTTCGTTTTTTTTCTACTTTTACTATTTGAACTTGATATACAATAACAAATAAGAGCTATACACTGGCATAAACAAATCTTACATTCCTAGATATTTTGTGAAAATAAGGTCAGGTCCAGTGTGGTATGCATATACAAATAGTAAGGCTGAATTAATCAATTGCAAGTGAATTATTGTCAAACTTGTTTTCTAAAGCAATTTTCACAAAATATACAGGAATTTAAGAACATTTATGCCTGTGTATATAACTTGATGAAAATACCTTAAAGGGAAATTAGCTGTATTTTTTCAAAAATATTTCCCTTTTTCTACTTGGAGCGGTATACAATAACTAAAAAAAGGAAATATTTTTGAAAAAAAAAACAGCTAATGTCCCTTCAAGGTATTGTCATCAAGTTATAATCGAAAACAACACTTTGACCTTGAGTCAGTTTACATTTAAAGATTACAATTTAATCTTTTAATCGTAGATACCTTATCTGTTTATCAACCCAAAGATTGTTCTGTACCAAATAAATATCTGGCCTAAATATGAACGCCAAGCGTTTCAAACCAATGTTTTAACAATGAATATTTTAAAGAGCACCACTTTTTTTCATTTTACTGCCTTACGTCACCCATTTTCGATTTTTTAGTCACACTTTGTACATTTTCTTACATCTTTTTATAGTTCGGAGTTTTTATATTATTTTTACTTTACGCTGGACTTTTTAGAAATTTTTAGAGTTCAAAGTTTGTGTGTACGTTTTCTTACCAAACGCTTTTTTATTTTAGAAACTTTTTTACTTCACACCGGTCAGTTAACATTTTATGTTGTATTTTCGAAAAATGTACCTGCTTTTTACATTTATTTTCAGAAATTATTAGATTCCCATTTTTATACATGATTTTGGTTTGCGTCTTCACCCACCCCGAAAGTACAAGCGACAACACTGAGGGCTGCATAGTAGGAAATGTCTTTTTGAAGGCAGACGTTTGAGTGCGGGCACACTGGACATTGTCACTAAATCACCCGTGATTTGATTATAAAACACCCGAATACAAACTCACCCTTAGAATATATATGAATGCATGGTGGCAATCATTCACATATTGTTGAGTCGTCTGTACCAGTTGTGACGATGGTTTATTCATCGCCCATTTTATTTGATTTTGACTTTGAACTCGCGATAGGTGTGACCAGTCAACATGGGATGCTTACTCCTTCATGACACCTGATCCCACCTCTAGATTTCTAGAGGTCCGTGATTGTCCACTATTCACCAGATTTGTTTATTGTATCCTGGACATCTTGAATGTTAATACTTTTGTACCTGTGGTTTATATATTATGTTCTCTTCCAGATTTCGTTGTCCACGAATGTTGATATTGAGGTTACACATACTGATGGTAGTAAAGAAAAAGGGATAAGTGTGGAGATTATAGATATAGGGGTGACAGACAAGCAAAATCGAGAAATAGCCTGTGACGATACAAAAAATAGCAATGTAGAGTGATCCGTTCAAACTTCTAAGAAGGAAAGGTATTCATTTTAACAGTTGGTAGGCCTACTCTTAGACGGATTTGGCAATGCATTTGGGGTCATTATTTGGCCTTGTATGATACCACCTTTTCGGAAATATACATTTATATCAAATTTGTGATCAAATGATGAAGTCTTATTGACAGAAGCGATCGTCTTGAGCATTTGTTTGGCCTCTTTGGCAAAACTAACTTTGGTATTGTTACTAGTATATGATAATGCTAGTGTTAGTTCACTATTTTCATGCTCCTATGCCCAGTAATACCCTTGCGTTAAAATGTCCTGTCAAGTCGCTTAACTATCTATCCCGAGATGTAGATATACCTTAAATGATCCTTAAATGACTCAGATATTTGTAATAATTCATATTTTCTCCCTGTGTGGGATATACATTCCACAAGAGTTTTTTTTTTCATGGTTGAATCTTTGTTTATAGATATGTGTATAGTATGGTGAAATGTAGTATACAATGAGATATATTTTTGTGAGAAAACATGATAAAATATAAATTTAAAAGATTCTCTTAAGACATAAAAAAATAACAAATACTCTGGCCGGTTACACATTACGTGGCTCTGACAATGCAACATAATGATAATGTATCTTTCCAGTAAACATGTACTATAAAACTGACACACAGCGTAACCCCTGTCGACTAGTTTATACATCTCACATTGATCTCACAAACAAAAAATGAAACCTTTTTACTGTGTTATGTATATTTTTGTTATTCCACAAAAAAACTGAAGTTTAGAGATTAGTTTTCGAGGGGTAAATATTTTTAAGGTTTGTTTTACGGCTAACACAAAGTTATCCTTTTTTACCACTCAGCATAGATGTATTTTAACAATATAAAAAATTCATATACCAAACTATGAATCTTCCAAGATGTCCATGATACATATACAAATGTAATGAGTTATATTGTGAATATTGGATAAACACGGACCTCTGGAAATCAAGAGGTTTGATCAAGTGCCATGGTGGAGTATGCATCCTATGTTGACCGGTCAACAACAAGAAATGAAAAGATGAAAGCTCAGACTGGGATCCGAATTCAGACCTCCCATAATCGGCATGGATGCTGTACCAACAGGCTATCTGACCCACTATCCCCAGTCCTTGTTACAAATCTCCCACCCGTATTTCTGATATTATTCCAGTTAAGTCTTGCGCGAGAAACAGACACTGTTAATTTAGTTTGGCGTCATTGAAATTGGAAAGATGAAAACGAAAGACTAGATTGGGATTTGAACCCTGGCATCCCACATTTCGTATGGATGCTCTTCTATCTGGGTAACCTGGTGCAAAATAATTGGAACCAATGACAGCGTTATAGTAGAATCCCATACAACCTGGCGGGGTGGAATCTCGTGACCCCTTTCTTGATCTGGGGAAGTATAAATTTTAGGTAACAAAGCATAACAACATTAACACCATACTGCAAGGAGTCGTCGTTTCTACTTGTCATCATACACATGAGTATCCGGTGAAGAATAAATCCTTTTTCCCGTTCAGCCTGTCATAACCGAAAGTGAGTAGAATCATCCGTATGATAATCAAAAGGTTACTCCGCCCCGCCAAGTTTTGTGAATCGGACAACTGCAGATACAATTTGACATATATCTTTCACCGTTTCAAGAATTATTATTCAGTTTCATCTAATATGTAATTACACGGAAATGGAAAACATACAGATGTATAAAATGCTTACCTATACTTAGGTCATTAACACAGTAATCAGGAGATCCCTCTAAATAAACTAGATCTTTTTTAGTTGGTCGTTTGTGGTTTCGGTTTGCCACTATCATTCCAGATCCTTCTTGATTCATCATAACTTGTGTTGCACCGTTATATTTCTTTTTTATATAATCTCCCACTCGTCTGAAAGATTGCATCGCTAGCCAACACGTCCTTATGGTGCAGGCCCCGCTCACGCCGTGACATTTACACGACAATTTCATAAATCTTTTCACGGCCTGTAAAACATTAAAAAGGATGTTAAATTAGAATTAAACTTTGTTTTGAATAAGTTGGAATATTAATTTATTGAGTCTATTGAGTTCCACTAGAACCTAAAGCTAAGCTGATTTTGTGAGAATGTTAGCCATGTGGCTTACATTACACGGGTACAATGTTCCTGAGAGAGACCACCGGCCTTCCGGAAGTGACCTGATAAACTGCATCACAAAAGTAGCTTAGATTCCAGCGGGGTTTTAATCTGTACTACGTCGAGGTGAGGTATTTCATGATTAAAAACACAATATTCTAATCATTCGGCCACACTGAGACTTTTGAAAACAGCAGAACATATATAGAACGTTCATTTGACATTGGATTCTATATAAAACATAAATGCACTATGTAACCACTTGCAACACGCGAAAATAAAGCCTTTTGCAGTTTTGAGATCGCGAATTCATGTATTCAAAAATATATTTGATAAGTAAGAATGCGTAATGAAGTATTCGCGAAATATATGTTACTACATTGCTTACAATTTGTATGTTGTCTTGTAGACTTCCTTACCGTTAAGATTAATGTATATGTGTTTAATTATGTTCATACAATTTATCTATCATAATCATTTAGAGATCAAACTGATTAATCTAACCATCAACCTAATTCCACATATTAACGCGAATTATTACCTGCTTAAATCTAACATATCACCTGATATATTTTTAAACCTAGATAAACCTATAAAGATATTAATTGATTATTCTTATAACTGTCTGTCGGCAGATTACGGGGAATGAAAACATGACATGACTAAAACGGTATCTTTATCCTGAGTATATCCCGTTCATTGATATACTTCTTAAAAGATCACCAAGAACCTTAAATAACATACTTCCAAATTAAACGCAAAATTAGAAGAAATAGATGTTATTGATATAATTTCAAAAAGCCAGTAATCTCCTATAACATAGAAACTGGGTTAAAAAGCATGTTTCTTGAATTATCACTATTTAGAGTTGAAAATAATGAAGACATGATTATAACTGAGGTCGCACATATTGTCAGGAAGTAAGGTAAAAAAGGTCGAAATTTGATTTTACGTAAACTTTTTGAATTTTATGGTAATTAGTTGGTTAAGAATAATTAAAGTGACAGAAAAGTGTAAAAGTTTCGTAATATGTTGCATATGTTTATTAGCAGGAACGCCAAATGTGAAAATCAAACCAAAGTATCAATTGTAAGAAAGATCACGGCGCAATATACAGATCTAGAAAAAAATTGACACAATGAAAATACAGAGAAGGGATTAGGTGTTATGGAAGAGTAAGCATACCCTGTTGACCAGTCAAACCCGTCGGGAGTCCTCAGTTAAATTCAAATACAATAATTTCGTATCTTAGACACTTTTTTTATTAACCCCGATGCATTTTAATGGGAATGTTAATTTGAATGTAAATGTTGTGTTAACCCACATTCAACAATTTTTCAGTCATATGGTAGCTGCCAAGTTTTTATTGGTGGAGGGGTTAACTCGGTTATACAAAGAGACCACCGACCTTCCGCACGTAAGCTGACAGACTTTCTCACAAAATAAGCTTTGGTTCAGGCGGGATTCGAACCTGCGTTGACTAGAGGTGAGAGATTTCATGGAATGATGCTTTAACCACTTAGCCACGGAGGCGTCAGAAATGTTATCAAAATAATAATAATACAATAAATTATATTCCTAAATTACTATAAATATTTTATAATAAAAAGGATAAATCAAATTTAATAATATACTGTGAACTAGTGCATTTTATATGTAAGGATAATTCACCATAAAAACAGATGATTTTGAATTATACGTTAATCCATCGTCTGTAATTTACAGGGATAAATAAAGTCTTCATAAAATCTTATTCTACAGATTTCATAAAAAAAGATCACGGATTTCATAAATGACTTTTTAATCATTCATAAAAAAAACCTATGAGTTTAGCCATTTAATATAATCTGTATAGCAATCCGTCAGCGTACAATATCATACAATTTTGCATGGCAAACAACGGTGCATGAATACCGGAAGTTAAAAAATAAGAAATATGCATCTGGAAACATTTTGGATTTTTATACGATGTAATGAGTCTTGAACTTAAAACAACATAAAATTATATTGTCTACCCACTCTCGGTCATTCATTTGCCTGCATGCAAACTTAGATTCCGGATATTATATTTAACCACTTTAAAACGATACCACATTTCTTCTACGATTAAACGATTGTTATGTAGTGCGTCGTCGCTGTTGGATCTTACGCCCAATTTACATATAACTGTTGAAAGTACGAAATCATTCTGTGAGTAATTTCTGTGATCAAATTAAAACCAGTTTTGTGGAGTTTACATATAGTCTTTATATTCAGATCAGAAGCACTCTCTTCCAAAGTTGTATTTTCTGGGTTAGATTCCATTTCTGATAGTATCTATGATTTATTTTACTCATGTTGTGAATCTCATTCGTATGTCGAGCGCATAGCAAAGGAACAGTGATTAGTCATTTTAAAGGTATGGCTTGGTACCGGTAACGAACCCAAAATCTTCCGGGCACTTGCGAATCCTTCGCCCTACCTCAAGAACTCAGCGATCGGTAGAAATCCGAACACTGTTTGGATCGACAATTTTAGAACGACAAATATGAAATAATTTTAAGGTGGTTCTTAATCCTGGCCAATTTACTTGCTTCGGCCACTCAAAGTAACTCACTGTTAGAGCGTTTGATTTGCATGTCGGGGTGGAGGGGGTGCAGATTCGAAGCTTAGCATTAAATGTGTAGTCTTTTTCGTTCTTAACCAAACAATCCATCGACATACTGAGTGATAGTTTTAAAAGAGATTGAAAAGCAAGATCATGCATTGTAATTTGCATTGGTAGCAAATTTAAAGATTTTGGACACTTTGAAAGCAGATGCATACGTTCCCATATAAGTAATACCAAAAACACAAGGAATGAAATAAACAAAACATTTTGTAAATAAACAAGCTGGCACTCACCGCTCTACCGGCTCTATTATTATGTAGATTCATTAATGCACGTGCATCTCGTACTTTTCTTTCACGTGCATCTATAAACATTCTAGAAAAATGGCTACCCCATCTCACATTATCGCTACAACCTCCCCACTCGAACCATCCACGTCTGTCTCTGCTTTTCCCATCTTTCGTGGGGTCGCATCCACACTGCATTAGCTCCCCTTTACTACAGGCACGGGTTATTGCGTGTACAACTCCTGCAGACGACAGCGAATACACAAATGCCGCCTCCCGGCTTCCTACTTAACACGAGAAAATGAAGAAAAAATGAACATTTTTTTTATCAAATGTTATTCCTCTATAGGCTAATTTTTTCCCATATCAAGGGACTTAAAAAACCTTAACCTCAATACTAGAATCTATATTACATTTTGTGAATTGTGGTAACTTCAATTTACATTGATTTCAATAATTGCAATACAGAATGTATTTCTAGATTTCAAAAGAGTGACTGCAGGAACTAAATATATACATACAATACATGTTAATACATAGTCTATCTAGGCCTGGTTTTACAAAACAGACTTATGTCAAAATTTTAATCTTCAGTTAGGGCTGTCATTGACAGACTCGATATCGATATATCGATACACAAATTGATTCGATACGATAATCGATACACTTTTAAAGTATCGATACATTTCATTATGCATTTCACAAGATGTATTTTCTTTTAGAATTTCCAAAATTTTCCATTTGTTTTACTTGATGATATTGAACTATGTTATATTTTTTTTCTAATTGTTCATTTTGTTCAAATAAATGATGCTTTTTCCTTGCAATGATTGATTTTTCATCTTCAGATGGTCAAATATACAATAAAACAACTAAATATTACAATGAATCTATTTATTTTGAATGCATTCATAGTAGTACCAAATTATTCGATTTATCGATATATCGATACTTTTTACTTATCGATATAGAATTTCTCATCAATGAAAGCCCTATCTTCAGTCAATAGCGTGTACACATTGTTGATTAACAAAATATGCCCCTCTTTGAAAATTTTAACCCGGGGCAAGATTATCTAAATGTCTACCCCGATGCTTCTCGACACCGAATAATATTTCCCTAATGGTTGGGATGTTTCTGTCTTATCCGCCAATGGTAAGTGATTATGTTTTCTCCAACTTGTTTATGAATCAAAAATAATAATTATAATCACTAATGACAATGCCTAACAAATAATAATAATAAAACCTAACTAATAATAATAAGACCTGACTAATAATGATCATGCCTAACAAAATGTAATCAGGCCTAATTTATATTAATAAGCCGTAACTGAAATGATAATTCCTAACTAATAATAATAAGACCTAATTGAAATAATGATCAAGCCTAACTAATAATAATAAGGTCTAACTAATAATAATCAAGCCTAATTAATAATAATAATAATAATAATAAGACCTAACTAATGATAATAATAATAAGGTCTAACTGAAATAATAACCAAGTCTAAGTAATAATAATCAAGCCTGACTAATAATGATAAGGCCTATTTAATGATATAAAAATCAGATACCAGAGCATTAATCGATACAAAGTTCGTGAACAATATACTATTCAAGCCTAACTAATAAAAATAAGGCTTAAATAATGATAATCAAGCCTAACTAATAATATAAGGCCTTACTTATAAATACCAAACCTAACTAATAATAAAACGGCCTAACTAATAATAATAAGGCCTAACTAATGATAATCAAGCCTAACTAATAGTAAAACGGCCTAACTAATAATAATAATAAGGCCTAATTAATAATCATTAAGCCTAACTAATGATAATAAGGCCTAAGTAATGATAATAAGGCCTAACTAATGATAATAAGGCCTAACTAATGATAATCAAGCCTAACTAATAGTAAAACGGCCTAACTAATAATAATAATAAGGCCTAATTAATAATCATTAAGCCTAACTAATGATAATAAGGCCTAAGTAATGATAATAAGGCCTAACTAATGATAATAAGGCCTAACTAATAATAAAACGGCCTAACTAATAATAATAATAAGGCCTAATTAATAATCATTAAGCCTAACTAATGATAATAAGGCCTAACTAATGATAATAAGGCCTAACTAATGATAATTAAGGCCTAACTAATAATAATAAGGCCTAATTAATAATCATTAAGCCTAACTAATGATAATAAGGCCTAACTAATGATAATAAGGCCTAACTAATGATAATTAAGGCCTAACTAATAATAATAAGGCCTAATTAATAATCATTAAGCCTAACTTATGATAATAAGGCCTAACTAATAATAATAAGGCCTAACTAATAATAATAAGGCCTAACTAATGATATAAGGCCTAACTAATAATAATAAGGCCTAACTAATAATAATAAGGCCTAACTAATGATATAAGGCCTAACTAATAATAATAAGGCTCAATTAATAATCATTAAGCCTAACTAATACTAATCAAACCTAACTAATACCAATCAACCCTAACTAATACTAATCAAGCCTAACTAATAATAACCAAGCCTAATTAATAATGATAAGACCTAATTTCTACAAATCAAATCTATTTAAGAATTATATAGCTTAACCAATAATAAAAAGTCTTCTAATCATATGGTTTAACTTATTATAAGCAAGCCTTACTTATAATCACAAGGCTTTACATATGATAATCAAGCCTAACTAATAATGAATCCAAATATTAATCAAGCCTTACTAATAATTATCAGGCCTACATTAAATGATAAAGCCGAATAATCTAGCCTATTGGATTATAATGACGCTTGATTAATAATATTCAAGATTAATGAAATATGGCTCACGCAATAATAACTAAATCCTAACTAGTAACAATAAGGTATAACTAAAAGCAATAAAGCTGATAGTGAGCATACTGGTAAAACCTAAAGATTATGATGATGATGATGATTATGATGATGATGATGAGGAGGAGGAGGATGATGATGATGATGATCACCATCATCATCATGGTTATGATGATCATGATTATGACGATGATAAAACCTAACTTACAATATTATTAATTAGTTTAATATTATTAACAAAACCATTAACCCCTTTATCCCTGAATATACGAATGGTATGCTTTTTCCATTGTTAAAGACCCGTCTATTATGGCCTGTTGGGTTGAAAGGGTTAACCAAAGTTTTAGTTTTACAAAACCAATGCTCAAGGCGATCGTTTCTGCCAATAAGACTTCATCAGTTGAGCTTGAATTTAATATAGATGTATACTTCCGAAAGAAAAAAGTGGTATCATACGAGGCCATTTGGTATAAACGACGAATATTAGGATATGAAATCAACATTCTGTATTGTAGCATCATCTTTCCATCATTACTAGTAGATGATATGGGTAGGATAAATTTAGTATGGGAGATTTTCTTTCTGGTAGTAAGGACATAATCTGATTTCTTATTTACTTATGTTTTGATACCCAGTTATTATTTCTGTGACATTTAAATATCCACATACTTGCCACAGAACACTAAGAATACTTTAAAGATCGGGTAAATATGTATAGAATATTCGAATGCAAAACAAAAACACAAAAAAACGTTGTTTCGAGAAAGGTAACCCAGTACATAAAAATGTTGGAAAATGTTTTGTATGGCCTCTTGACTATATGATACCACGTTTTATATATCATATGGGGCTGATATGGGAGTCTCTGGTTGATATGGAATCGCTGGTTGATTTGGGAGTCTCTGGTTGATATGGGAGTCTAGGGTCGATATGGGAGTCTCTGGTTGATATCGGAGTCTAGGGTCGATATGGGAGTCTCAGGCTGATATCGGAGTCTAGGGTTGATATGGGAGAGGGTCTATGGGGTCGGTCGATATGAGAGTCTCTAGTCGATTTGGGAGTCTCTGGTTGATATGGGAATCTCTGGTCGATATGGGAGTCTAGGGTCGATATGGGAGTCTCTGGTCGATATTAGAGTCTCTAGTCGATTTGGGAGTCTCTGGTTGATATGGGAATCTCTGGTCGATATGGGAGTCTAGGGTCGATATGGGAGTCTCTGGTTGATATGGGAGTCTAGGGTCGATATGGGAGTCTCTGGTTGATATGGGAGTCTCAGGCTGATATCGGAGTCTAGGGTTGATATGAGAGTCTGGTCGATATTAGAGTCTCTAGTCGATTTGGGAGTCTCTGGTTGATATGGGAATCTCTGGTCGATATGGGAGTCTAGGGTCGATATGGGAGTCTCTGGTTGATATGGGAGTCTAGGGTCGATATGGGAGTTTCAGGCTGATATCGGAGTCTCGGGTTGATATGAGAGTCTGGTCGATATGAGAGTCTCTAGTCGATTTGGGAGTCTCTGGTTGATATGGGAATCTCTGGTCGATATAGGAGTCTTGGGTTGATATGGGAGTTTGGAGTTGACATGGGATATGATATGAAAATTACCATACAAAAATCTATATATGCTGGCGATCGTGTCATCTCCCAGGGCGATATCTTGGATGCAATGTAAAAGGAAAAACATCATTCGGCTATTATCATTTCACAAAAGAAATGCTGAATTGGGATATCACAGGTTCGTGTATGTCCTATATTCACCATTTTTTATATTGTCTGAAGGATATCTAGTTTTCCCGCGGAAGTCCGGTTGTCTCTTCCCGGGTTAATTGCAACTGGGTTCTTTCCTTCACCATCAAAACCTGGCCGCCACTATATGACTAAAGAATTGTAGATTGTGGCTTATAATACCAATAAATCAAACAAATAAACAAACAAAATCTTCGGTATCTATATTTTTATACTTATATTTATTACTTAAGTTAAAAGATTTCCAATTTTCCAATAGAACCATTTCTGTATGTCGCTGTTGAACCTAACAGAAGTAGACTACGGGTTTATATAACTAGCCCCGGGTGTAGACAGTTGTACATGCCTTTAAAAGAAGGACAAGGATAAGAAAGTGACGAAAACAGACACCGAAATGTAAAATACAGACAATATTTCAAATGTTGACCGGATATATAAATCAATATAGTCACTTCTATTAGATACGCCTCGGGCAATAACACATTTACCACTTTAAAAACCAGTGTTTGTTTAATTTGTCGCAAATGACCATTATATACTTAAGGTGTGCTTACTACAAAAATCAGGAAAATATTTTACGATTTTGTCAACTCCGAAGTACACAGAAGAAGGTTGAACATGTTCTTTTTGTTAAGAGGTAGATGACTAAGAAAGCTTATACCGCGCAAGGTTGTTAGAACTAATTCCAGAATGAATGCATGTTTGAATTCTTGAAATCTGCTAAATAAACAGACTGACCTTTAAGTGACCGTGACAATAGCGAATCAGTTTTCTTTTAAATACTGATATCCAATGATTTATCTTCTTATTAAAATGGAGTAGAAATACTTGACTGTGATCCAGTTCTATTGTCCACGTTAAATCCAATTTAATATTGATTTGAATGAAGACGTATTAAAAATGTTCTTTTATCACATTAGCGAGAATTTAAATCTAACTTGACATATTTCATGAAATAAATATAACCCAAAGCTGTCGACAAGTTGAAATTAACATTGTCCGCAGGAGACAACAGTGTTAAGAAAACTTTGGATTGGTGGCGAATAATTATTGAATAAAGTAATTAACAAAACCGTGATCGGATGGGAAAGGTAAACTTTACCCGCTCCTACATTCCATTGCGTTAGCCGATGGTCATATCTCAGTGACCACTTCTTTCTCCGGAATCACAATACAAATCTTTCAGAAAGTATTGATACATGTATAACATTTGCTCTCTCACTTTAAAGTGTTTATATTATTTAAAACGTCAAGAGGGTGTGATTTTTCTCTACGATACTAGGTAGGTTTGTATATATTAAACAAACTGATGTTAAAAGTCGTTCCATTATATATCCATTTAAAGACTTAAGCTAATTATATTTGCTATAAACGACTATTACTTTGAGTTAATATGAACGGGACACCGCAACGATTATAATTTATAATTCAAATAAAAAAGCAGCCAAACTTCGTGTGTAAAAAGCTCACTTATAGCTTTCTTTGTTTCAATATTTCCCTTCTTGCGCAATTCCAAGGTTAATTTTGTGTTCAGTGTCCAGCCTAAAATCGAAAATCTATCTTTCTATAAGAATAAATAAACAAGATATTTTAGGGTACAAATGCCATTTAAATGCACATTGATATATTTTGTTGATGTGTGAGCAAGAGAAAAACAAAATTAACTTGTAAAAAACATCTATTGCATATATTTATAAATAACATTTGAAACAATAGTTTTGGCATTTATGAAAATAAATATTCATTTAAGGCCTATGTCTCATATTTTCCCAAGATGTTTGTGCTTTTTCTGATCAAAAATCCAATACTATTTTAGCAGACGCTAAACAGAGAAAAAAAACTTGGAATGGCTTAGATGTCATCATCTCAAGTAAATATTGAAGCTCAGCTTTAACTTTTGATTATATACAATTGCTTGTCAAACCTCTGAACATGATTGCCAGTAAAAATATTTCTTTATACTTTGGTATCTGTTATCTTAATATATAATATATATATATATATATATATATATATATATATATATATATATATATATATATATATATATATATATATATATATATATATATATATATATATATATATATATATAACTCTTTTGACAGTCCAATTCATGTTACTCAAATAGAAAGTGAGTAATTCCTTGAGTATGGTTCTCAAAATCTAAGTGTGTACTCAAACTATTTCTGTGTATTTTTTAAGTTGCAGCATGAACTCGTATATTTTGATCTCAAAATGATTTTAAAAATACTTGAGCTTGAGAATTAACTAATTATGATGACGTCAGACCCCTGTGACATTTTTATTTACCCCAAACCCCCTCCCTAATAAATAGTACGATCCCCATTGTTTACATCCCTAAATTTCGATTTCATAATCGTGTCATAAAGAAGCTTTTTTTTCAGATGTTTTCTTTATATAAAATTTCACGATTTGGAATATTTGTGATATTTTGGATGGTGTTCCAAATGAGAGCCTTTACCCCCTTCCTTATGAATGGCATGACCCTCATTGTTAATGTCACTCATATGTCGATTTCAAAATCGTGACATAAATAGGTATTTTTCAGATGCTTTCTCTTTATGTAGAATTTTACAATTTGGAATACATGTTATATTTTGGAAGGTGGCTATTCATGTTATATGTTCCAAAAATGTGAGCTTTTTACAACTGCATATCTCAAATATTGATCTGCTGTTATGATGTTTACGTACATACATATGGAGGAAATATGCTATACATTAACTTGATGGTCTTATCATATTTTGTCATTTTAAAATTGACTGTACAGCAATCAAGCAATGATCTCTGATTATTTTGTCAGATATGAAGATTTTGTTTGACGAAATGTCAGATGAAAAAGAATACAGACTGTATTCGCACATTTCATCTTATAGCTAGTGATTCTTTGATGTTTTAAAACAGCAACTGAATCAGGCAATTTCTAAATTTAGTTTCGTTTTGTGCAATAAAGTTATTTTTAACCCTAAGATAGCGACACTG
This sequence comes from Atrina japonica, assembly GCA_030159075.1. Taxonomy (NCBI): domain Eukaryota; kingdom Metazoa; phylum Mollusca; class Bivalvia; order Pterioida; family Pinnidae; genus Atrina; species Atrina japonica. The sequence continues at coordinate 461,396 of BROG01000408.1, read as the reverse complement.
ATGTCATATTTAACTTTGTAGAACATTTTGATATATATCATCCCTTTATTCGTGATAGCTTATTTACCTTTAATTTATTTATTTATTTGTTTATTTATTTATTTATTTATTTATGTTTTTATTTATTTATTCATTCATATATTTACATATTCATTCAGTCATCTATTTATCTATTTATTCACTTATTTATTTATTTATTTATTTATGTATTTATTTATTTATTCATTCATTCATTCATTCATTTATTTATTCATTCACTGATTTCCTTTTTAATTTTACATTGATTTTTTTATTTCATTTATTTATCTATCTATTTATTTACTAATTTATTTATATTACAATGATTTTTTTATTTATTTATTGATCTTTTTTATTTATCCTTTCATTCAATTGTTTACCTATTTATTCAGTCATTAGGATACGACAAATAAGATATTAAAACGGTCTTAACAAGAAGGACAATTGCGAATCTCATATGGGATGGGACCAGGTGTTCCGGAAGGATTTAAAATATACATTACCCACTAAACATTTATAGTTTGAATTCGTTTACTTTAGTCTAGTATTGTGGGCGTAAGTTGTTTGTTTGAAGTCTCAGTTTATCCTTGTTTTTATGAATGAAATTGATTGCTAGACTGGATATATGTCAAAGACTAATAATGTTTCACATAACTGAGATAAATGTGACATGTCTCTGGCAAGGTGTCTCGCAGAAAACAAGAGAAAATATTAACCATCTGTTTCCCTTATTAAACTGTCATTTCGGAACTGAAATCTTTAACTCTCTCTTAACTATCAGTAAATTTTCACCGAGATAGTGTCAAAATAAAATTACGATTTTCAAATCTTTTTTATTAAATTTATGAGGAGAAAAATCAAATTTTTGGGGTAGTATGGCGAAGACGAGTGAAAACTATCAAATATTTGACTTTTTATCGTAAGGTGATACTATATGATAAATAGCAATGTCTATTTCTGCTAACAAATGCTAGCACAGAGATAGACGTAATACAAATCGTTTAAAGTTGAAACGTTAGTGTGAAACAGTCTTTTCTTACAACATCTGACAACTAGAAGCGCAAACATGTTATTAAATTTTAATTAGATTTATATCACTCTCCTGGTGTAGATGATAATGACCCTGTGTCTGGTCTACATCAAAAGAATATGTAGGCATGCAGATGAAGGAAATCATCCCCCGTCATTGAAGTCTTTTTTGAAATGTAACACCGAGGTTTTAACACTGTCTAAACGTATGTAAACATACATAAGGTTTAACGACATTTTACAACACTTGGCTTCTTAAGGTATCCATTGAAGAGACGAGTATATTATACTCAGATATTTCCTTCACGGTTTCGGGAAAACAGAAATATGAGGAAAGTCTTATATTTGATATCAGTAAAATAGCTGTGAATGATTATTGTACGGGAATTATCAAACAATTACAAAAATGAGTTTTTTATTTTTTAATGTCATATGTTATTGATATTATATTTTTGGACAGAAATGTGAAATAACAAAATTTGTGTTCATGAGTTATTCTTTGTTTGATATTTGAAATTCTTATATCTGTACATTGGACATACATATCGATCATAAAATATAACCATTTATAGTTCCTTACCAGAATTCAAATTTTGACCTTTTATACAATATAAAAATCACAGATACCAAAGTATTAATCTTATCCAGGATCTAGGATGTCCAGGAGACAATATAAAAATCCGGTGAACATTGGACAAACATGGACCTCTGGAAAGCTGTGATCAGGTACAATGGCGGAGTAAGTATTCCCCGTTGACGGGTTATTCCTGCCGTGAGTCCACAGTCAAATTCAAATGAAAGAAATAAAAATAAAGAAATACGGAAGGATAATCGAAACTCAAAGTCCATTAGAATACAACAAATTAGATACACAGATGGTCGCAACATGAAGAACAATTGCAAATCACAAACGGGATGGGACCAGGTATCCGGAAGAGGTCGGCGTCCCTTGCCAGCATGCCACACCCTTCGCAAATGTCCCATGGAAACATCTCGAGGAATATATATTCTTCACAACCGGTACAGGCGACTCAACAACTCTTATCAAAGGATATAGTAACAAAAGACTAGTCTACACGTTATAAGTATTAGTTGTCCCTACCCCTTCGACAAATTACCCTGATGCAGAGGTCATGACCTTAAAAGTTCTGTTACATATATCCTATCGATCCCGTAAGCCAAATTTGAAGAGTATATGTCTAATTTTGAAGTTGTCAAAAATATAGTCATTATCGACGGACGGCCGCTGATTGGTTAAGTTATCGTAAAATGTATATAATCATTTAATGAGAAAGATCTCATTTGAGTTTAGTTCTCTTAAGGGTTTACCAATTAGGGATCTGTATTTTATTTGTACGGTGGTATCTTCAGTATTATTGTAAACAGACGGAAATTGTATCGAGAAGTGTGTCAAGCCGAAGATACCACCAAAGTGTGAATCGTAAGGATATGGGCATCTGGAAGATCTGTAGATGTGACCAGGTGCTTTGGAGACGTATGCATCCAAATGTCATTATTAGTATGTCATTGTGTACTTTTGAAATGGAATGTGACTTTTAAAGATAAGGACCCATTTGCACAATAGGTTGTTAAATTTAACGTGAAGTTAACCAATGTTAAACCAATAGGCTAACTGTAGGTTAAATCTAACAATGTGTTGTGCAACCGGGTCATGTTAATGACTTTAACTTTGTGGGTTTCATTCATTCTTTATACATAAACCTAGTATCTGGTATTACGGTACCAGCTGATAATCTTATACTGAGATAATATTTCGCTATGATAAAACCTTTGAAAATTCTAAATTCTTCAAAAACTAAGGTCATCTTTTAAAGTGGTTACCCTTAGACGGATTTGGCTATGCATTTAGATTTATTATTTGGCCCTATATGACACCCTTTTTCTCTTTAGAAAATATACAATATAGTTTAAATAAGAGCTCGACGGATGACGTCTAATTGACAAAAACGATAGTGTTGAGCATTATAACTTTGGTATTATGTTTATAATATTTATAAAATTATAATTATTTTTATTCATATTAGTCACTAATATATCATTGTGTCATTTCCAAAGGGAACAAGGAGAGCCATCTTGGCTCCGCGGTAGAGTGCTCAATTCGTAACCGGAAAATCGCGATTTTGCGCATCGGCGGAGGCGGCTGGCTTCTTCTGTCCTTCGGATGAGACAGTAAAAACCGAGGCCACGTGTGACAGTATGTGTCGGCACGTTAAAGGACCCTCACTGCTCAATGGCTGTAAGTGCTTAGAAGAGGCCAAATTTTGAAGCCCGTCACCGGCATTCGGTGACGTCTCTTTAAGATATGTTCATTATTTTAATTTTATGGGTTTCATTCATTCTTTTAAATTCATTAATCTCCCGTCATTAAATGTTAACTAAAACAATATATTTTTGGCTTTTTGGAAATACAGACCGGACAATGAATGCCTGTAATGCGCTTAGTGTAATAACATGTACTCTTAATGTGGGCTCCAGTATCTATAATTTGCACATCTTTTATGCTTCTGTACATAAATCTAAAAATGAAATGCCGTTTAGGCACTCTGGAAGAGTTATCTGTGAACAACGAACCCGACAAATGGGAATGATTATGACACATGATACCACTCACGCTCCTGTTCCCGCCATATCATTAAACAATAACATAAACTTTAACGGTCTACCTATAGTTATAATTTTCTGTATCTGAAAAGAATTACATCTTATAGCTCTTTTTGATACCTAAATGTTTTATGAGCGAGAACGGTAGATAACACTAATTTGCACGGGCAGACATTCCTCGTACATCCTACACGATTCACCGTCATTCAAATCTTGGTTAAGGCTAAGGGGTGCAAAGGCAATAAATTTGCAAAATATTAAATAAAAGAAGCTATAAGGACCTAACCGATCACCATTGTCTCCTCTTGTCTGTCTTTTTAGTCCTTGATCTAGAGGTCATGAAATTCACAATTCATATTCTCCATGGCCTATGCATCCTACATTCTGTCTAAATTGTAAATATTGGTCTGATAATTTAAAAAAAAAATAACATTTCGCGAAAGAACAACAATACACAACTGAATGATGAACGACAGCGGATCGCAAAGTAACATCCGGGGACTTGAGGATTTTAAAAATGAGATGATATTATAAACGGTTTTAAACATTGTCAAAGGTTATGAACAGAAACATAAATGCAGTATTACGTTCTTTAGAATGTCTTATACTATGCAATATTTTAATATCAAAACTATTTAGTTGGACAAAAATGGATAGTAAGCTAATGGACTTTAAGTTTCGAATATACATTGGTACTTCTTCATTTTTACTTTAATCCCATAATAAAAGTTATTTGAATATCAAGGAATAAAAACTATAAAATCAAATAAATTGAACAAAACCATTAAAAGTATTTATATTTTAGTCATGGTTTACATTTATTTTCCATGTCAGTATACTACTTGAGTTTTGTCAGTTCTATTCATAGCCAGATTTCCTTCATTTAAATTTGACAAGAAAACATGAAATTTAAGATAAATCTTCAGATTTCAATCGTTTGGCAATTCAATCACAACACCTTCTATTATGATATGGCAAAGAAGTCAGGTAAGTTAGAGAAAATACCAAAAGACAGTTGATACGTAATGTTTACAGTTCTGGCGTCGTGTCTCTAAAAGCCACACACAGGACGCTTATCTGACTTGTTGTATCTAAAACATGTCGATTTTATGTAGATTCATAGACACCTTAACACTAACAATACTTTATACTTTCTCGGTGAATTTATGAAGTCTTATATATTTACAGGAGCCTGTTGTTTGTTTTATTGAAGTTTTACATCCCGCCAAGATTTTTCCAGTTATTATGCAGATGTCACCAGCTTTATGCGAAGAGACGGAAATTTTGACTTAAGCTATGGACTGACGCGAATGCAACGAGTGCTCTTTTAAATGCCACGCCTACCGTGACACGTTACCTCTTTTTAGGTCTCATCTAAACGACACAGGACTTACAATTCGTATACCGAGCGCTTGGCAGAAAAACAGTCAATATTGTTTTTAAAGGTCTTTGGATCATGTTACTATACGTATCTCTCCTCAAAGTATCGCGAGTAACAGGTTTCATGACACGAGTGGTAGAGACAGGGAAATTAAATGTTTTAAATGATACCTAATCAAAAGTTTTACCAGTGGATAGATTTTATCCCAATAACAACCAAATTGAAACAGTATCACTTGCGCTTTAACATTTGGTCAAGGTTAATCTCATCGTTATATCTATTACCGTAAGACAATATTACCATTAGGAAGGTATAAAAATATACATGTATCTATTTCAAGGTTGCAAATTCAATATAAACATTATCGAGGTAAACTAGATACGAAGTCAGGGCATCGTCATAAAACCACGGTCCGGAATCGCAATGCTCTTACCTACCCATGGTCTCAAGCGACCGAAAAATCTCATAGCTAATGAATATTCATAAGGTGTCCAATTTTTCCAATCACAGTAGTTGTGATCGGCAACGGAAGTTATCGCATAGTCTGTTGATCCATTACAATTCTGAAATTGTTTAAAAGTCTCGATCTGAATGGTTGACGAATGCCAACACCGTTTACTCGCATTGGCTGAGGCTGAATAATAAAAATATGTACGAGACATTTCGGTTAATGAGACATAGCAAATCCGGACCTTGGTTTTACGACGATGAAGTCAGGGATTTCAAGGTAAAACATGAGTATCAATGGATCATCATAGTTGAAAGGGACATGTATACCAAATACCAAAAACAGTACTACTACTAAATTCACAAATTTATACCAATTTTTTAAAAAAAAAACCTTTATCTCATATGAAATACGTGAACAGACAAATATTACACGTTTGTCCTACCGACAAGTATGAAGGATGAAGTATGATGGAACAGACCCACATGTATCTGTTTCGGTGACTTAGTTTCAAACTTGAGCTTACCTTTAAGCATGACTTTGCCAAATACTGAAGAATCCCTGTCTAACGTACTACAATTCCATCTGTGATTACGAAACTGACTCTGACACTCCTTGATGCCCATTTTAGCACCTTCTCCCAAACTGACCATCACGCCTGGGTACATTCTACATAGACGTTTCTGCTTCCCCACCAACCCTGGAATGTTATCACATAGAATTCCAGCCCCCACAGCGTGTAATGGTAGTTGACTAATAAACCTGAAACAATAAAATGAATATATTTCAAAATTTCGCTGATATTTCTTTAACTCACTGACCTCTGAAAAACAATGGACATTTCTGTAAATAAATGACTTAGACCAGTTCAAATGTGTCTTTAGGGGTGAATTAGTTCATTTGTATTGTATGCCATCCTCAACAATTTTTATTTTTACAGTACTAGCCAGTTTATGACAGATGTGACCGGTGAGCAGGGATGGTTACTCGTCCGCGGCATGTAATTCCACTGCTATATTTTCTGAGCCGACCTGGCTCAGTCGGTAGCGCACTCAACTTTTAATCGTGAGGTAGTGAGTTCGAGTCCAGCCGGCGGTAGGTTGGCGCCCTGTCCTTCGGTTAAGACAGTAAAAACCCACGTCTCGTATCACAGTAGGTGTCGGCACGTTAAAGAACCCTCACTGCTCAATGACCGTACGTGCCGAGCATAAGCCAAAATTTGAAGCACTTCACTGGTAATTGGTGACGTCTCCGTATGCGTGAAAGATTCTTGGGTCGGACGTTAAACAACAATAAACAAACAACCAAACAAGCTATATTATCTGAATATTCACTTCGTTCATTTGGGGATTCATTTTGGTATGTATCATGGTATTTACGATTTTTATCGATTATAAAGTACCTGGGAAATGATAATCGAGGGTAAACTGAAAAACATTCCGATTTTATTCACTTAGATACTTAGATATATCCCATAGGGGCTAAGCCAAGATCTGACTAGAGAGTACTAGATGCATAAGAACAGTTGGGCAATTCTGTAACACAAAAAGCAGAATTTTGTTGAACGCTCGAAGCCAGTAAGATAGAAAGTTTGAATTTGTAGAGAATCTTTTAAATCGGAGATTGGCATCTTAACGAAATATAAAAATCACAGATACCAAAGTATTATTTGTCGGAAGGTTAAGGAGACATGTATGATTATAATGAAAATTGGCCAAATTCAGACGACTGAAAATCCTGATATGGGATCAGGTGCCATGGAGTAGTAAGCATACACCGTTGACCGGTCACACCTGCCACGAGTCCACAGCTAAATACAAATGAAACAGGTGAGGAATATATCCTCGTCAAAATTAGTAAAGACGACTCAGCAATCACTATCGACCAGGTAACTCAAAACTTCATTTAGTGAAACAAAGTAATTGTAAGCAAAATAATTATAACGACCATAAAGTTTACAAAATGTTGACATTTAACACGATTCCAGTTATCATTGTGACAACATCTTATCCGTTTGCTTCTGGATATGAAATGTTCGTATGTTGAACGCGGTCTGGCATAGCGAATCTTCTGTGATAGATGAACAAACTATAACAGGAAATGGGGATATCGCTATTTAAATGGGGAGAGCAGACGTTCAGAAACACGAAATCATCAAGTTTGCCGTAAAACCCTGTTGTAAATTTTGTGTCTGTGTTTATGGGTCTATAGTTATTATAATATCTATGTAGGAAGCGTATGTGCTTGATCCTGTTGTTTCTTTGATTCATAGTTTGTTGGGATATTTTGCATTCGCAAACACATGAAAATTGTCATTATTAATTCCCAAAACGTCGTCAGTATATCCTAATATAAAATTAAAAGCCACAGCTATCTATTCTTCTTTAGATTCACAATCTTAGCTGCTGAAAAAAGTCTGCTTAATATGAATAAAGAAACAGGTCGGTCAATAAAGTGGCACAATTTGTTCCCATGGGAACGCCAACGGTTTGCTGACAGACAGATTTGGTCTTGAGATATTACATATATATTTATGTACACTTCCAAATCATTACCTTGGTAAGATTGCAATTTGTTATGTTGCCTTTCTGTTTTACGGAATGAAATAATTAAACTGACAATAATACTATGTTTACCAATACTAGACAAAAACGTCAGACTATATTATTATTATTATTATTATTATTTTTTTTTTTTTTTTTTTTTTTTTTTTTTTTTTTGCGAAAGGCAATTGATCTTTTCCCGAGTAATCAGGTTCTCTCCTCAACCATTAAAAACTGGCCGCCACATTGTAACTGAGAAATTGTACAGTGTGGTTCGCCTAGAGTTAAAACATTTAAATGGGTAGCATCATTTGACGGATTTGGCAATACATTTAGATTTATTGTTTGGCCTTTCATTATATCAAATTCAAGCTCAACTGATGAAGTTTTATTGATAGAAACAATAGTCTTGAGCAAATGTTTTGGCCTCTTTTGTAAGACTATAACTTTGGTATTGTTAAAAATATTTCTTTGCTAAAATCTACAGTTTCGGTATATCAAATCAACACATGCTTGGGCTTCATATCAGAGTTACATGTCACGGGGTTATATATTCCCGGTATATGGTCGTAGTTTAGAGCTAAACTTATGGAGAGTAACCTACAAATTTTCACACCACTTACAAAAATGCAAACTTATTTTGTGCAAGGTTCAAGGACAAACAAACCAATTATAACGAATCCTAATTTCAAACCCATTTTAACCCTTGCCAAGATTTTTTAGGTCGCGTGAATTTCAAATGTCCAGGAACCAGAACATTGATACTGTCATCTATGTTTATCACCACACCAGTTCTTATTTTCAAGGCTATTCCTAACATAAAGTAAGTCAGGGTTTCAAATTCGGAATGATATTCATTGTATTAAAACGTCCTGATATTTATCACTTATGTACAGAACCAATTGATCTTTCGTACATTAAACACAGTTAACCATATTGTGTATCACTTCATTCAATTACAAAATAGTTATTTTTCTTAGCATATATAAACATCGTGAAGATTTTCGTGAAAAGAATTTTTAAAAAGTGAAATTACTAAATGCACAAATACGAAGCGCTTTGTGTCAAAACCGTAAAAATAGCGAAAATGAACTAATTGAAACTTAATCTTTTACAGATAACAACTGTCTCTATTTTACTTTTAAATAGATCGATTATACTCAGTGTTGCGGACTTCACAGACAACTCAATTATATAACACTCACTAAATTATATATATATATATATATATATATATGTGTGTGTGTGTATCTATGTATATATCCATTAATCTGTTTGTATATTCCCTCAAATACTTTTAACATACGTTTATTTGTATTTTATGTTTGTTTGTCTGTCTGCCTATTTGTCTGTCTCATTATCTGTCTATCTGTTCGTCTCTATCTATTTATCTATCTATCTATCTATCTATCTATCTAACTATATATATATATATATATATATATATATATATATATATATATATATATATATATATATATATATATATGTATTGATTAAATATATACATGTTTATATCAATACAGATGCTCTCTCAGTTATATGTATTGATTAAATATATACATGTTTATATCAATACAGATGTTCTCTCTCAGTCTCTATGTATCGATTAAATATATACATATATTATATCAATATATATGTTGATTAAATCTCTCTCTTATATCTACAGATGCTCTCTCAGTTATATGTATCGATTAAATATATACATGTTTATATCAATACAGATGTTCTCTCTCTCTCTCTCTCTCTCTCTCTCTCTCTATATATATATATATATATATATATATATATATATATATATATACGAATTGTTTTTACATGTGCAAATTACATAGGGTAAGCCACTATCAACAAGAGTGCAATACCGATTCCCAACACTCCCTGTACCACCTGTTTGGATTTCACTTACACTATTTAGACGTTTGCAAATTTTATTGCTAAAATGTTTGCAAACATATAACAATTACATCACAATAAAAGACTGAAGTCTGTAGTCGTGGAGTGTCGTGCTATTTCTGTCAAAGGTTTCCAAGTCGAGATAGCCTTGTTTTACAGGCAAAATCGGTTAAAGTTTTATCTGTTCCTCCTGTTTCTGGGGTAAATGTGTCGTCTGTGAATATAATGAATATCTGTATATAGAATTATGGTTTATTTTATTTACCATAGAAATTTTAATGAATTCATGTATCAACTGCATACACGCTCGACGGTACACGTGGCAATGTACACATCTTTCCACTGTGGAACTCCTTTCTGTTTTACAATCACTTTAATCAAAACACTCTATCGTAAGATCATTTTTTCATTTTCAGACGAGGTTGAGCAGACGCAAAATGGTTGACCACATCAAATACACAATTTGATTACTATTTCATCTTATTTTGAAAGTCACATATAAGAAATTTGCCACTGGATTCTCTAATTTTTTATTCAAATTATTTTCCCCGATAATATAAGCGCGGGCAGGTGCTGCGCAGTTGCAGACGCCCATTAAAGCCACGGCGGCTATCAAATTCTAAATATTGTGTATCCGCTGATAGATTGATGGTGATGATGAGGTGAAGAACTTTCTTTTTTTAACAAATTGATTGAAAAGTGCAAGGATAATGTATAATTTTAAGTACGTTTTATCAAATCTGTATTCTACAAGATTTCCTCCTCGACAAGCAAAAATTACAAATAGAAGATACCACACACAATATTGATGTTATCTGCAGAGAAAAATAATGTCTTCCTTTCCATCAGATATCTCACAAAGACTTATATTGTAACAAAAATCATTGAATGCGTTGATTCTTAACTCCAATGTATATCTGGAGAGACTTATTGTTTCGCACTTTTTCTTTCCTCCATAATCTTTTAGTATTCTACATTTCGCGGTCCACAAAGGGTGCCTACTCCTCCTTTGGATCTGATCCCACCTCTGTATTTCCAGATTTGTATGTGTATCCTGGATATCATATCTTGAAGATATTTTTACTCTGGTATCTGAGATTTTTATATTCTTTATCGTAATATACAACATATCCCTGAATGTAATACCCTCACTCTTTTTCTGACTAAATAAATCAATCGCAGATTTTCTCTGGTTTTACCAAAGAGCATTGAAATTGTCTCGCAAGACCAAACATATGAGATTTCAGAAGTATTTCTACATATATGTAATTGACTGTATCTAATAATGATTCTGAATTGTTTTGAAAACAAATAGCTAACATGACTTTTTTCAAGTTTACAATAACGTATAAAATAGATATGTAAAATATTAAATTTTAGGCAAACAGATTTGCATAGGGTAGTGAATATTAGATTCGGTTGTACAATTACACCAACGACTTCTAATTAACGACCAAGCATTTACGGCTATCAAAAATTAGACATTCAATATAAGAGTAGCAAATATAACTATTCATAAACTATTAAGATCGTATTTGAATATGGACAAAGGGGACTATAGATTTGACTAAAATCAGGGTTGATAATTCGGTCCTAAAATTTGATTTAAAGGGGCATTAGCTTTGTTTACCCAAATTATTATTTCCATTTTTTCTACTTCCACTACTTGTACTTGATGTACAGTAACAAATAAGAGCTAACTATACACAGGCATAAAATCATATATTCCTATATATTTTGTGAAAATAAGGTCAGGTCCCGTGTGGTATTCATATGCAAATAGTAAGGCTGAGTTAATCAATTACAACCTGTCGATTTTACAAGCAATTTTGACCAAATTTATAGGAATTCAAGAATGTTTTTGACTGTATATCTTTTTTGTTATTGTATTTCAATATAAGTATTATAACAGGAAAAAGTATTTTTTCAACAAAAAACCAGCTTATGTCCCTTTAAGTTCAGTTACATTAAGACCTACGACTAAGGACTTAATATATTTTGATAATACAGGCCCTTAACAATGATACAATATCTTCTTTAGAAAATACCAAATTGTACATATTTGAACTCTGTTGGAGATTCCATTTAAAATTAGAGTACAATAATAGGTGGAATCTTGACGGAATGGATTCAATCAATCCGTGTTATATAATTACAATGCTGCAATCCTCTTTTATCTAGATAAAAGTAATTTACTTGTAAATTAAGTTTAAGGTTTGGTGTTTATTTTTAAATCTTCTTTCTGTCAAAATTGAAATTTATCCTGTTGGTCCGTGTTAAAAGATTCTATCTTCGTGCGGATCTACAGTTTCGGTATAATTACGCAATTTAATTAGACAAAACCATGCAAGTTGGTGCTAAAGGAGTGGATCCAAAAAGTGAAAAGAAGAAATCTAAGCTTAATTTCGTTTCAGAATAGAACTTTGAGTTCGGGTGTTATAGTAAGAACAGTTTTACCATAAACCTACAACGGAACATATATCTCTCTCTGTCTGTCTGTCTGTCTGTCTGTCTCTCTCTCTGTCTGTCTGTCTGTCTGTCTGTCTCTGTCTGTCTGTCTGTCTCTCTCTGTCTGTCTCTCTCTCTGTCTCTCTCTCTCTCTCTCTCTCTCTCTCTCTCTCTCTCTCTCTCTCTCTCTCTCTCTCTCTCTCTCTCTCTCTCTCTCTCTCTCTCTCTCTCTCTCTCTCTCATATTTAGATACATGTATTTAACTACCATGATTTATGCAAGGATAAGACACCAGACGCTTCGCTTTCACATAATCCTGATGTGTTACTTCGATAGATCATGTTTATAAATACTATTTCAGATAAGAGAGTCCGACCGACAACGAGAATCATTGAGCGATTTACAGCTTCATGCAGAAACGGTACACCTCTCATCATATTTCACGATCTTGATAAATAATGATTTAAAGGCCAGGGGTCAATGAACAAATAAAAAATAATTATCTGTTAGTTATTTACTTGACTTAAAGGAAAATAAAAAAGAGAATAAAATGCATGCCAGATATTGATGCATCAGATGCGCGCGTCTTGATGCACGGTGGAAGGTCAAGGTTGTTGATATTTATTAAGAAATCAATCATATATATCAGCAATTCTGCGTAATCAGTTTCACGTCTCAGGGTAAAAAAAAAATCGGCTGTGTTACTGATCTTTTTTATTCCTTTATATTTATTTATGCGCCCAAATATTTATTCTCTTTATCGCTATATTTATTCATTAAAATTATTCGTCTACACGAATTATAATGGTGACTACATTAAGTTAAATCATTATATTCAAATTGTATAAACATATAGATGAATAGTTTTTCATTCAGAAATTTTGTGTACCTAAACCGGAAGTTCTAACATCAGCAAAATTTATTGTTCCTTAGCTCAACAAAATTCACGATCTAAATGCTCGTTATCATATACAAAAACTTGGTATTTCATTGATTAGGAAGTTACATATACAAATTCCTTAAGAAATATTTTTAACATATTTAGATCCACGTTTCTTTAATTCTTTAAAATGAAATAGTCCACACTTTATTTAGTATTTTAGCTAACGTTGTTGGTTTATATTACCCTTTTTATTGAAACATAAAAAATGTCTATTTTAATAAAATGTGTTTTGTGATTGACTATGTAATCACTTTTTATATTTATTACAATACATCCGCACCTTGATAATGTAAATTTACCCAAAAAGATGCACGCAAAATATTCATATGCCTGTACAGAAACTTTTACTTACTCTATTCTCACAAATTCTTTGACATCATTCTATCAATATATTTTCACCTACTATATTAGTTCATCCTAAGTTTTCGTCAAGTCAAGAAACTTTTTTTTCTGTCTAAGTTAAAAAAATAATTGTTCTAATAAGAACTATTGTCGATTCGTTTTAAAGGTTACTTATCGTTAAAGAAAGAGATTTTTAAAATCGCCAGTAACAATATATATAACGTTTGCACACTAGTTTTACTTCGGGTTATGTCATATTATGAATCAATGTGTTAGAAGCTTACGTTACAGTATAATAATCTCAGATACCAAAGTATAGATCTTCAAGACAGCCAGGATACGTAGGGCTATACAAATCTGGTGAATATTGGACAAACACGGACCTCTGGAAATCCAGCTGAAAATATTATCTGATAAATAATATCAAATACTAACATGATATTCGTTTTCTATCAGTGCATGATTTATTATGTAACATACATTGGGTTAAAGCGATATTGTGATATGGTCTTAAATGAAGTATAACGAGTGTTTGGAGGATATACGTCTGTACTCAATTGACAAAAAATAGAATATGAATTGAAAATTCCTCGGCAGGAAAATGAACCTGAAAGACAATATAAAACATATAGATCCGCCCAATCTAAAGCTGGATGATCCATGTTTTCATGTACCTATTTACAGCAGTGTAAATAAATATTTAAGTGGACAAGTACAACTGGGTATGTATTGCTCTTAAGTAAACATCTAAATGAATGATATGCATGATCGTTATTTACCGTACTCCGATGACCACGATTAAACGCAAGTAATAAGTTGGGTTCCACGGGGTACAATTTAAAGTTACATCTCACAGAGATATATATATATATATATATATATATATATATAGAGAGAGAGAGAGAGAGAGAGAGAGAGAGAGAGAGAGAGAGAGAGAGAGAGAGTAATTCTGCGATAGATGAAAAGTATCTTTAATACCCTAATGTTGATTAATATATATATATATATATATATATATATATATATATATATATATATATATATATATATATATATATATATATATATATATATATATAATATAGTGAGTTTTATATGATTGAGTTGTCTTTGAATTCAAACAACTGTAGACTAGTCTATATCATAATTATTATGATACCTACCACCACGTGGCATCCGTGGGAACCACCACAAGAAATCCAAGAACTATCAGGAAAACTCCATTTAAAATTTGCGATAGATCCATTAGAATTTGAAGTAAAATATATCATCAATAACAACACACTATACTTATATCACACAAACAGAAAATAAAAAACAAAATCTTGTCAATGTATTGTTCTTGATTTAAAATATATATATATATATATGTGTGCCTTTTTGTATATTCATCTGTATAACATCGTGCTATAATACCGATTGTAAATAATTTATCAATCCTTTTTTGTCACATCATCCCTTTTCCCTTATATTTGTTACGAAAGGAATTCGGAAATATCCACCCACTGTTTTCTCCTTAGAAAAAGTATACATCATGAATTAAACTTGGTTTTATTTGTTCCATATCACTTTATTTCAAATGCACCCCAAAATTCAGAAATCCAAACAGTATATCCAAACAGATATATAACACAATTTATTCTTGTATCTACACCGGTTCAAGTACGCGATTTGTCCCATTAAACTGCGCTTTGGTTCCTTATTGTAGCATGGGCGGTTACTTCTAAATAAAACTACCAATCTATCAGCTCAGACCCTGGTAGTTTTATGTAAATAGGGTATCTTTCCTGAAATAATATTACTTTATTTCTTAAATAGCTATGTAAATAACGACAAGCTCAGTCGACCAATATTTCGTCCACTCTAGCCTTAAGTATAAACACAGTTACAATGGATGGCAGAATAATGTAGAAAATTCATTTTTCATACTACTGTATATTTGTTGTCCAGTGAAGTTTCGAAATACAATTGAACAAAACATTTTTGAAATAAAACATGAAGAGATAACGTTATTTGGGTTTTGATTTTTCTATAAAGAAATGTTTCCAATTAAAATGATACGTAAGTGTGAATCATTTTAGCATCAGATATTGAAATAATAATCACTCTACGCAGTATAGTACACATCTTTTTATTCTAGCCGTCTGTTCTTGGAAGTTCACAATATAAAGATATTTTACAGCTATTGTAAGACTTGATGGGAAGCTTATTTCTACATATAATGCTTAATTAAGGACCAGTAAAACGGACAGACCTGTCAAAAGAACCGGTAATTTCATGTCGCTAAATGACAAGCATAGATAAGGCTAGAATTATACTGTATAGAAATGTAAAGTGATTTTGTCGTATTTGCAAAAAAAGACAATTACTGTATTATTATTCTATCAAAATATATATCTCTCTCTCCACACACACACACACACACACACACACACACACACACACATATATATATATATATATATATATATATATATATATATATATATATATATATATATATATATATATATATATATATATATATATATATATACCGGGATTTTGGCTCATGAATGGTAACCGAGAGTCGTACCAATTTTAATTTCAGGGGCAATTTCTTACATTTATTATTTCTAGGGATTTTCGATGTTTTTTTTATAGGAAAGGGCCCAAACATTTATTCGTTTATTTGAGAAATACTGCTCATAAATCTTTAATTGTGTAAAAGTAGTGTTAAATTTCAAAATTATCAATTATAGTTCGAAACATCCAGAAATCCATGACCTGACAGATAGCCAATCCAAAGCATAAAACGGAAGAAAACGGATAAATTCTTCATCGATTTTTTAAATTTTCGGAGACATACTTTATGGACGTGACTCATGTGTGCAAAGAATTCCAAATTTTGAGAACTGTTAACATTCTGTGTTAGCATAATAATATATACATTCCTACCGAAGAAAAGGAGGGTTGACAGTATGATGTCTTGAAAGTTGTGGGCGCCGTGTAATTGTAAGTCAACTTCTCTTTTTTGTATTTAATCGTTAAGTCACTCCTTTTCCACTGTTACGTACCACAATAATGTTGAAGTTACGACAACGTCAAAGGCAATGTTTTAATACAGGCGTTTCAATATAACGTAATAGATACCCCGATTTGCTACAAAGTTTGGTATTTTATTATTCCTAGCAAATTAAAAGAAAACAAACTTTTTGGCAAGTGAATATTTGATGTTGAATGACACGCGTGTTCTTGTGATAAATATATCACGAATCGTCTACGTTAACGTAGAAAGTGTCAATACTTTAACAGGAATAAAGAAACACCGAAATAACGGACAAAACAGATACAAAGCGCCGTGTCCCGTAATATGACGCACCCGTTAATTGTAAACATAAATTGTTATCTGGTACAAAAAAGAATTGCAAGCTGGACTTGAGTAGTAAATGCACTTTATCTTTGATTTAATTGAATGCAAATTTTCGTTGAAAAAATAAGTTGTTTCCTCAGACGTGAATATCTTGGACGCATTTAGACGGAGACAAGGATGGTGTCCTGGAGTTGTTTCCCCTAACCCGAATATCTTGGACGCCTTTGGACGGAGGCCAGGATGGTGTCCTAAAGAGGATCATTATTGTTGAATGGAAACTGCGTTCATGCTTCATATTCTTTGTACATTTGTTGTAGGCATATGTTTGTTTCCATTAATTGATTGATTGGTTGATTGATATATTTATTTATTTTTAGTTTGTTGTTTCAATATGAACAAAATGACTGGACGCAATTTATACCAACTTAGAATGTGACCCTCGATGGTTACAAAATATTGTATTATTATATACAAAATATTTGATAAATATTGTTTATAACAGATACCTATACATGTAGCATGATTTCTATGATGTCACGATTAACCTTGTTAGAAGAAAAAATGGAAGACATAATAAATAAAGAGGTAATGGACAGACGCCATGATAATTACCGGATAAATGAAGGATATGTTCTGAGAAATGACTATTTCTATGTTTGGTTAGTGGATTACAGTACAACATAAAAACACAATAAAATTGTGACAACTAATTAGCTCACATCTCAAAACACAGACGACAGCTTTTGTAGCCCGTTTTCCTTATGATTATTTCTGTAAACCTGAAAAATTTCGCTTTTGTTTGGTTTTCACCATTTAAGCCCTTAGATCATAGAGCGAATTTAAAATGGAAGCGACATTTCCAAGCTAATTAATTGAAGCAGAAGCAAGAACATATGTGCCATCCATGAGACAATGGTTATTTAGGGCAAATTTAAGACGAGGTGAAAATGTTTTCTGAAAGAAAGGGGTGAAAATATCCAGAGGCCAAAATTTTACAGGCACACAATATACGAAGTTTATCACTGACCTTATCAATATTCTACTAGGGAACTGTTACATATTTTGATCAGCGATATGGAATACGGCAATGCAGGTGTCGCCGTGGCCGAGTGGTAAGATAATCGCGCTTTGAACCATCAAATTTTCTCATTTCTGTCAGCGCAGGTTCGAACCTCGCTGGAACCTAATAGGCTCATTTTTATGAGACATTTTGCAAGTTTATTTGCGGAAGGATGGTGGTTCCTTTCCCGGGTACACTGTAACCGGATCTCTCCTCCACCAATAGTAAATAACCGCAACCATTTAACTGAAAAAATGTTGAGTGTTCAAAATTTTAAAGATTCAGATAATTATCATGAAAATAATTTTATTCAAAGTCAGAATTTAGACCTTTCAAATTTAGTGTTTTGTTTTCTTGTTGAGAGTGAGCTTGAAGAAGGAACAAACACGACATTTTTAAAAGATACCTAATGCATGACTGTAGAATATCAAACTATATATTTACGTTTCAAATAGCACTAACCAATATCAGGTGAAACAGGGTTAAAAAGGACATTCATCAATGGTTGTGTGCAACCGTTGTTTCGTAGTAGTTGGAATTAATTTATGGCGCAGGTTAAAGTCATTCTCGAATCAAAAGGTTAGTGACATATACAAAAGTGTTATCAGAAAATGTTCGGTTATTGGACATTATTTTGATTGATTTATGATTAGTTAGATCACTTCTCTTTCTGATAGTATTGTATGTCAAACGCCAACGAGGTGCGACGGACGATACGAATATCGCTCCCAGCATTCCACTTGCACGCGCTCGTTGCCAAATGACTTCCTTTATTAACTGACACCGCTATAACGGGATGACAACCCAGGAGATATGTGATACTCATTATCTGTGTTAAGTTGAATTAATCATTGATTCATGTTATTAGAAATACATGATACGTTATCCGAAAACAAATAAATCCAGTATTTCTTGAATCAATTTCACCTACACACAACAGCCGTTCCTCTTTATGAAAGGCAGACATTACAATTTGCAGACTAATGCAGGCGTACAAAAAGAACCGCGATTTACTTCTGTATTTTAACATTGTAAACTAAGTGCGAGCACGTTAGATTTAATTACGTATGTTTTGCTGGCTTAATTTGTATTACTTTATGTTATTCAAACGCTGAATCTTTAATTCCTTCTAATTCCAAAATCCCTATCTGATTCCGAAATCCGAGTTGTAATTTATATGTTTAATCAGAAAAACTTGTGAGTAATTAGTTATGCAAACGTTTTTGAAAATTCTATTACATAGATTATCCGTATCCCGGAAACTTGACTCTCCAGGAAATTGATAAGATTTTATTTTTTTATGAACCATTTATTTAAACGAAGATGATTTGGGTTTAAAGGATTTTGAAAATAATCCTGAAGTAAGTGGATTAAAGTAATTCAACAATATATAGGTAAAGTGCAGTTTTGACCTCTTTTTCATATTTTGGATAATTCTAGAATATATCATAACTGATAAAATGAATAAGCACTGAAATATATATATTTCAATCCTTTGTAGGATATATAATTTGTATGTGGCGTAAACCTACATCATGTGTACAAGAGATATGTGATTAAATTGCATTTTATGTGTAAAAGATGTGTAAATGTGTACTCCATATCGAAACTACTCCTTACTCAAGCGGTATGTGTTTGACACATATAGTTTCACACACACACACACACACACACACACACACACACACATACACAAAGGGATAATATATATATATATATATATATATATATATATATATATATATATATATATATATATATATATATATATATATATATATATATATATATATATATATATTGTTAAACTTAAAGGACTACTGTTATATATTGAATCATTTTTTAAAAATGGAATCATATTAAAGTACCGAATGACTCCGATTCTTCAGAAAACATAGTCCTATGCCAGATCGTAACGGTACACTCGAACTCTATCTAAGTGGTGTATGAAACGCTTAGTTTAAAACTAAATAGAAATATGTAACGGAGACCGGGTCTTCCGTCAATGATATGAAAAGAATGCTCAATTTTTAAATTAAACGTTTCATTTCCTTATGATATCAATATGTATAAAATGATAACAAATACATGTACTTAATTATTTTTGTAATATATTTCTATTCAAGCTACAATTCTATGTAGGCATATTTGCAAGAAATATCTTTGTTTTATGTTTTTATCAAATAATATTATTACGTTTCGCGGAAAATTTTTAATAGATAAAAATAGAGTGCACATGGATAATTACCAATAATCACTTTTAGATCAGAAAAAGGCAGAAATAGCCAACCCTATTTGTTTCTTTCAAACAAACTAAAATAATATGTGAATCCTAAATTTTTAACTTTTGACAGTTCCAACAAGCCGTTGCATAATATTCCTGTTTTCGTTATTGAATTTCGTTTCAAGTTTCCTTGCAGCAGAAACAGACTTCGCCGAGCAAGCGTACATCAAAGGGAATGCATATTACAAAATTCACACGCACGTCTGCACGTAATTTGCCTGACAGATTAACAATGATTTTCGAGGACTTATGCGGATTTTCAGTCCGTCGATCCAGCTGTACTGCTTGGATTGTATTTATATATGTGTGAAGTATTTCTATAAAACTTTGAATCTCAGTGTAGCGTGACCCCGCTGTAATTCACGGACTCCAGCCGAGTAGAGGAATAAAAAGTACTTAGTATTTTGGTTGTTTTTGTTGTTGGTTGTTGTTGGTGGTTGTTGTCGTTGTTGTTTTTGTTGTTGATTGGTTGCTGTTGTTGTTAATGTTAGTTGTTGTTGTTGGTTGTTGTTATAGTTGTTGTTGTCGTTGTTGGGGTAGTTTTGCAGGTTGTTGTTGTTGCTGCTGCTACTGCTGCTTGTATCTTAATATATAGAAATATCATTATAAATACCAAAGTTTTACATAAGAAGCCAACACCAATGCCCAAGACGATCGTTTCTGTCAATAAAACTTCATCAGTTGAACTCGAATTTAGTATAAATGTATATTTCCGAAAGAACTATCTTTTGAGTTAGTATAGCAGAGCCAGGTTTTTTTAAAAAGACTGATGCAAAGAATGAATGAAGAGAAAATGCAATTAGGAAAAACTATATGCAGTTACGTATATAATTAAGAGATGCTTTTAATGATGATATAAATGGGTTTTTGAGGTATTTCAATTTAGAAAAGTTATGATTCTCTTTGAAAAGTGAATAAAGATATGTTATGGGGATATTACAAAACATTCACACATTTTGCACATGAAAAGTGAAATCTGACAGTTATTCTACAAGAAGTGATATAATGCAGGTTTCAGTTTTATTGGAAGAATGTCATAGGAACACAGATATTCAAGCTCTGACAGTTATGAGTAACTTTGAGTTCTATAATCATATTTCATTACCAAGATCTGTTACAGTGGTCATTCTTTGCGAGATGTTAGACAAAAATTCATACTGGTAAGATGTGCAGAAATAAGCATTCTCTTATAATTGACATTGAAATAGACATCGTACGCGACTGAGAGATGAAATCTGGACTTGAAATAGCAACTGCTGGAAATCAACTTATAGACAATTACCGCATACCGTATTTTATACTCAGTTTTAAAAACGTTTTTACCGACTTGAAGGGTATCGCTCCAACATCTTTTTTTCTGTATTTTATATAGCAAATAGTTATATATAACACGGGTTAAATAGGATTGTATATATTCTTTATGATCTTTAAAAGTGAAAATATTTGCGATATGCTGATAAAACCATTCCAGATGTAGGTAAAGACGATATAATGTCAGTGATATGCGTTATAAAGCAGAAATAGTGTTTTAAATGCCAGCTATATATGATTGCAATATGCTATACAGATTAAATAAATTTCGTTTCTTTTATTGTACTTTGAAATCCATCGAGAAGATATATACCATACATGCACTAAAAGCTGGATGACAAAAATGAGGAAGCTTTTTATTTTTCTCTATATATATTTAAAAGAAAGCCATATTTTTCCAAAATAAAGTTTCAGTACAATTTTCATTATTTGACCATTAATGTTTAGAAGTAATTAATAAATAAATATTATGCTTTTCTCTAGAGCAAAGTCGTTCTTGAAGACTTCAATCTGGTAAGTATTGTCGAATCTTTGCCATAATAGAACTCATCTGGGGTCTAAATAACATAAAGTAACATACCAAATTTGGTTAAAATTTGAGTAAGGAAACTGAATTTCCTTGACGGAATCTAAAATGCTGCCAACAGAAAAACAGACAAAAAAGCAAAACCCACTATTTTCGATTTCAGGGAATGGGGGAGATTTTTTTCTTTTACTTTTGTTATTTGTTCTTTTTTTTGGTTTGGTTTGTTTTGGTTGTTGTTGTTTTTTGTTTGTTTGGGTTTTTTTTTGGTTTTTTTTGGCTTTTTTTTATTTTATTTATTTATTTTTTCTAAATCTAAAACAAAACGAAGCACCAAAGAGTTAACAATGGAGAAATATATATGATAATGGACAAAAAATGAAAAGAGGACAAACGGATCATTGGATAATAGAGGCCTTACAAATATTATAAACATACTACCAAAGTTAGTTAAAAGGCGTTAGTCGAAGACTTGGTCTAAGGAACTACCTAGAAATTTACGACCAGATTTAAGATTTGAGACTTGTGATTCACGATCAAATTAGAGTCTGTCTTTATGAGATCTTTGAAAAATTGAGAAAAAAACAACATTGAAAAAGTGTGATTATGTCTTTAGACTTAAGCTATTGTTGGTTTGACAAAACGGTCCTGAATAAGGTCCTAAGTATTGTTAACGTAAGTCTGTCAAATTAGGACTTTCATAAAACAGGCCCCGGAGGTGGGATCAGATACCATCCTGGGAGAATTTAAAGTCCTATCGTAACAGCGACACCTGTTAAGAGATCGTAATCAAACTAAGATTAATACAGGAATTTGGAATAAAAGTCAATTGCATTGCATCTACACTTATTTGTTACTGTTCTTGGAGAATTTCATTTAAGACATATTTTAAAGGAACTCTTTTTATAATCAATAAACCTTTCTACAACAGCCACTTTGTCCGTTCCCTTGAGTGTCCTTTGTAGACAAGTTTGACTGCAAGCATAGGTTTTTAGTTATTAATGGTAAAGAATATTGAACATTAAAACAATGAGTAACTTTAGCTTTGGAACTGCTCTTACACAGAAGATTTATTTCTGGGCACCTGGTACCATTCCGTTTGGGATTCACCATTTGTCGTATTCTAATGGACTTGAGTTTCGATTATCCACTGGTACTTTTTCAATTTTAATTTCAATCAGAAATATTTAGTGAAAAAAAAAGTTATTGATCCCACTGTTTTAAAAACTACCTCCACGATTAAGAAGCACAGTAGAAAACAATACCGATAAAGACACTTTATATAGTAAACTCCATATAACCTGATGGGATGGAGTCTCGCGAAACTTTTCTTGACCTGGACGAGTTTAAATTTTAGGTAATAAAGCAAAGCGGCGTTGAAATCACACTGTCCATAGAAGTCGTTTTTGTTTGTTTGTTTATTGTTGTTTATCGTCCCACTCAAGAATATTTCACTCATATGGAGACGTCACCAAATGCCGGTGAAGGGCTTGAAATTTTGGCCTATGCTCGGCACTTACGGCCATTGAACAGTGAGGGTTCTTTAACGTGCCGACACCTACTGTGACACGGGACCTCCAGTTTTTAATGTCTCATCCGAAAGACAGGAAACCAACCTGCCGCCGGCGGGACTCGAACTCACGACCTCACGATCCAGAGTCGAGCACGCTACCGACTGAGCCAGGCCGGCTCTCCAGAGAAGTCGTTCCTACATGCAATCACTCCTCCGTGCACCTTGTTCAAAATAAAACACAATAACCGTGAAGTTTGTCGTATCCAAAAAGTGAGTCGAATCACCTGTATGATAATGTAAAGGATACTCCGCCCCGCCATCTTATGTGAATTGGACGATACCAGAGAAATAGTATACATATTTCCCGTTGTTCATTCCTTCATCAACAGTGGTCGATTTAACAGGAATTACTGTAATCATTTTGCTTGTATATACCTCCATATATGTAATGTAGTGCATATGACAATGATTCTTTTCCCCTCCCTTCTGTTTTATTTATGTTCCGTTGTCTATTTACTTTGTTATTTATTTGTTTGTTTGTTTGTTTTTGTTTTTGATTTTTTGTTTTTTTGGAGGGGGTTTGTATGTTTGTTTTTGTAACATATTTGTAAACCAATTTGTAATTTATGTATCTATTGTGAGGATGTTCTAAGTTTGACTCAATCCAGTTGTGAAATATACAATAAAATATGTTCAAAAACAAATACGCATTGTAAAATTTGGAGCCTATGTCCAGTAACCCGAGAAAGCGCGTCTTTAAAGGGGACTTTGATTATTATATGGTTACCAAGTGTCAAAAAGTTACAGTACAATCAATTTGAATATAATAGAGATTATACGACTCTTTTTTTACAAGGTTTATCTGAAACATTACAACCAAGAGTTGTTTTGTTCTTTTTTTTTTTTGGTGGGAGGTGTTGTATTTGATTGAATTTCTGTATATAGATATTACAATCATAATACTAATATTAGAGTTGAGTACAAAAAAACCAAACAGGTCAAAATAAATGCATAAGACGATTGTTTCTTTTAATAAGACTTCATTGGTTGAGCTAAAATTTTAAATAAATGAAAAGATTGGAAACAGAAAGTGGTATCATACAATACCAAGTAAAATTGAAGAAGTACCAATCGATAATCAAAACTCAAGTCCCATTATAACACGACGAATTAGATGTGTAAATAGTATCATCATGAAGAACAATTGCGAATCCCAAACGGGATAAGACCAGGTGTCCGGAAGGAGTCAGCGTCTTCTGCTGGCATGCCGCACCCGTCACAAACGTTCCATGGAAACCGTTCTAGTCAAATTCGGTGAAAAGTTTGGTGATAAGGTCGAGTTCGGTGAAAAGCACGATTGGTGAAAGTAGGTCACTGTCTGTGGCCGTGCTCCAGAATACTATCTAATATTTCTGAGAGGGGGACTTCATAATGTTTAACAAGATCCCCGTATCGACCATAAAACTTCTTAAACGACGTCTCCAAGCGTTCAACAACGTAACCTTGTGTAAGTAGTTTATTGGCTAGTTGTTTTGCTCTCAGAATAAAACATTCATTAGAAGAGCATGCCCTGGCATAACGTATAAGTTGTGAAATGAAAAACGCCATAGGCAGAAGAAGATGGAATATTACTACTTAGAAACGGGAAGTTCGTGATATGGAAATTGAAATCGTCGTGTTTGTCATAAAGGAATGTGTGGAGTTGACCGTTCTTTCCAATCGACAGGAGTAAATCTAGGTAAGAAGCAGATGTGTTGCTCTCTGTCGTCTCAATGATCTCTAGCTCAAGAGGATACATTTGGAAGAGGTAATTCTGAAATTCTGAATTATTCATGGACAGAACATCGTCAATATGAACCGAAATGCTAACTGTTTGTTTCCTTTGGAGAGCAGAGACTGAATACAAAAATATGTCAGCCAAGAGAGGTGCACAATTGGTACCCATTGGATGCCGGCAATCTGCTGAAAAACTTTTCCCGCAAAAACCACGATGTTGTCTACTAGAAACCCCAGTATCTTGATAATGCCAAACAATAATCAAAATGTAATCTCAAATCCGTAACCCCTGTAAAAAGATGATCGTAATTTTAGCTTTTGGTGAATTTAGTATGTAGATAATTGTTTTATGGAGGTATTTGCGCGAAGAGCAACTTCAATGTCGTGGTGAAACATTCGGTTGAATGCGCCTATTGGGGTCGGTAATGTTCTTTCTGGTTGCGTGGCGTTATATAAATTTTTTAAACCATGCTTAATTTGAAACTGAAGATATGTTAATCTCAGAGATACCAAGTTGGAAACAGTAGCCAAATTACTAAGGCAATGATATTGCCTATTATTAAGAAATACAAAATTTGAAAAATAAATGTTTAGCTTTGCACAGGAGTTAATCAGGTTGCCCATTTTCAGCCCTACTGTTCTCCGATATCTTATGACTGTGTAACCCCAACAAATGGTGTCATTTGGTCATAAATACAAAAGTTGATTGATGAATATTTAGCTTTGCACAGAGGGAGTTAATTAGGTTGCCCATTTTCAGCCCTTCTGTTCTCCGATATCTTATGACTGTGTAACCCCAACAAATGGTGTCATTTGGTTATTTTTTTTGTCGAAGAGGTAACACTCTAAAGGGCAAGTGACAGTAGCAAAATGGACAAAAATGCCGGGAGAGGAGTGATTTAATATATTTTCAAAAAAGTTCTAGCACCTACGGCTATTCATGTTGACATGGTTGTAATACTAGGAGAGGATACCCCTTCATATGCTACCTAAAAAGGTGGGTGGCAGAATTTACGTTTGGCAGACAGAGCCTTCAGGATGAGCCCCGTCCTGGAAGGCCTGTCACTGTGGCAACTACTGAAATGGTCACTAAAGTCCATGATATTGTTATGGGTGACAGACGAGTTACAGAGAGATATATAGACAGTAATGTCGGAGTTTCTCAGGAAATAGTTCATTCCATTCTGATGGGAGATGGGAAAGCTCTCAGTACGTTGGGTACCAAGACTGCTGACAACTGATCAGAGGCGGACAAGACGGAACATGAACCTTTTAGAGGCATACCCTGCTAACTTTCCGCGGAGGTTTCCGACACTATTGATGAAACATGGTCCATCAATTCATCTCAGAAGCAGAACAACATCTAAACAATGGAAGCACCTTGGTTCACCGCCGCCAAAGAAGGCAACGAGTGTTCCATCTGCTGAGAAGGTTATGGCCTCGGCTTTCTGGGATGCTGATGTCATTCTTATGAAAGATTATCAAACAATCAATGTAACATATCATGCATCAATTCTTAGGCAGTTAGTAGATCAAAGTACTGAAAAGTACTGATATGAGTTGATGGTAAAGAAGTATTATACACTCAGTATACGGAATAAATATACATTGTATACACATGTTGGAAATATAGTGCAGGTTAATTTCAATAAAGGCTGCCACTGTCATGTTGTAAATTCTGAATTTACTGTCACAATATAACATCAGCCTTTTTACTGAGAAAATGCATGTTATTTCCAGAGTTTTCAAATTAGTAAAAACCTGTGTGAATCAGCAAATTTTATTTCAAATAAGAACAATAATGACAATGAAGACTTCACATTTTTTTTTCCAATTCTTTACCATTCATATCACCCGTGAGTATAGTTGAATGTCTACAAAGATTTGAAGTTAATTTTAACTTGGTAAAATTAGAATTTCCAAAAATGTAACTTAAAATCGGAGAAGACATTCGGCCTAACGCGAGTACTGATGGCTTATTCATTATCGCTACATAGATCAGCGATATGATTATAAACCTTTGTGCTTATAAACAGTTTTTTCGTTAAATTTCTATGCGACAGGATAGTATTGTACCCTTATACTATGCTTCCCATCAGTAGCCTTAAATCTCTAGGTCAATACGTGTGCATGTAAAACATTTTCCCAACTTCAAAGACTGCCGCGAGTTTCTCGTCAGTTAAGATCACGTGAATGACGCAAATTATATGTCCAACTTCACAGCCAGATCTTGCCAACACACAATAAGGGGGAAATAAGCTACTCAACCAAAAACTCATTTGCATATCAACCGTGCGCAAGAATTGTAAACAGTCCAATCAATCGCTTTTAACGTCAATTCTGCCACAAGAGTATAATGTTAAAAAAAAATAAAAAGTAACATTCAAAAACAAATTTATATTATCTCATAAAGGACGCCGACATGACTTTTAATAGCATATATTTCAACAAGTCTTTTAGACCTATATTTTTCAGCGCA
Organism: Atrina japonica; assembly: GCA_030159075.1. NCBI lineage: Eukaryota > Metazoa > Mollusca > Bivalvia > Pterioida > Pinnidae > Atrina > Atrina japonica. The sequence goes on along the minus strand of BROG01000408.1, from coordinate 433,425 downwards.
GAAGCGGTGTAAATCAGATGTGGATACTTAAAAATTCTAAACAACTTTAAGAACATTTAAAGGCACACAAATTTTCTCAAATTCACAGTATCAAAACATATGACTTCTCTACTCTTTGCACAACTATTCCACATAAAAAATTAAAAGAAAGACTTTTTAGCATCATAGACAACTGTTTTTTCACTAAAGGTGGTACGCCAAAATTTAAATATCTAGTGACTGGTTATCATGATACTTATTTTGTCAAACACCACTCTGATTCTACACATAAATACACTGAAGTTGATATTATAAAAATGCTGGAATTTCTAATAGTCTATATATAAAAAGTTTCAGATACCAAAGTATTGTGACAGTAAATTCAGCCGAGGCCATAACCTTCAAAGACTGCCGCGAGTTTCTCATCAGTTAAGATCACGTGAATGACGCAAATTATATGTCCAACTTCACGGCCAGATCTTGCCAACACACAATAAGGGGAAAATAAGCTACTCAACCAAAAACTCATTTGCATATCAACCGTGAGCAAGAATTGTAAACAGACCAATCAATTTTTTATGTGGAATAGTTGTGTAAAGAGTAGAGAAGTCATATGTTTTGATACTGTGAATTTGAGAAAACATTGTGTGCGTTTAAATATACTATATACATTGTATTCGGATGTTCGGAGACGTTGTCTTTCAACAAACTGCCTCATGCCTCGTTATTGGCCGACCTGCTCCTTTATTCATACGAAGCAGACTTCATTCAGAAACTACTGAATCAAAAGAAGACAAAGCTAGCGGTGTCCTTTAATTTCACATCTAGATATATCGACGACGTTATGTCAATTAATAATGACAATTTTCATACATATGTCAATGCGATATATCCCACCGAACTAGAAATTAAAGATACAACAGAATCAAGCACACACGCTTCTTACTTAGACATTTTACTTACTATAGACACAGACGGGAAATTGACAACTAAGATATACGACAAATGCAACAATATCGGTTTTCCCATCGTAAATTTTCCACATTTAATAGTAATATCCCACAGTCACCCGTATATGGAGTTTATATTTCACAAATGATCCGATATGCCAGATCGTGTTCAACATATGGACATTTCATATACAGATGTAAACAACTCACTGACAAATTACTGACACAGGGATATCGAAAACCGCGTTTGATGTCAAAGTTCCGCAAATTTTACGGTCGGTATAATAGACTTGTTTGCGATTACTCTGTTTCACAGGGTGAAATGTTGAGTTGCATTTTCGTGGCGGTTGTTGAAACGTCTGTACCAATTGACCAATTATGACGAGGATTTGTTCCTCACATATTTCACTTGACTGTGGACTCATGGCGGGTGTGACCGGTCGCAATGGGATGCTTACTCCTCCATGGTACCTGATCCCACCTCTTGGTTTCCAGAGGTCCGTGTTTGTCCATTTTTTTGCCGGATTTGTATCTGTGTCCTGGACATCCTAAAGATTTATACTTTGGTATCTGAGATGCTTTACTTTATCTTCGTCAATTTAAAAAGCAAAAATTTACGAATAAAAGTGGTATTTGGAAATTTAAATCTTGATGTTAAACTTACGTTGCTAAATTGCACATACCTGTGTTCTGTTTTGTGAAATGTCCATTACTTTGTTCTATGCAATACTAAAACGATCGTCTTGAGCATTTGTTTTGCCTTCTTCTTTTACAGAACTATAACTTTGGTATTATTTTGGAAATATTTAAACAAAGTCTATATTTGTGTAATATAAAAAACGTATTTGTTGTATATAATGTTTATATTAGTTATATTCAGGATGTTTATGTAAAGTCGATACATTGTGTGTTTTATGTGGCCTGTGTTGTTTTGTTATATACAGAACATGTCTGTTTTATGTGACCTGTGCTGTTTTGTTATATACAGAACATGTTTGTTTTATGTGACGTGTGGTGTTTTGTTATATACAGAACATGTCTGTTTTATGTGACGTGTCGTGTTTTGTTATATACAGAACATGTCTGCTTAATGTGACGTGTATTGTTTGTTATATACAGAAGATTTCTGTTTTATGTGACGTGCGGTGTTTTGTTATATACAGAACATGTCTGTTTTATGTGACGTGTTGTGTTTTGTTATATACAGAACATGTCTGATTAATGTGACGTGTGTTGTTTATTATATACAGAACATGTCTGTTTTATGTGACCTGTGCTGTTTTGTTATATACAGAACATGTTTGTTTTATGTGACGTGTTGTGTTTTGTTATATACAGAACATGTCTGATTAATGTGACGTGTGTTGTTTATTATATACAGAACATGTCTGTTTTTTTGTGACGTGTTGTTTTGTTATAAACAGAACATGTCTCTTTTATATGACGTGTTGTGTTTTGTTATATACAGAGCACGTCTGTTTTATGTGACGTGTTGTGTTTTGTTATATACAGAGCAAGTCTGTTTTATGTGACGTGTTGTGTTTTGTTATATACAGAGCACGTCTGTTTTATGTGAAGTGTTGTGTTTTGTTATATACAGAACACGTGTTTTATGTGACGTATTTTGTTTTGTAATATACAGAACACGTCTGTTTTATGTGACGTGTTGTCTTTTGTTATATACAAAAGATTCAGAATTTTTATTATATTGTTTCATCGTAAAATACAGTGGACTGACTGACTCAAAGTTTTCAAATTAGTGAGTTGGTCTCTTAAGTGAGGTTGTGTACTTATTAAATAAACAATGAAGAGACCGGAAACTTATGGTCTGAAATGAGAGGTGGTCTGTTTAGTGAGGTTGTCTTTAGATGAGGTTCCACTGTATATAAAATGTTCCATAAAATGTCATTCATTGCTCCGTGTTTGGAATTGCATCACTGAGATGTACATCGGTCAGAAGGAGCTAAAGCTACAAGGTGGTTTGTGTCCTTCATATTCAAAGCCATGCTGAAAAATTATTTTACCACAAACATAAATTTACGCGGAAACTAAATTCCATCTTAGAACCTGACATTTTGTGAAAGTCTTTTGATGTTTAATACTGTTATCGTGAAATATACAATAGTTAATTACATTATCATCTTTTTAGTGGTTACTCTTAGACGGATTTGGCTATTATTTTAGATTTATTATTTGGCCTTGTATGATACCACATTCCCTTAAGTAAATCTTTTTTTAATTTGAGGTCAACTGATGAAGTCTAATTGACAGAAACGATCGTCTTGAGCATTGTAGCTTTGGTATTGTGTTTGTAGTGTTGACAACATTTTTTTTTTTTAAATAAATTAATTTAGTAGAAAATCGATGACACAAACCGGGATACATCAGTAATGACATAAGCGTTTTCAAGTTCAAAGTATCAATTTCTCTTTAGAAAATATGCATCTTTTATAAATTAGATCTGAACTGATGAAGTCGAATTGACAGAAACCATCGTCCTGAGAATTATACCATTGGTATTATGTTTATAATACAATGCATTTGTGTAAAAGGTAAAAAGTTGTCGCCTGGTAAGGTACTATGATTATTATATTGTATGATCGATATTTATGTCCCAGGTACAGATATAGAGTTTTTAGGAACCAAATATCAGTATTGCACATCAAAGTTGTCAATTACTCATCAATATTGTGATCGAGTCAATTTCGATGACAAATGTAAAACACATTTGTTGTGTTTGTTTGGTGATTCCTGTACAATAATCATTCACAAACAGTTATGTGTTTCATCTAAATATAAAAAGCAAAAAATGGCAATTTCAAACAAGATCATTCAATCAACGGTAAAATGATGATTTTAAATGCGCTTTCTACAGTCGTTACACAACTTATTACTAAGTAGTTTACTAGTGTATGAAATGACCAGTTGTTGAGCAAGCTCAGGCATATCGGATCATTAGGGAGGTATGAACGCCATACACAGGTGATATTGGGTTGTCAACAATTAAATTCGGATACACGTTGGCAAGTTAATTGATTTACAGAAGAGTCAATTGTTTTTAAAGGGGTTGGTGAGTTAAGAACATCAACATATATTAACTGCAGATATTGTGATTTAAAAAAATAGAAAAAGCGAAATATTCAAGTTCAGTAATATTTCAATTTCGCTTTTTTTAGCAATTTATCTCTCTTCAAGACTCGCAGATTTTATGATTATTACAAACTTCACCACGTTCAGTGAAGTTGAAGATGCGATTTCGATTTTTACAAAGTAAATTCCTGTACTGTTTATTTTTGTTAATGTGTATCACTTTCAGACATTTTGTCTATTTTCAGATTCTTTAAAAAAAGAAATAGGCTTTATTTGCCATGTGATGTTTCATTAGAGGTATAGATTTAGTTTCTTTAATGTCAAGTTTATATTACGTTGTTTTTTGTGATGAGAGTTGGCAATTACGTAGGCAACACAGCCGGCCTGGCTCAGTCGGTAGCGCTCTCGACTCTTCACCGTGAGGTCGTGAGTTTGAGTCCCGCCGGCGGCAGGTTGGTTTCCTGTCGGACTGAGACAGTAAAAACCGAGGTCCCGTGTCACAGTAGGTGTTGGCACGTTAAAGAACCCTCACTGCTCAATGGCCGTAAGTGCAGAGCATAGGCCAAAATTTGAAGCCCTTCATAGGCATTGGTGACGTCTCCATATGAGCGAAAGATTCTTGAGTGGGACGTTAAACACCAAAAAACAAACAAACAAACGTAAGCAACACTGTCCTAAAACATATATTTCTACAATTTTCAATTTTCTGATCTTAAATTTTACCAATTTGTTCGGCATTGTTTTTACAACCTATTACACTCTCGCTATTGTGCCCGTAGCCAAATTCTTCCTTTTTTTCAATCATTCATTTTAGAATTGTAATTTCGTTTTCGGATCGTCGATATATTAAAGACAATTTCACGTGTAAAAAAATATTTGAAAAAGATATACATTATTCAAATCCGAAAAAACTTACCATATTTCCTCTAAAGTAAGCGCTCCAATAAACAACAGAAATATAAACAATCGCATAAGAAAAGATTCTCGAACAAAATACATCCCGAAGTTGTAGATATATCTTCGACATCATAGAGATGGACTCAGTCGCATTCTGGCTCCATTTCTGTCCTTCCGTCATCATTCCGCAAAGAAATAATGTCCCTATCCATGTTTACCTTTCACATGACCATAAACACGAAGGAAGTATCAATAAAAGTTCCACGAATTATGCCTTTTTTATTTTTTCATAAAACTTTCCCCTGTGTATAATCTTTCAAAATATCATAAGGGTCTGAAGCTCCAAAACATGAAGATTTAGGTGCGGTTAAGCCTTTTCGGTCATTTAAACACAGACAGAACCTCGATCATATATTACTTTAAGGGCCGATGGTGTATTGCCTTCTTCTAATAGTGTCAATTTAACATGGTAAATATCAAAAGCAAGCCTCTATATATCTCGCCCTCATAATGCGCATGATACAAACTATTGTGTTTCACTCGTTGTTTAATTTCTTAACAAAGCGATTAGACTGCAAATACTCCAGAACGTAACCCATCAAAAACATGGAGAGGAATTGATGGTTCGTTCCTTTGATGTTAAAAAGTTCTCTTGAGTCAAGTCCAATTGTATCACATGTCCGGTTCTGTTTAATTGTATATTGATCTAATTCTTACATTGAGCGCAAGTGCTGGACACTTTTATTATGAAAAATTAACCAATATATCAAAATAGTGTAAATATAGTTATTTATAGCCGATAAGTGTTAACTTGTGTTTGAAACAAATTCAAACTGTTAACTAACGAATGTGAACTCTCTCTCTCTCTCTCTCTCTCTCTCTCTCTCTCTGCCTTTTGTCTGTTTCAGAGCATGTGTATAGTAAGATAGATAGATAGACAGATATATCTGTGTGTGTATGTGTGTGTGTGTGTGTGTGTGTGTGTGTGTCTTACTTTAGAATATTTATCAATGTTGTTCGGCGTCCCGCTGTTTTTTTTTTACTCGTATGGAGATGAATGTAGTTTAAGTATTGCAAAAAAAAGTTAGTAAGTTAATGCACATTTAAGTATTTTCCCAGTGTGTTAACAAACGAAAAACAAAATTAAATTTAGATAAAACATATCTTTGGCACATAGTTTTAAATATCATCACAATGCTGAGGATACTGTCCCCGTTCATTTTAGGGAAATGTTATATATTTTCCCCAGATGTTTTGTGATTTCAAAACCAATCAGTCAGCGGTCGCTAAACAGAGAAAAAAAAATAGAATGGCCTAAAAGAAAAATTAACCATTTCGGGGAATTGAGTCGAAGGCTCATACAATAATTACGACCATTTTGGAACACAAAACAAAAAGGATCTGGAACTATAACAGAAATATAATAGCAATGACAATCCGTCCCAAGTCGTCCTGAAATTAATATAGTATAAATAATCTCAGATACCAAAATATAAATCTCCAGCATGTTCAGGATACAATATACAAATCTGGTGAATATTGGACAAACACGGACCACTGGAAATCCAGGGGTGGGATCAGCTGCCATGGAGGAGTAAGCATCCCCTGTCGACAGGTCACACCAGCCGTGAGTCCATAGTCAAATTAAGATGAAATAGGTGAGGCAAAAATCCTCGTCACAATTGGTCCAGGCGACGGCCCAACTACCGCTATAGAACAGTAAAGCAACATTTCATTTTGTGACAGTTGCTTATAGATAAATTTATAAATTTCAGTTGGTAAAATCGAAAATTTGACAAAATAATTTTTGCAACAGAAAATATTAATATTTGAATGTACACATAAATATATATTAATCGTTTATAGCGGCTTTCGACAAACCTTTGCATTTTTTGTTTTATTTTTTACTCCATTTCATAATTTTAACTTCTTTTGATTTGTTATTTTCCCCTGCCAATTCAATTAGAAGACATAAACGTAATACGGGGACATGAGAGAAAGAGAGAGTAAATTGAATCCTATTTATTTAAGAATAATCTGTCCTCTTTCATAAAAAACCCTGTCGCGACAGCCGCTTCAACACTCATTTTATATCAATTTAAAAATTTTGAAATTAAATTTAATTCATTGTATTACCTAACGAGTAATCTGTCATGTTGACGTATTTTGTGTGGAATGCCCCTTTACATTTATTTAAAAACGGAAACTGAGAAGATATCCTTTCTCATTTGGTGACACTGTCAATGAATGGACTTATTTTTCAATATTTACACTCCGTTTGTTTTGAAATCAGCATGGGTCTCAGTCGGCTTCGATCATCTTGCCCTCGATTACAACTTGTCTAACCCTCGGAAAGGAAATATAGCCGTATCAGTTACCAATATCTGTAAAGTAAATCGCAAAAATAAAACTAAGTCTAGAATTTTAAAAAGGTAATCATTTGACGAACCCTTGCGTGCATTTCTAGAGATGAATATCTGGGTACTTGACATTTTTGTCCATAAGTTTTTTTTTAATCACAGTAAGTAAAAATTGCGTGAAGTTATACACAATGTATTTTTTTGACTTGGTTTTAATCAGAATGCTAAGGGAGGCTTATACAAGCTCCCTCTTAATTTTGTAATCTTGTTCAGCGTATAAACGTACTACTAGTACCACATACACACACACACATTTTATTCTAATTTTATTTTGTGTGTATGCAATACTCAGCATTACTTCAGTGGTTGCTGGACGCACCAAAATATCGGATGAAGATGTCATGACAGGCCCAAGTGATAACGGCGACATGACGTCAAGATTAAGGGATGTCGAAGAGGAACTTCGACAACTGAAAAATGTTGTAGAGGCCTTAGTTATTGAGCAAGGGAAATTGAAAAATACTGTCAATATATATATATATATATATATATATATATATATATATATATATATATATATATATATATATATATATATATATATATATATATATATATATCTGTGTGTGTGTGTGTGTGTGTTTGCCTCTGACTGAAATGTCGTCATTTCATTGGGTAAAAAGAGTCATGTGACTGCCTTCCATGGTTCTATGGACGGAATTTTCGCCCCTGGTTATTTTCGCCCTTTTACGACAGAAAACATATGTATCCCGTTTTAAGTTCATCTTAAATCATCGAACTATTCTCATGTGTGTGTCATATTTATTTAGCATGGATATTTCGCTTTTATTTTAAATCGCCCTTTCATCTAAGGGCAAAAATAGCGAAAATTGAACGGGAGCGAAAATTTCCAGGTATAAGGTAATAAATGGTTTTGCGTTTTGAGTTTTTATATACAGTGGAACCTCGCTCAAAGACCACCTCGCTTAAAACCACCGCACATTTCAGACCACAGGTTTTCAGTCTCTTGATAATAATCGTATAAGTACAAAAGTTCACTTAAGAGACCAATTCAATAATCAGACTACTAGAGTCTCAGTCAGTAAGGTGGTCTTAATAACGAAGTTCTACTGTACACGTATTTACACACACACACACACACACACACACACACACACACATATATATATATATATATATATATATATATATATATATATATATATATATATATATATATATATCATTATATGTGTTATACGAGACCTAAAAACCTTATCAATAAATGTCTAACAGACTATATAGGCAGACGCAAAGGTGACTCTACACTTTATCAAGTTGCAATGAGAAGCATGTCACTGCAAATTCTATTTTGTGTGTATGCAATACTCAGCATTACTTCAGTGGTTGCTGGACGCACCAAAATATCGGATGAAGATGTCATGACAGGCCCAAGTGATAACGGCGACATGACGTCAAGATTAAGGGATGTCGAAGAGGAACTTCGACAACTGAAAAATGTTGTAGAGGCCTTAGTTATTGAGCAAGGGAAATTGAAAAATACTGTCAAAAAATTGAAGGCAAGTGGACAGAAGTGTAAAAATGAGTTATCCAAATGTAAAACGGACATGTCAAATCTGGCCAGTAAAGACATCGAATCAGGACACCAGTCTTTCACAGACCTGGCTAAAGATTACAATGTATCGCAAGTAAATACGAGTCTAAGAGGCAGACGACAGCTTGCACGTGAGGATACCAATTTTGCATTTTTTCAATTTTATTCATTTTACTGAAGTTTACTTCATTAACCTTCGATCTTTCTGGCCATTTCAATGTCGACCACTAGTGGTAGTATAGTGACACGGCGTTAAACGCGCAAATGGAAGGTCCCGGAACCGATTTCCGTTCTTTAGACAAACACTCCGAATCAGAAGTGAAAGTCACGTGTACGTCGGATGAGATACACGTGATTCCACTTCTGATTCGGAGTGTTTGTCTAAGGAACAGAGAATCTGTGTCACGACAAGCGTGGCACGTTAAAGAACACTCACTGCATGTGCAGTCCACAACATAGGTCAAAATTTGTGGCACTTCACTAAGAACAAGTGGCATCTTCAAATGATAAAAATCACTGGCGGAAACACGACATTAAACAAACAAAAGAAATCTTTCCAATGCAAATTAGCCTTTGTTCTTATCTTTAAAGAAATATATACATTTTGCTTATGTGTCTGTTTCTATTAAGCTTGGTGCTGGATATTTGTCTGTGTCGTTTCCGTGCAAAAATAGTGAATTTAAGATTCCGATCACGTGTTCCTGACATTGCTTCTGTGTCAACAAACAGTTGAACATGCAGATTCAGGGAAATCTCGGTCTCACACGGCCCATAACACACCTGATCTTTATTTTATGAGCTGTATCAGAGATATGTATCTGGTTGTATGTTTACTTTAATTATTATATATATATATATATTATATATATATATATATATATATATATATATATATATATATATATATATGTATATATATATATATATATATGATACGGAGAAAACTGCGATGGGGCGAGTAGCGGTACATGTGCGATAACGGTTCCCCAAATGTTTGACCAAGCGTTCACTTGCATATGTCGATTACGTCACAGAAATATTTGCTTGCAAGACGTTGATTATTTCGTGCCCAAAAAACTAAGTTTACGGGTATAGGTTATTCCGTGTTCATTGACATTAAAAGTGGTTTAGTGTTTATTAGACAATTTCAATAAATAAATAAATAAATAAATAAATAAAATAAAAATAAAAAACAAAACAAAAATTGCCGTCGCTGACAGCACATAATGCTTTAAATTAATATTATCGGAACTGATCATCTATCTTTATCTTTACAACTATATGCTGGAGCACATGCAGTATTTTTTCTCCAGCTTTTATGCCAGACTCGGTAATGTAATTTAACTTATTTAATACCTAAATATAAAACATTTGATGCTTTCTGTGAAGAGGTATTTTCTTCTGAGTACGAAAATAAGAGTGCTCGCCAATTATGAAAATGTTTTCATAATTAGCTTAAGAATTTCAGTTCCTAATCTCTGTCACTGAAAGATATTGTCTACATTTTAACAGTGCGAGAGCCAAATCATGCCACTTGTAGAGATAAAGAAATATGTCGCCTTCCATGTCACAGTAGTCTGTTCAGCGATTCATTATCATAGCACTTGAGATTAAATAACAAAAAAGATGTAAGCATATTTATGTTCTATTTTAGCTCCGGCGGCGTTTTCTTCAAGACCATCGAGGAATTTTGCAAACGTGTACGACTACCAGTGGCTTATATTTGATGAAGTACTCATCAACATAGGAAATGAGTATGATCCAAGTTCTGGAGTGTTCACATGTAGTAAGGCAGGAATTTACGTGTTTTTCGTAAATATTCTCAGTTTCCCGCAAAAATTTTTACACGCCACTTTGATCAAGAATGGACAGTCTGTGATGTCGATATACTCCGATTCTACTTCCTCTGGACATTCTAACAATGGGAGTAATATGATCATTTTAATGCTCAGCCAAGGCGATAGAGTGTACCTCTTGGTGAGAGGAGGCGAACACGCTCAAGGGACATTAGCGGACAGCAAATTTACAACATTCTCTGGCTTCCTCCTACACTAGCCCGTTTTTTCAAACTACATGATACTTTTTACAAAAAGAAGAATTAAAAAAGGTTGGGATTGAAATAGGCTTTTGTAATTCTTGAGTTTTTTGGGGGGGTTGGTTTTTTTGTTTTTGTTTTTTTTACATTTTTTTTTTTTTTTTAATTATCCAGTTAAGGACAATATGTAAAAGTGAGACTTAACATTTTTGCAAATGGAATTATCATCAATATTATATTGTAAATAAATATTCATTTACAAGGGGACAGTCTAGAGGTGAGAGGGGTGAAATGTCCATATACTCCGATTCCACTTCCTCCGGATATTCTAACAAAGGGAGTAATATGGTCATTTTAATGCTCAGCCAAGGTGATAGTGTGTACCTCTTGGTGAGAGGAGGCAAACATGCTCAAGGGACATTAACTACCCAGATAGTGGTATGTTGAATCAAAATTTCATTTTTGTGCAAACATATGTTTTTTGGTAATTACCTGACATAAAATTAAATATTATATAATTTATATAGGAACAGGACACCCTAGATGCTGATTTAAAGGGGCATTAGCTCCTTTTTAAAAAATTCTTTCCTTTTTTACTACTTAGACTGATATAAAATAACAAAAAAAAAGAGATACACACAGGCATAAAAATTCTGAAATTTCTATATATTTTGTGAAAATTGCTTGAAAAACCCAGTTTGTCAGTTATTCACTTGCAATTGGTTAACTCAACCTTATTATTTGTATATGCATACCACTCTGGACCTGACCTTATCTTAACAAAATATGTAGGAATATAAGATGTGTTATGCCTGTGTATAGATCTTATTTGTTACTGTACATCAGGAACAGATAGTAAAAGAAGAAGAAAAAAACTGAAATATTTGTTTTTGGTAAACACAGTTAATGCCCCTTTAATAGCTCCGGTTCAACTCAAAGCATCTTAACATTACAATTGATATTTCTCACAAAATAGAAAATTTGATGATAGTATAATATAATTTCATAAAATTCTGAGAAAGTGCCCTCTCATTGGCTATTGAAATATGTTACCATGGATACCATACATCATATAAATAAAACAAATATGTTATATTACTTTGATCATTTATTTCGCTTCAGCACTAAGACAAAATGTGCTTGTCAACTACTAAACAACCTGAAAAATGGTGTACAGGTTTCTAGCACGATTCTAGAATATCATTCCCATGTCATGGTCAAATATTTGAGCTCAAGAAAAAGAAAAAAATGTGACATCCAACAAAAATGAAATTAGCAGGAGTTACGATATTGTGGAAAACACACCAATCCCCATGGCTCCATCAAACTCACTTCATACTAAATCTAAGTTCATTTCTTTCACGATATTGTGATAGAGAAAAAGTACTTGTTTATTTATTGCATACTTTCATTCAAAATGCATTGCTCATCTGAAGAAAACCTCAAAAACACCCAAAAATAGTTTTGAGTACAATCTAGAGGTTTTTTCCCGTTTTTTTTTTTTTTTGGAGTGATAAAATAATATCATTAAGATTGTTGTTTTGCATATGAATGAAAAATAAATGTACACATCCAGATGATTGACAATTATCTAGTCAAATAGCTAAAATAAAAGTGGAGCATGAGTATTTATTCAATTTGGTGGCACCAGGCCCTGGTCTCAGGATTATGAAGCAATTTAAGACTTACAGCTGACATCTCAACTTTTAAAACAAATGAAATTAAATAAAAAAAATAATAATAGTATAATTTTTGAAACTTCCCCAGTGTTTCACTTATTTGCATATTTACACATTTGTTATGTTTTTCTGAATAGAACTTGGTCCCCACACTATGAATTCTGCATTAACATTTACTAGGTATACTAGCTCAGATATTTTTATGATATATTACAGATATTAAGCCCTGGGAAACACCCAAGTGCAAAATTTTACTTAAACTTAAGTTGAATGCAGTTTTGTAATTGTAGACCTTGATACTTTCTGTATATAAAAGATACAAAGTTGCTCAAGTAGTTGTCTACTACTCTCCCCCCCCCGCCCACCCCCCCCCCCCCCCCCCCCCCCCCCCCCCCCCCCCCCCCCCCCCCCCCCCCCCCCCCCCCTCCCCCCCCCCCCCGCCCCCCCCCCCCCCCCCCCCCCCCCCCCCCCCCCCCCCCCCCCCCTCCCCCCCCCCCCCCCCCCCCCCCCCCCCCCCCCCTCCCCCCCCCCCCCCCCCCCCCCCCCCTCCCCCCCCCCCCCCCCCCCCCCCCCCCCCCCCCCCCCCCCCCCGCCAAAAACAAAAACAAAAAAACAAAAAACAAAAACACACAAATTCAAAGATTGGATTACTCTCTTCTACTTCATCATATGTTAAAATTACTTATGTAGTAAAAATCTTTTCTGTATAAAACCTTGAAATGAAAATTTTATAAAAGAATATTTTGGAACTGAAGAAAATTAAAAATATATAGTACAAAGGTAAATTCCCATGCCATAATAATTAAATGTAAAAACAAGAGATGTTCTCAACAATGGATAAATCAGAATACACTCTCATTTCTCTTCAGTATTTATGCATTTTTTATTTTTTTTATTTTGTACAAAAATGCATAAATTGTCCCAAAAAGGAGTAATTTACAGAAAAAAATCAACATGAAGTAGTTCAATTGTATAATTTCCATAAGATTAACTTATTCACCCCTAAAGGCACAATTGGAATAGTCTGAGTCATTGATTTACAGAAGAGTCCATTTTTTCAGGGGGTTGATGAGTTAAACCATAGTGTAAAAAAGAAAAAAAAAGAAAAAAAGATAATATGACATAAAATCTAAAGTGCACCAGTAGTCTACAGTATAGGGACAATGTAGAACTTCAATATCTAACTACATCATGGCTTTCTTCTAGGGTTTGTATCAAAAGTAAAGTATAAAGAAAACAGGTGTGGCTATAAAAAGAATGACAGCTGATTTTAGGAGTTTTGTTATATATACCTAAGACAGAAAAGAAATCAGCAGAAGTTTGTAAGTAGAAAAAAAAATCCTGCCCCCAACGTTTGTGAGAATTCCAGCCTCGAAGTCTTCTAAAGAAACTGTTATCATTGGTTGCAGGGGTGAGGAAATTCTATGCCTGACTTGTTACATTTTCCGTTGGAACAAGTGATTTTTTTTCAGTTTGGTTGTCAATGGACAAATGCATTCTAAAGAAAAAAAAAATCTTAAGAGTTCAAAGTCCTATTAAAGTATTTTTGTATATATAAAAAATTGTCCGTAAATATTGGGCAAATAAAAATCTATTCCAGGCAACTAATTTTTTTAGCATTTACTTGCCCAGGGATAAGTGCATGAAAGTTATATTTCCACAACCCTGGGTTAGTTTAGTTGCGACCTCAAAACTCTAACTCTGGAACACAGAATTATCAATCTAAGGCAAGTATTATTGCTGATCTAGTTTTATCGTCACCTGGTATTTTAAAAAAAAAACAAGATTTATTTACTATCCCATATAATTACTATCAAGTATTGTTTCTCTAGACTCCTGCATTTAGTATTAGAATGAATGACGTGAGAAAAAAAATAAACACATGAATTCTTTTGCACTTAGCAAGTGTTCAAAAATATTGTGTTAGATAAAGTAAGTAAAATTAATATTAGAAAATAAAAATAGCCTGTGGTTGTGCTTGACACTAAGCTGCCTATGCACGGGGAAGGTATGTCACATACAAAACTAAAGATACCCCAGCACTAAAACCACAACAGGATTATCTCCCCTTACTTAAAACTTTAAACAAACAGCTCAGTGTGAGCTCAAATATTTTCTAATCAATTTCATTCAGTTGATTTTATAGTTCATTTACTTTTCCAAATAAAACAGGTCTGTGGAGTAATATTAATCCTTTAAAGCTTGGATTGTTGACATTTTGTTTTTGAAGAATGTTGGCTATTTACACATTTTCTATTTTTCCTTCACTCCAACTTTGTCAACAGGGGGAGCTGAAGTGGAACAGTTCACACGACCTTCTGATGCTGTTTATACAATGGCTGGCTGATATAATACCAACTTAATCCACATGACTAAATACACAGGACTAGACAGATGTAAAAATATTTGTTTTTCCAAAATATTGATATATTTTTCTTAAAATTCTTATGTTCGTTTCAATGGGTGGGAAGATGACCTTGACACTGGGTGTTTGTTATCCCAGACACTCAACCAATACAAACAAGAGTCCAGTCATTCAGAGTAAAGGAAAAATGATGCTGAGCTCCGAGATCTCCAAATTTACTCAGTACTCCAGCTCAACTTTTATTTCATTATTTTTACTATACAGTTGTTTGTAGAACTTTTGGGTTTGAGTGATTAGGAAACTTTATTACTTTTCATCATTCACATATAAAATTTTGTGTCACAATTATGATTTTCCTGTTAAAAAAAATGAATATATGCTGAGTACAGAACTCAAAATTTGAGAATGTATTCAAACAATTTTTTAATATTTCTGAAGTTTTCTTCAACTAAGTAGTAATTTTATCAATACATACAATTGTTTGCCAGCAATATACAAACATGTCCAGTTACAAAATAAAATTTGTATGTTTTTGCCTTAAAATCATGAAAAGTTAATAGTTGAACCTGAGTATTGAGTAAATTTGGTGACTTCGGGCCCTACCCTGATCTCTGTTAAGCCAGTATCTCTTACTGTTCAAAAGTGAAGTTAATGACAAAAATATTAAACCTGATCAGTTGTGAGTAGAAAAAAATAGGCGAGTTCTGAACAGAACCAGAACCTGATTATTTGAGAAAATAGAACCCCAAAATTATGTGTAACCAGAGCTAGTACCGTTGTGAACAGAGAAAACTGAACCAGCTTTGAACACAGCAAGAATTAGGACCTTTTTTTTTATGAGAATTCCCCAAGATTTCATTGCCCCAATCATAAATACTGTTGACAGTGCACTCACCTTTTTTATGTTATTTTCAAGGATGATTGCCTTTGATATCATGAGAGGAAATATGTCTTAATTTCAGTTTGATTCTTATGATGCAGATTTTTTCTATATCACCAGAACTTATACTAGGACTTACTTGCCATTGATGGTTGGAGGTTGGGTAAAACCGGTCTTAAGGTATAAGCCCACCCCTCCCTTACTATTGCCTAGTGCTTAGTAGGTTGAAAACAGTAATTAAATGACTAGCTATTCTGATCTGAAAATTAATACTGGTGGTCATATACAACTTTTTACCCTATAAATCTAAATGAGATCTTCTCATTTCTGTTGCTTTATCATAGTCAATGGCATTGTGAGGATTTAACCTAGATGTCTTCACCTAGCTGTAAGTTACTGTGACTTGATATTTTATATTTTTGACAGGTAATTTACGCCACACTCAACAATTTTTTCATTTATATGGTAGTGACCAGTTTTTAATGGTGGAGGAGAGAACCTGGTTACAATGTACCCAAAAAGAGACCACCGGCCTTCAACAAGTAAACTGGCATTACTTTTTCACAAAAACCAGCTTAGGTTCCAGCAGGGCTCGAACCTGCGCTGACCAGAGGTGAGAGACTTTATGGTTCAAAACACGATGTTCTAACCACTCGGTCACAAAGGTCCCTTGCTTCAGGTTACAATCATTCCAGTATTTTTAGATTTACTGTGCCAGAGTCCAACACTTCAAAATTCTGGCAAACCAAATGTTGCTGGCTGACTAGTTTGCTGATTAGTAAGAAAACACTTTGAATGGGTTATATTGCAAGAATGGTGGTCATTGACAATTACAGCAAGAAAACTGGTCTTCTTTCATTGGTCAGTGAGCCACTTGTTTGTACATGTAATTGTCTGATTAGACTTCTGATAAACAAATACAAAATTAAAAAGTCTTAACTTATCAATCCCCGAAAAACAAAGAACTTTTCTGTAAATCAATGACTTAGACCAGTCCAAATGTGTCTTTAGAGGTGAATGAGTTAACATTTAGATATCACCGCTCATTTTCATTTATTCTTTGAATTTACTCAAGAATTTGAATCAGAATCAGAATTTGACTCAAGTATAGCCAGTCCAAGATAATGTGGCACAAACGAAATCTGTCGGAGATCAAAATCTCAATCAAAATTGAGTGACATATGACTCCTCATACTGCACAAAAAAACAAAAAAACAAAAAACAAAAAATCAATATAAACAAAAATTACAAAGCTCATCTCAGACTAACATTAATTTTACCCTAGCCAATCTTCTTAACTAGGTTATATCCAAAACTGTCATTTTTTTTCTATAAATCCAATTATTAACCAGCATAGTATATGTTGAGAATCATAAGATGTATATATCACATAAGTTGAAATGACATATGAGCAGTTGAGGCAGGAAACCCAACCTCTTCCCATCTTCTTAACAAATCTCTTTAACTGCAGGTTGATGTTTGGGTGATAGTTTATTCTCCATCATCTACATTTTGAATATTTTAAATAGTGTTTTACACCACACGCAACAATTTTTCAGTTACACGGAGGCTGCCAGTATTCAATGATAGAGGAGAAAAGCACCACCAGCCTTCCAGTTCCTCAACTTCATAAAGGTGAGCTAAAAAAACTCAATTTTGCTTATTGGACTATGTAAACTAATGATATCATGTATATGTCCACCCCAAAAAAAAAAATATATATATATATATATATACAGTACAAACGTTGTGTTTATTCCGTCAAACACTCTACTTGGTGTAAAGTGAAACAGTATGGTACGGTAATTTTTGGTGTGCAACACTAGAAAAACACTATCACTCTGTGAAAAATAGTGTAAAGGATTATCTCTTAAAATGAATGACTTGACACTTCAATATGCAATAAAAATCGTCCGTGCATAACAAGCTTACCTGGGCAGTGAATCTCCCGAGTGATAACTTTTTGGACATCCTGTTGTTAAAGGGCAGTGCCAGTATTTACGTTTAAATCGGTTATATTTTAAAGATAAAAATAATTATTTATTTATTGAGCAATTTGATCAGACAAAATGATACTTAAATTGGAATTTATTTCCGATATATTAAGCGTAATACATCGCTTGTTCATCCGGGATCAAGTTGCTGGCAATAGTATATCAACATTTATTCTACATATATAAAAAGTATAAATAGTAGATTTATTATTTTGAGATTCTGTAAAACTTGACTAAAGGTAAAAGTTTGGCATGCAGCGAACGATGATCGGCATATCAAGCGTATTTGGTCTGCTTGGGATAATTTAGCAAATCAATTTCAAAGCTCTCAGAAAAGAAGTTGTTGTAACTTTCAATGTTTCATGTCATAATTTTAGTAGTAGTACGATTACCAACAATTAGTGAAGGGCAGAGTTTATTTATATGCATGGGTTCAACTGAACATGACATCACCGAAGCAACTGTGATATTCTCTGTCTAACAAGACATGGGATTTACATCTTGTTTATTACCTGTAGGGTGCGAGGCTGTAGTGATACTTAATTAATGTACGCACCCCATGGAGAAGTTTAATCCAAAACGCTTCAGCTGACGGTGTCACACAAAGTTTCTCGATGTCAAAGAAATATGACGCCATAGTGTAGATTACACTACAGTTAGAAAGAGAATCACGATGTTTTTTGGTGTTTTTTGTCATCATTTTCATGGTGTAGAGCATTTGACAAAATAAACACCACGTTTGTACTATATATATATATATATATATATATATATATATATATATATATATATATATATATATATATATATAGTTATACACAGTTGAACCTCGCTATTAAGACCACCTTTCAGACTGACTCAATTTATGGTGTGAAATGTGAGGTGATCTCCTACATGTCCAAAGCAAGGTAGTCATTAGGTGAGGTTCTACTATATAAACATGTATAACAACAATTTAAACAACATGTTTATAAACATAACCGTGTCATTATCTTGGACATACTATACTTGTTTATTTTTGTATACACACATGAACTCATAAAACAGACGGCTCCCAAAAAATTATAAAACTAAGCATCATAACCGATTTTCATCTCTAAATTCACATTATGAGAAACTACAGATGTTGGAAGCAACCTAAGATGGATCATCCCTGCCAAGTTTTGGAGAAAATCTATAGTACCCAAATGTAAATAAATTATGGACACCAAGAAATGTTTAGGAGCCGACAACCCTTACTGTGATAATGTAGAGAATGGAAATGTTTATATTTCCTCAAATTGTCAATTTTTCCATCAAGCTACAATCAATACAAGATGCAGACATCTTATCTTTCATAATCTACATAACATTGACGCAGGGGTCATGTCCGTCCTCATTTTTTTTTACCCTAACCCTAGTTGACTGGTTCCCTTACACTGCTTGACTGGCTCCCTTAACCCAATTGACTGGTTCCCTAATGGTAATTAACTATACTCTAAGATATGCTACATTCGTAACATGCCAAATCTGAAGAGAAATGGCCATAATTATTTTTTTTCAGAAGAAGCTTAAAAACACTTTTAAGTTTATGCAGACATTGATGAATAAAAAAAAGGTCATCAGAGTTATTCAGATGACATAATATTTGGTGATAAATGTATCCATCTTATTAAGACTAGAACTTAAGTATGACCAGGATCTATGCAAATACCCTTTACAAATGTAAAAAGGATGTTGTTACTGTACCCTGTGTTACATAAAAATATCCTGAAAACAGACCAATGAACTACAATTCTTAAGTTAAATAAAAAAGAAAATATAAAAAAAAGTTTTTCCTCATAATTTTTCAAACAGCAGATGTCTACAATGCAACTGATTTTTGTCCTCTTTAGAACATTTTCGATGACCAAAGATATCCACTTGAGACTTTGAATGTTTACACTTCCTGTTCGTCACAATAAAACTCCATAATTTCTGTATTCAAATGCGTGATAATTGATGTAGAAGGTTGGAAGGCAATATGGCCTCCAGTTTCTCAAGGATGTAGCTGATTGGCATATACAACCATGTTAAAACCTGAAAATAAACAGAGATTTTACACTAACAGTAAATATAGAAACACTAGCAACATTTACAGTAACTATAACAACATTTACAGTAACTAGAGAAATGTACAACCATGTTAAAACCCGAAAATAAACATACAGAAGGTAAAGGTAAAACCAACAAAATTTACAGTTACAGTAATACATAGAGCCAGCATGATAACACTTACATACAGAGTTAGCATGACAACTCTAACACAGACAGCCAGTATGACAACTCTAACACAGACAGCCAGCATGACAACTCTAAAACAAAGCACCGGCATGATAACTCTAACACAGACAGCCAACATGATAACACTAACACAGAGCCAGCATGATAACACTAACAGACAGCCAGCATAACAACTCTAACACAGACAGCCAGCATGATAACACTAACACAGACAGCCAGCATGACAACTCTAACACAGACAGCCAGCATGATAACACTAACACACAGAGCCAGCATGACAACTCTAACACAGACAGCCAGCATGATAACACTAACACAGACAGCCAGCATGACAACTCTAACACAGAGAGCCAGCATGATAACACTAACACACAGCGCCCGCATGATAACTTTAACACAGAGAGTCAGCATGACTACTCTAACACAGAGAGTCAGCATGACTACTCTAACACAGAGAGCCAGCATGACAACTCTAACACAGAGAGTCAGCATGACAACTCTAACACACAGAGCCAGCATGACAACTCTAACACAGACAGCCAGCATGATAACACTAACACACAGAACCGGCATGATAACACTAACACAAAGAGCCAGCATGGCAACTCTAACACAGAGAGCCAGCATGATAACTCTTAACACACAGAACCAGCATGATAACACTAACACAAAGAGCCAGCATGACAACTCTAACACAGAGAGCCAGCATGACAACTCTAACACACAGATTCAGCATGAAAACTCTTACACATAGAGCCAGCATGATAACACTAACACAGACAGCCAGCATGATAATACTAACACAGACAGCCAGCATGATAACATTAGACAGAGAACCAGCATGATATCACTAACACATAGAGCCAAAATGATATCACTAACACATAGAGCCAGTATGATAACTCTAACACAGACAGCCAGCATGATGACACTAACACAGACAGCTAGCATGATATTTCTAACACATAGTCAGCATGATAAATCTAATACAGAGAGTCAGCATGATAACACTAACACTGAGAACTAGTATTACTCTAACACATAGAGCCAGTATAACACTAACACACAGAGCCAGCATAAAAACTCTAACACAGACAGCCAGCATGATAACTCTAACACAGACAGCCAGCATGATATCTCTAACACAGAGAGTCAGCATGATAAATCTAATACAGAGAGCCAGCATGACAACTCTAACACAGAGAGCCAGCATGATAACTCTAACACAGAGAGCCAGCATGACAACTCTCACACAGAGAGCCAGCATGATAACTCTAACACAGAGAGCCAGCATTATAACACTAACACAGAGAACTAGTATAACTCTAACACATAGAGCCAGTATGATAACATTTGACAGAGAACCAGCAAGATAACACTTACACACATAGCCAGCATATCACTTACACATATAGCCAGCATGATATCACTAACACATATAGCCAGCATGATATCTCTAACACATAGAATCAGCATGATAATACTTGCACATATAGCCAGCATATCACTTACACATATAGTCAACATATCTCTAACACATAGAGCCAGTATGATAAAATTAGACAGAGAACCAGCATGATATCACTAACACATAGAACCAGCATGATCACACATACACATATAGCCAGCATATCATTTACACATATAGTCAGCATGATATCTCTAACACATAGAACCAGCATGAGAATACTTACACATATAGCCAGCATATCACTTACACATATAGTCAGCATGATATCACTAACACATGGAACCAGCATGATCACACTTACACATACAGCCAGCATGATATCACTTACACATATAGCCAGAATGATAACACTAACACATATTGCCAGCATGATATCACTAACACATAGAGCCAGTATGATATAATTAGACTGAGTACCAGCATGATATCACTTACATATATAGCCAGCATGATATCACTAACACATAGAGCCTGAATGATAACACTAACACATATAGCCAGCATGATATCGCTTACACATATAGCCAGCATGATATCACTTACACATATAGCCAGAATGATAACACTAACACATATAGCCAGCATGATATCACTAACACATAGGGCCAGCATGATATCACTTATACATATAGCCAGCATGATATCACTAACACATAGAGCCAGTATGATAAAATTAGACAGAGAACCAGCATGATAACACTAACACATAGAGCCAGCATGATATCACTTACACATAGAACCAGATAACAGTAACACATAGTCAGCATGATAAGCTAACACATAGAGCCAGCATGATGACACTAACACAGAGCCAGCATGATAACACTTACACATAGAACCAGAATGATAACACTAACACATAGAGCCAGCATGATGACACTAACACAGAGCCAGCATGATAACACTTACACATAGAACAAGAATGATAACACTAACACATAGAGCAAGAATAATAACATTAATAAAATAAGTGTTTCAAAGACCCAGATTACTCACCGTTTTGGCAACGATACCCATTGGTTCTGGATACTGATGTGTGAGTAAGGCCAGAAGTGCCGTAAAAGAACAGAGACCCGCTGTGAACAAAATAAAGAAAGGTAACTCCTTCTTTGGGTAAACTGAGACTTCATGGTATGCTGAAAATAGAAAAGTTTATCTTATTACTGTCAATGACATGGGCATAAGATTAAAAGAGGCTGAACGGACCTTAAAAATCATTTGAGACACTGCCCTATCTATACAACATCTGACCCATGGGTCAAACAATTCATAACATTTTGTTGATCTTGTATCCTCTAGTAAAACAGGACTAGCAGTTTAAGAGCTAAAAAGTCAATAGTCATTAGTGTATGTATACCTGGAGGACAGCAGATGGCAATGGGTCATCATAGGTCATCCGTGAGACACTGATGAGACCAAATCGAAGATTTCTGTTGTCTTTTTGTTGTTGTTTTTTTATTGTTTTTTATTCCATTAATTGTTCGCACCAAAAATAAAGTACCACAACTTTTTATCTATGTCATGGACTTATGCCCAATGTGGTGAGAGTTCTTCAACGTGCCACACTAGGACAGACATGTGACCATGGTTTCATGTCTCCACCAAAAGACCCTTGACTTTCATCTAGGCTGAGTGCTTGACAAAGGAACAGTCAATACCTTTTAAAAAGTCTTAAGTATAATTCGGCACTAGACATCAAACCATAAAATAACATAAAATATCAAAAGTGAATGAACATGTGGATGATTAAACCCCAAAACTAAATGTTCTCCAGATAAACAGATGCAAAAAGTACATGCTCCCCAACACTTGCTGGCTGGGCCCTTACTTACGTGGTAGTAACTCCCTGTCTGCATTTTCTGTACATGTGGGGTATGGGTAGAACAGATGACCTTTTTCTAATGGGTAGGGGATCATTCTGAATGCTGAAAAATAGAAAAAAAATCCACTTATAAACCATTCACATCTGAAAAATAGATAAAGTTGCACTTATAAACCGATGTCTGTAAAATAAATCAAAGTTACACTTTTATGTTCTGCATGAAAGACCGTGAGCTTATGTGAGAAAATGATGAGGATATGGTTCAATCAAAGCAAAAATACTTACTTCCTTCCCATGTGCAGTGTAAGAGATTAAGAGCGCCCTCTACCCTTTTCCAGTGCTGCAGGTGGAAAAACGAGTAAGCTATTGCCTCACTGTCCCCTCTTTTGAGGATATGTTCTGGAGGAAGGATTAAACTTTTCATTTCTAATAAATACTGAAAAACAAAAGTAGAGTTATAATACAGATGGTTTGTCCGAGACCTAGGATACATTTGAAATAGTATTTTATATACAGTAGAACCTTGGTCAGTTGAACTTCAATGAGTCCAATTTCTCGATGTTTCAAATAATTTTTGGGGCCCATTTATATGAAAAACATCAAAATTTCCTACAAATAATTCAAAGTCCAAATGTACATGTGAATTAAAGTGACAATTCTTCTCCTTTCATGAACACACAATGTCTTAATTTCATGAAAATAAAGTTAATTTTAGCATCAATAATTAGATATCATGACTGTATATGCCTTATATAAATTTGAATCAGTCATGTAAACCTTATAGAACCTCTGAAACTAAAAATCTATGATTTCTGGTTACCATTCTTGAGTCAAAGTCCTGATGTTGCAAACTTTTCTACGTGTACTTAAACTTTGACTCATCAAAGTTTTACTGAATATGCTGAAATATTCGGATTGTGTATTTTGGCAAACCCTTAGATTCAAAGTCAAATTCATCATTGTAGTTATTGGAGTAAAATATTTGTTTAAACGCTGTTTTATGCCACACTCAACAATTTTTCAGTCATACGGTGGTGGGCAGTTGCTGACGGTGAAGGAGATTTACAATGTACCTGAGAAGAGGCCACCAACCTTTTCTGCAAGTAAATTGGCAAAACTTTCTCACAACATAAACTTAGATTCCAGTGGGGCTCAAACCTGCACTGATAATTAGGAGTAGAATGAAAAATATGTAAAAATCTACAGTAGAGACTGTCTTAAGTGACTTGCAGATTTTGGTCACATAAGACAGTGAGACACTAAATGCAGACCAGTTAATGTATAGGATTGGAAATACTGTTTGGTGACCGTTGATGCAGTCACATAAGATAGGGAGTCACTTATAAGTACAGACCAGTTAATGCATAAGAAATACTGTAGGGCCACCTTTAATACAGTCACATAAGACAGGGTGTCACTTAATACAGACCAGTTTATGTATAGCAAATACTTTGGGCGACATTAAATAATCACATAGGACAGGGAGTCTTTATATACAGGGAGCCATTATATACAGGGGGGCACTTTGGCAATCATCATTTTTCTTTTTCAGTTACACAATGCTGGCAAGTTTCTAGCATTTAGCAGTTGAAAAGAAGTCCTTGTTACAATATACCACAGATATCACCACCAGCCTCCTAAAAGTTAAAACTTTCCAACAAAATCAGCCTTTGCCTAAGCCTGAACTTACCCTAACTAAAGGTGATATGGTCTGGACTAATTTGTAGTAGAACATTAGCTGCTAACATATAAGCATTTTTCAAGTTTCAGTTTGGAGAAATTATTTTCCAATACATAATTCTGAATAAGGTCATCAAAGAAGGACAACTCTTGACAGGCCAATCTACACAAACAATGCCAGTTATATCCCTCTTATTTATCCATCTGATATTTGGTTCTCCACATAGACTGGGGGCCTCCATGGCAGAGTGGTTAGAGTATCATGCTTTGAACCATAAAGTTTCTCACTTCTGGTCAGTGCAGGTTTGAAACCCGCTGGAACCTAAGCTGATTTTTTAGAAAAAGTTTGCCAGTTCTCTTCTCCACCAAAAAAACTGGGCACCACCATATAACTGAACAAGAGGCCCATGGGCCACATCGCTCACCTGAACTGTGTTGGTATCTTACAAATATGGGAATCTCAAATTTACAAATTATTTTAACACTCCTTAGGAGTGGAGGAGACTTAAAAATGAATGAAAAAAACAAAGCTGGGAAAGATGTTAAAAGATGTCAAAAATTAGTGTTCCAATTTATTCCAAAAACAGGAAATTGAATCATGCATCCATAAAAATTTTCAGATGCAATTAGTTTTTCAATCCATACAGCAGGTCTGGAGAAGATTTTTAAAGAGGGGTACCCCGAGGCCTCTTTTGCCCCACCCTGGATTCACCCCTGGGCCAATCTGTCCAAAATTTAAAAAACATGGTAGAGGACCTTGAGTACTTACTTCCTATCAAGTTTCATCAAAATGCCATAAGCAGTTTTGGAGAAGTCAAAAATGTTAAAAATTAACCCCACCCCTTCATTTTTGTATTCTTAAAAAATTCATATAAAATTTTAAAAATTAAATTTCAGCAAAATTCTTTCAGGAAAGCATTTATCTACCAAACCACAGGCAAAACACATAAAATAAATGCATCATAATGAAGTGAGAAAATCAAAGAAATCATACAAAAATGAATGAAAATTATAAAGTAGACGTCAAAAATTTATTTTCCAATTTCAACGAAATTAACAAACTTGAATCATACATCTATGTAGATCACTCAGATACAGTTAGTTTTTCAATTCATGCAGCGGTTCTGGAAAAGAAGATTTTTAAAGAGGGATACCCCCTTTGGCCTCTTTTGCCCTTCCCTGGATCCACCCCTGGGCCGATCGGGCCAAAATGAACAAACTTGGTAGAGGACCTTGATTTCTTACTTCCTATAAAGTTTCATCAAAATAAAAAAATTCAAAACATTTCACCTAAATTCTTTCGGGAAAGCATTTATCTACCAAACCACAGGTAAAACACATAAAATAAATGCATCATAATGAATAATAGGGGAGAAAATCAAAGAAATCATACAACAATGAATGAAAATTACAAGTCTAAAAAGACGCCAGAAACGCATAAAAAATTTATTTTCCGATTTCAACGAAATTAACAAACTTGAATCATACATCTATGTAGATCACTCAGATACAGTTAGTTTTTCAATTCATGCAGCGGTTCTGGAGAAGAAGATTTTTAAAGAGGAGTACCCCCTGGGGCCTCTTTTACCCCACCCTGGATCCACCAATGGGTCGATCAAGCCGAAATGACCAAACTTGGTAGAGGAGCTAAAAATTGTTGAGTGTAACATAAAACACTATTTAAATTCAACCAAATAGACTGAGAAATTCATTTGGATTAATCCTTAACAAAAGAAATTAGCATTTTTAAAAAAAAATTTGAAAAAGGATGAATAAAATAAATATGATATTGCACAGGATACAACATTGGGGGGATGGGATGTGGGAGAATAGTGCACTTTTTTTGACTACTTTACAAACCTTCGGCAGATAAGGAAGAACAAAAATCTCAGAACAAGGGAGATAACTTACCTTTGGTACATGTGGGTTAAATTCTACAGCTCTGTGTATAGCATCCACTGCTGTCATTTCTGCCGTGCTAAGGCCCCGCTTGGAGGCTATATCTGGAGAAAATCTGGAACAAGAAATGTACCTAAAGTGATAAGTGATGCATACCATCGTATGCACTGAGATGTCTGGATGATGGTACATAAAAAGCAATAAGGCCAGACAAACTCTGTTTGCCATCTCTTACAACCAGCTCCAAAGATTTGAACTCACCAACCCCTGAGAAACAATGAACTCTTCTATAGGTCAATTATGAAGACAGTCCAAATTTGTCTTAAGGGGTGAATGAGTTAACTACTATTGTACGCATGACTTTGGAATCATTTCAGATTGGATTAAACAACTTTCTGGGAAAAAAAAGTGTTTTAGATCTCAAGAGGTTTCTCTGTTGGCAAATAATACATTATCGGTAATTATATTAAATTGGTTTATTTTCAAATACCTGCATGTACATCATTTAAAATTTTTTCAGATGACAAACCTTGAGAATTATTCTGGCCAAGCAAATGAAAGTAAGATAATGATGTGTGTGTGTATGTGTGTGCCTGTGTATGTTTATGTGTATGTGTCTGTGTGTTTGTGTGTATGTGCATGTGTCTATTTGTGTATGTTTGTGTGTATCTGTATGTGTGTCTGTGTGTTTGTGTGTATGTTTGTGTGTATCTGTATGTGTGTCTGTGTACGTGTGTGCCTAAGTTCACCTATTTCCTACTATGAGCATGGTGATATTTTTTGCATTCAAAATAGACCCATTTTCAGAACAACTTTTTATATATACAGTGAAACTTGTATATAACGACCTCTGTAGGGACACAAGAAAACCAGTATTTATAGGGAGGTGGTCTTTATATACAGGTTGATTTGTACACAAATGGTACTATTGGGGAGAGCAAAAAATGGTCGTATATGTCTTAAATGGTTTCAAAGCAGTCATATACACCTTATAGAAACTCTAAAACTAAAAAAAAATATGATTCTTGGTTACCATCCATGAGTTGAAGTCCAGATGTTTTGACCTTTTCCAGGTGGTCCCTTCAACTTCGACACATTGAAGTTTTACTCTATATATATATATATATATATTTGCATTTTCATTTATAAATAAGAAAATGTCTAAACTTGACTGTTTCTTATCTTTACCATTTCAACATTCAAATATATATACAGTTCACCCCTGATATTCCACCACTTTTTGTTTTCCTGAATTTTGGTTTGGCAATATATCGACGTTTACTATTTTCAAAGTGTGGTTGTTTTCATCATGACATGTCTTTAATCCATGTTGTATATCATATCCCTTTCACAACTCACTATCATAAATTCGGATATTTTGTCTGTTGTTTAAAAACGGACAATTTGGCTACCGTATTAAAATGGCAAATCTTAAACCATACAAACTATGTAGAAGTATGTGCTCGAAGGCTGGAAAATCTAGATCTGTTTCTAACATTCGCCCGGAAACATTTCTGATGCTAACTTTCATCCTTTTTTGATTAAAATAACTCTTTGACATGCCGGTAATATAAACGGTTTTGGTTTATATATCCGATCTACTCTTAATTATTTCTTGACGTGATACTGTATGTGTATTTAAGTTAGCGCACTCATATTTTAGCACTCTAAGGGAGTATAGACTTATTAGCGCTGTCTTTGAATTAGCACAATGACTTGAGCGCGAAAGGCACTAAAATTAGAATACCGTTAAAATAAGTACACATACAGTAATTGCTATCTAAACATACGATATGCTGATTTTTCACAAATTTCACGGAAAATTCTAAGCTGGTCCCTGTCGACTTCTACACTTTGTTTATACAACCAGATACTAGTTTATGACACTCGATATTTGAGTTGTCTCCCTTTGTAGTCAAAGTATGAAGTAAACAAGCTACCAGTACTGTCGGCTAAGAGGAACCCAGAAATAATGCCAACATCTATTTTTAGTGTCAGTTCAAATAAAAAATTGCAACATTGGCAAAGCCCAGCACAACCCTTGCCTCTTGAAATAAAAGTTCTAATTCCTATCTTATCAGCCACTGTCCTTTGAAATACTGTCAAAATAACTTACTTATCTGCCACTGCCACTGCCCTGGCCTTTAACATACTATCTATGACTTACTGATCAGCCACTGCCCTGGCCTTTAACATACTATCTATGACTTACTGATCAGCCACTGCCCTGGCCTTTAACATACTATCTATGACTTACTGATCAGCCACTGCCCTGGCCTTTAACATACTATCTATGACTTACTGATCAGCCACTGCCCTGGCCTTTAACATAACATCTATATGGCTTACTTAACAATGACTGACCCAGCCTCCATCTTAATCATATTATCTATATAACTTACTTATCAGCCACTGCCCTGGCCTTTAACATATTATCTATGACTTACTGATCAGCCACTGCCCTGGCCTTTAACATACTATCTATGACTTACTGATCAGCCACTGCCCTGGCCTTTAACATACTATCTATGACTTACTGATCAGCCACTGCCCTGGCCTTTAACATACTATCTATGACTTACTGATCAGCCACTGCCCTGGCCCTTTAACATACTATCTATGACTTACTGATCAGCCACTGCCCTGGCCTTTAACATACTATCTATGACTTACTGATCAGCCACTGCCCTGGCCTTTAACATACTATCTATGACTTACTGATCAGCCACTGCCCTGGCCTTTAACATACTATCTATGACTTACTGATCAGCCACTGCCCTGACCTTTAACATACTATCTATGACTTACTGATCAGCCACTGCCCTGGCCTTTAACATACTATCTATCACTTACTGATCAGCCACTGCCCTGACCTATAACATACTATCTATGACTTACTGATCAGCCACTGCCCTGGCCTTTAACATACTATCTATGACTTACTGATCAGCCACTGCCCTGACCTTTAACATACTATCTATGACTTACTGATCAGCCACTGCCCTGACCTTTAACATACTATCTATGACTTACTGATCAGCCACTGCCCTGGCCTTTAACATACTATCTATGACTTACTGATCAGCCACTGCCCTGGCCTTTAACATACTATCTATGACTTACTGATCAGCCACTGCCCTGGCCTTTAACATACTATCTATGACTTACTGATCAGCCACTGCCCTGGCCTTTAACATACTATCTATGACTTACTGATCAGCCACTGCCCTGGCCTTTAACATACTATCTATGACTTACTTATCAGCCACTGCCCTGGCCTTTAACATACTATCTATATGGCTTACTTAACAATGACTGACCATGCCTCCATCTTAATCATACTATCTATATAACTTACTTATCAGCCACTGCCCTGACCTTTAACATACCATCTATATGGCTTACTTAACAATGACTGACCATGCCTCCATCTTAATCATACTATCTATATAACTTACTTATCAGCCACTGCCCTGGCTTTTAACAATGCTGCTGTGTAACATATTGTGGCAGACTTTGGTAGACTGATATCTGCAAAAAAAAAAAAAAAATCAGTAAGGCCAAAAAAAATCAGTAAAGTGGAATCTGTTATGATAGAAAATGCATCTTCTGCCATTGAAATATAGACTCTGAAAACAGTATGTACATTTAACTGAAGTATCTTATCCTTAATGAAAATGGTCTCTCAAGACATATTTAATTATACCTTGAACTTATCTACTCCCACAAACCATAATGGACTAGTCCAATACAACAGTGAATACCATTATGATACATGTGGATGAATGGCTTCAATTTAAAGATAATACTGTACACCTGGAAATTTTCACTCCTGTTCATTTTTTGTCATTTTCGTCCATAGAGAGGGTGAATATAATATGAAAGCAAAATTTTCAAACCAAATAACATGCATTGACATATATGCCTGAGAATATGGAAAAATATAGGGTGAATGTAAGACTGGGTGAATATGTTTTCAGTCTTAAAGGGGTGAAAATGAACAGAGGTGAAATTTTCCAGGTATACAATACAGTATTTGACCCAATAAGCACCCAGGGCACTACAAAAAATAGTGGAAAATGTGTGGCGGTTATTGGGACCAATTAATAGTCCAATTGATGTAAAACAGTTAATTTTTTATAAGGCACAGAGGTAAAGTTGTTGTAGTTATTACTGAGGATGCTTATCAACATTCTTCTGTTGCTGAGGGGCTAGAGAAAAACTGTTACATTTTTTCAACATCTCTAGTCAACTGACTAGAAAAGATAATTGATTGTGTGTGAAAAAAGAGAATACATCTGAACCATTTGGGGAGGGGCACTTATAAGGAAATGGGCGCTGATTGGGTCGAATACGGTAATTCATTTCTAGTAAAAAAAAAATTTTATAAAAATATATTTATTTCACTATCTTAAATCTTGTATCCAAAATCATGATGCATTAGTGTGAATATGAGTTATGTCGTTACAGAGTTGAAACAAACATTCAAATATTCACAAAATAACAAAGGATGAATACTCAAATATAATATACCATTTGAATATTTTTGCTTAAATCAAGTCTGTAACTTAATCCCTTCAAGTCACACAGATACAAATAGCAAACCTTGCCAGGTCACTTTGATACAGCTACAATGCCACTAGATGCTGTATACTTGGAATTTTTCGCTTCCATTTATTTTTCTCCATTTTTGCCCTTAGATGAGAGGGCAAATATTAAAGATAATTTTGAAAGTGAAATTTTCAAGCTAAATAACAGAAGGAAGGAAATTTATGCCATTCATGAGACTATGGAGTGAATTTAAGACTGGGCAAATATATTTTTTGTTGTGAAAGGGCAAAAATAATCAGGGGCGAAAATTTCCAGGTTTACAGTATTTGGTAAGGTAGATCCTTGCCAAAATCAACTTTGTGTTACAGATAATTGATACTAACCATCATATTTAGCTAGGACTGCTTGTACATCTGCATATGCTTGTAATTCTAACAAGGCGTCTATTAAATTTTCGTGTATATTGAACAAATTAAGCATCGGAAACTCTTTCATAAGCTGAAAAGAAAGATATGGAGAAGACAATTACACAATATTTCACACCAAGCCTAAATTCTGTTGTTTTTTTTTCATATGCAAATATGGCATTTTTTATTTTTTGAATGTTTTTAGAGAATGTCTTTAAAATGTTTCCATATAATACTATTCATTATAAAATGAATACTACTAGGAATACTCATTATACTAAAAATTATCCTATTGTATTCACCGATAACATATCACTGTTACTGTTACGATACATGGTGATGATAAAGAGCTAAAGTGAGGTTGTAAGTGGTACAATGTAACAAGGTTCTCTAATCCAACATTAAAAACTGGCTGCCACCATATGACTGAAAAGCTCTTGATAAATGGGAAAACAAATTTGTTACTGCATATCATTTTGTCTTTGTTTCTTTCTCCTGACCGATTTACCTCTCTTATTATTTTGACACTCTGACACTAAATCTGAACCTCTTTCATTTTTGACACTTTCCCATTTCCTGATGTGACTAATATAATCTACCACTACCTTGAGCGTATGATAAAGGAGTCTCAATCTAAGGGTAAGTTTCTTTAATGATAAACCCTGGAAGCTGAGGGTAAGATTACTGAATGATAAACCCTTGAAGCTGAGGGTTTGTCATTAAAGAATCTTGCCACTGGATTGAGATTCCTTTGTCATACCCTCAAGGTAGGGGATGATTATTTTTCTCCCATGTCTTAAATATATGTTGATGTATGCATGATCTACACATCTATGTAGGTCTACACAGATCTGTGTCAAGTCTGACATAAATATGTACTGCATTCTAGAAGCCACAGAAGTTCTACATCCTAAATTGTATTGTGATACCATGTCATGTGTAGCCTGTCAATACCCTAGGGGTTGACAAAGAAATCATTCCCGGTAAAAAAGAAGGAAAACTATGAATCATGGGAAAATATCTTCTCTCACTATACTGAAACTCTCCCTTTTTCCCTACTGACTTACCTCTCTCATCATTTTGACAGCTTCCCTAGTTCTTCCTAATTTTCTGGCGCACATTGCTAATCTTCTTTTTATATAAACTAAAACATTTGTATCTCTTCCTACAAAGAAAATAAAAGCAGGGTTAAGTCCCATTTCTTCCATTCCTTCTTAATGCAGGTCGATAAACACATCTACATGTATTTCTATTTATGCCGTGGCTCACTTCACAATATGCCTTTGCCTCACAAGTGAAAAGTCTGGGTTAGATTCCTAGTATGGTCATACCAGCATGTTTTAGAACAGATAGTGATTGGTCAAGCCCTGTATACAATATCTTAGGTATGACTCAACTGTAATTCTTGACCCCGAAGTATAAAAGCACTGACCAAGGAGACACCCTGATCTGTTTCAATACATACAATTTTAGACACTGCTTATAATAATGCAGTTAATAAATGATGTTGCAGGTTTTAGTGGACCAGTCCAATATATGAAATTATTCTTAAAATTAATTCATCAACTCCAGAAAAATAATGGACTCTTCTGTAAATCAATGATTTAGGCGAGTTCAAATGTGTCTTTAGGGGTGAATGAGTTAAAGGTTAATCAAACAAACTAAACAGAATGTTTGCTCAAATGTTATATATATATATATACATGTAGATCTTTTCAAAACATTTTTAACTTTAATTTTAAAAGACTTACAGATG
Organism: Atrina japonica; assembly: GCA_030159075.1. Classification (NCBI taxonomy): domain Eukaryota; kingdom Metazoa; phylum Mollusca; class Bivalvia; order Pterioida; family Pinnidae; genus Atrina; species Atrina japonica. The sequence continues at coordinate 399,733 of BROG01000408.1, read as the reverse complement.
AAAGAGGATGCAATTCAGACCATGCATGAGCTGTGATCTATTAAACATACATTAAAACCTCTTTATAATGCCCCTTGTTTCATTTGCCAACTCACTTTACACCACAGTTTTTGAAAGTCCACTTTAAAATGCCAAATTCTGGGCTAAACAAAAGATGGCAGTAGAATAAGGTTTTACTGTATTTTAAAATTCATAAGAAGTAATAGAAATGTAATACTAACTATGAACTGCTTCACAAGCTGTGCTCTGATGTTGGGTCTGTATAGATTTCCGGTAATTTGTTTCTGCTGCTTTGTATGCCAATTTGAATGTTTTTTCTGCCTGTAAGATAATCAATTCCACAAGACCATCACAACTACATTTGTAAATATATTATTTGCTCATTTATGTTTATCATTTAACGTTTGTACAGTGGAACCTGTCTTGAAAAAACACATCTCTTTCAAGACCACATTCTGAAAACCAATTGGTTAAATAATCATGTAAATAAACCCTCTTTTGAGAGACCACCTGTCTTGAAAGACCACATTGCAGTGGCTGATGAGGTGGTCTCTCAAGAAAGGTTCCACTGTATCATTAGTTCTGTCAATGTTTATGTACTAATTTGGAGATGTTTGCAACTAAAGGTGATCACATATTTTGACCAGAGCTATGGACTTATGCCAATGCAGTCTGTTTTGACTCGGACTAAAATGTCGAAATTTCATTGGGTATGAAGCTCCACATGACTGCCGTTCATGGTTCATAAAAAACTTTTAGATTATTTTTTTTTTTTTGTAATCCTGTGATTTTTTTTCTTTGTAAATTACGGACAAGTAGATTTGTGAATCGAACAAGTTACTTTTGACATTACTTGTCCAACTTGACAAGCGAAAAAAAATCCTTAGTGTAGAGCCCAGCAATGGCAGATGATACGCAACACTATTCCGTATACAATGGCAATTTAGGCAATTTTCTAAATGAGAATATGGTCCTTGACAAAATAAAACAGTTATTAGGTTTATTACTGAACGTTCACGAGAATACATTGGATATGTTGATCAAGTCCATGGAATGCTCAGCTTCGCTTGATCAACCTGACATATTCCCATGGACGGTTGATAACAAATCTAATAACTAACAGTGGGACCTTTAAAGTGTCATGCCCGCCATGATATTGGAGCATTGTTTTAAGTCCGATTCGAAAGACCCATGACTTACACTTTTTCTGCAGATACATAATGATGGAACAATTTCTGGCTTTTTAAAATTCTATGACCTAGGCAATCAAAACCTCCACTTCTGTGTCAAACACTCTACCATTACCTCAACTCAACACGAATGATTGTTGTCTTTTACAGATGGCGAAAAGTATCTTCTTGAAAAAGAGGGTCAGCTTTCCATCAATCTTTTCTAGGTATAACAACTAGAATTAATCTCAAAAACCGATATACATGTATATATTCTAAATATTTCAAATACGATGCCACTTTCAGGGGAGGCAACTCTCCTGTGCAACACTTACATCTGCAATAGTACTTGTGTCTTCCTCTGCCAGTAATATCAATGCTGTTGGGCAACTGCAATGAAAAACAGAATTAATGACAAATTACTTCTGGTCAAATTCTTGCGAAAAAAAATCGCAAAATTGAAAGAGAGCTAGAGAGAATGAAAAAAAGTTTACAACATTATAAATAATCAACTGACAATGACTTTATAGATAGACAATTTTGTAAAACATCAACAAAATAGGATATACAGAAAAATCTGCTTTAGCAACCACCTGTGTATAAAGACCACCTGGTCATAAATACCATTTTTTGCTGTCCCCAATAGTACCATTTGTGTACAAATCAACTTCTTGTGTCCCTAAGAAGGTTGTTATATACAAGTTTCACTGTAACACGAAAATGTGAACAGAAAGACTGGAATTCAACTGTCTCAAGACCAATCTCATTAAAAGACCACCTGTCTTGTGAGACCACAGTCTGATAACTATTTGGTTTAATAATCCTTTGATTAAAACCTCTTTTGAGAGACCACCTATCAAGAGAGACCACATTTCAGTGGCAGATGGGGTGGTCTCATATGACAGGTTCTACTGTAGGTGGGTTTGCCATACTACAATGATGAACACGAAAAAGAATGTTCACTATGGAATGCATGTTGAATATTAATTTTATGTTTTACATACTTATAACAACAAAAGTCCCATACTTGTGATACAGTAGAACCTGTCTTGTGAGACCACTCTGATAAAAGACCAACTGTCTTCTGAGAACACATTTTGAAAACCACTTGGTTAAATAAATCCTTTAAATAAAACCTGTTTTGTGAGACCACATTTCTTTGGTAAAGTGGGTGGTCTCTCAAGACACTTCCCAATGAATTTAAATAAGACACTTAGTGCACCTAGAACCAATAACAAACTGAACAGCAATGGATTACAAAAGTCATATTTAACAATCAGCTGATCTAAACAACAACAATCCATTTCTTACTCTGGATTTTTTTCAAGTGCGTCTTTAGCTGCTTTTATTCTAGATGCTGGATTTCTTTCTCTCCATGCTCTCTGCATAACTGCAAGTAGGAAAAGTGACAAAGTCAAAGCCAAGTTTATGTTTTCTTCTCTTCCTTAAAACCCCACAATATTTCCCAAAAAGACAAACACAGACAGAACTGAAGGCAGAATAATTTAAAATTGTTGTAGATTTCAGTCTTGCAATTAGTTGTTTTTCATATTTCCTAATATTTTCATATTTACCCAATAAGAGACCCCCAAGTAGTAATTATTTAATATAAAGGGCAGATAACTCTGTGCTGCTTAGTCTAAGGCACAGAAATTCTGTACTGTTGAAATTTTAATATGTAACAGTACTATTATTATTTATGTACCAATACCAAATAACAAAACATATCCTATAATTTCTTGACTTAGAGTGAGAAAAATACTTGGGAATGGAAATAAAGTATAAAAATTAGCACTGATGTCTTCAAAATAAATAAAATTAAAAAAACAAAAAAGAAACAAATTTCACCAAATGGTTATTTAGGGCCAGTGGTTTTCCGTGATTGCGGAATCAGCAATCTGAAACGGAATTTGCATTTTTGAAAAATCTGTACAATTTCCAACATGAGGTAAAATTTATTCAATTGTAAACTAGTGTGCTATTTCCATGTGTTATAAGCTTCATTTCTTTGTTTATTTGTAATATTTCATCACATAACTTTACATCAATTACTATTTTATCCCGTAGATCTGTTAGCCTACATTTACGTATCAAAAGATAAGGGCAATCATTTCCATTGTTGTAACATCAGTACTGACTGACATCCATATTCTTCTAAAACAAAAAAAGCTTTAATTTGATATATTGAATTAGGTTTTCATATTTAGTTCAATTTCTGAATATATTTACCAATCTTTATAATTTATAGTAAAATTTCACAATGTACAATCCATCCTAACTTTTTACAACATACCACTTGATTGAAAAGCCGGTTTTTGTTACCAACACAAACACATGCTTTAAACACCTCAACATTTTTGACAGCAACCTATGATGCCGGATGGCTGAAGACACACGTACATGTATGTAAAAAGAGGAGACTTCCTCCCATTTAAAAATATAAATACATCAGCAAGGAATGATCAGTTTTCATGGAATCTTTATGAGAATGGTGACGTTTAATTTTGCAAATTCTGTCAGCATAGTATAGATTATGCAAGTGTTGATACAATATATTAGAAGACTATAAAAATAAAATACATGTACATGTATGATGTAGATCTACTTTGTAAGTTTATTTAAAGTAAAAACATACCAAATAAACCATCACAGACTTGTTCTAAGTCAGGTAATAAATTCAAGTAAAAATTAATTTAGAAATTATAATTTGCAACAAAACTTGTTACCTACATTTACATATGAGTATTATAGGCTTACAGACTTACAAATTACTTATCTAATATCTTAAAATTATAAAAATATACAGTGTTGCATATACATGTATATGTTTTTATTTAATTCTCTATATAAATCTATCATTAAATTCATGTGACAGGCTATTGAAAGTATGATTATGAGTCTGTATTGTTAAATAGTTTTCATCTAAATTATGTTTTTAGTTCTTTTTCTTATGAAAACCGAAAAAATGGAATTCACCAAAACTGAAAACAGAACTGAAGCAAATTTTAAACATAAAATCACTGACTCTAGTCATTTTTTTTTTGCTATCCCCAATAGTACCATTTGTGTACAAATCAACCTCTATATATAAAGACCACCTCCCTATAAAGACTGGTTTTGTTGTGTCCCTAAGGGTGTCTTTATATACAAGTGTCACTATAGTTAAAATATTTTACGTTTACTGAATCCTCTCGAGAGACCACCAACTGTCTTCAGAGACCACATTTCAGTGGCAGATTTGGTGGTATCTCATGACTGGGTTCAATATACAGTCAACTACACTTATAACGAAACGGAAGGGAGAAAGATTTATATCTCGTTATAACCGGAATTCGTTAAACGGGATGAGGTCAGATTACAGGTTATATTGATTGATAACCAGTTAAATAAGTTTACTTATATATACAATGTTGAATCATGTATCACAGGTGACATCCAAGCCAACAGTTCATAATACAGTCAATCTAATCTCAAGTCTTGTTTGTAAAACACCTCGTTATACAGCACTAAAACTACATGATGAAACCCCGTCATCGGGACAAATTTATAAGCTCGTTACATGCAATATCTTGTTATATTTCTGACATCATACTTATAGGCGTTCAGATTTATATAGAACTGAATAGTAAATGCAAGGGGAATAGATATATTCTCGTTATAAATGGAATCTCGTTATAAGCGATCTCGTTATAAGTGGAGTTGATTGCATGTATGCACGCTCGGCACGCGCACGCACACACATATATATATAAAACTTACTTTCATATTCTGGTTTGCCAGCATCTGTTTCACATGTAAAAAATGTCTGATGGTCTTGAGCAGATAGATTCATGTCGTAATACGTGAGTGGCTCTTTACCCTTGGACCATGTGAATCTTTGATATTCAGACCCTCGGAACAGATTTAAAGGGTTTCTCCACACTTTACATTCTACAATAACACAAACAGATTAGTGACAGCACACAAATATTTTTATAAGTACAGTAAAATCTTGATGAACAGCCACCTTTTGCTATTTAGAAATTATGGTGGCATATCGAGTTTTATTTGTTATACCTTCCTTACCAACTTTAAATATCTATTAAATGTCTATTGTCTGTTGTGCATTAACACTCGTTTCAAAATAAAACATGAGCATTTATGGAACCTACTTAAATTTAAACCAAACCTGACACTGGGAACAGGTAAAATAAATTTTTTCATAGTGAAAAATGGCTGTGATTTAAAACAAATTTTATTATGTTTCATGGTTAAATGATAAGAATAAAAATCCTGTGGTCGGACATACATGTAAGCCCTTACTGCCTTGGGCCTTGTAATATCAAACGTAAACAATCCTATTTAGGGCTATTACTGTGGTACATGAACATATGAACATATATATATTAGTGGACGCAGATGTTTTGATTTTGCACCAGTAGAAATTTAAACATTTTACGACATGTTTACATTACAAAACAGAGGGCACAGAGTCAGACTTAGATTTACATGTAGATCTATCATGACCTTCAACATCTGTAAAATACAATGTACAGGTACATGTAAGTTGCACTGATTAGCTCCCTTTAATTTTTATAAAGAGCAATACTTTCCTTCAACAACCTTAACCCTTTCACCCCTGAATATCCGAATGGTATGCTTTTTCCATTGTTAAAGACCAGTCTATTATGGCCTGTAGGGTTGAAAGGGTTAAAATTACATCATAAATTCAAACATCGGGTCAAATTGAATTAAGGTAGAAACACTCGTGGTAGCGATGACAATGTAAACACATCAACTAAAAATACCCAGTTAGACTTCAAAACTATATTACTGGCAGAAATCATGCCATCACTAGCTGCATTGAAGTTTATGCTATCCAACAAGAACCACGATCGAGTAAATCTATCTTTTATTCTCTTGCTAACGAACAGAATTTACAGCACACCAGGAAAGCATCCTACTCGATGTCAGACATGAAAGGTTTAATCATGAGTTTGTCTATGATCACTTCAGCGAGTAGGCTTGAAAACTTAAATAATTTGATCACTTCAGCGAGTAAGCTTGAAAACTTAAATAATTTATCAGTTATGTGTTTAACTAAAGACAAAATTTATGTTGTATGAATAAAAAGGAAATGATGACCAATTCCAGTTTCTAAAAAAACGCAAATTAAAATGCGTATCAATGTCAAACTCCGCAAAGCTGAACTGAGGGTATTTCCCTTTTCAACACGCTGTCCTATGTCACATGACTATAAAAATAATTCATCGCAGCATTTTCAAATGTCTTCATTATTCAATTAAGTTTCAATGTGATTTCAAATTAAAAGAGATGACATCCTAGCTCAGGAATAATAATGTGAGAGTATGTGAAAGATACAAGATCCAATTTAGACACAAAGAAGTGTTTTAACAGTTGAATTTCAGGTAACTATTTTCTACAGAGCAAGTTGATCCTGTGGCACTTTGATTTTTATACAGTATAGCTGAGGATGCTTAATTGAGTACACTAGGAAAAACCCCAAGAGTTTTGAGCGAGCCATAGCAATAAGGAATTGCCTTAAAAATACAGTTAATGCCCCTTTAAGTTACTTGGACTTACCTGGTAGAGACTGTTGGTGGGGTTGACCGTTAGTTGGGTTGTTATTATTTTCGCTGACTGTTGTTTCGTTTCCCCCAAGCAGGGGGGATATGTGATTAAGTGACACCTGTTCAATGAATGATGTTCCATATTTTTTGAAATACCACCATTCAAATATCTGAAATATACAAGAAATTAATTAAGAAACAAAATAGTGCATTCCATCAAAAATCAAATCTGCAGTGTAAAGGTACACTTTCACAGAGAGGTAGTGTGTTTAAAGCATTGCTGTTGAAAAACTATCATATTTATTGTAATTACTTAATGTTTATTTATGTACATATACCTGTGTATATAATGTGAGTGTATAATCAACTAATAAGAAGTCACTAAAAGTGGGCCAACTGAATTGTGAAGCAGTGTATACCATTTCTCACGAAAGAGTTAATTTCAGCTCTGTGGCAACTATAAGGCAGTCTGGATTTAGTATGAAGTAATACACCGAAAAGCAATTACATGAACATGTAAAATGAACATGTTTTTAAAGAACAAGCATGAGATCACACACAAATTTCTAACACTGAAGATTCCAAAATTCCTTTTTTATCTAAAAATCTCCCAATTACTTGTACATTGCCATAGATGATTTTCTGAAAAGGATGAAAAATGACCTAAACTTTCTTGTCGTGTCACTAAGGAATGAAATCTTTCAGTTTCTAATACAAATCATTCATGATGTGGTGAAACATTTACTCAATGGATAAAATGATTTTCTTTTCTATTGATTTTCTGCTTTTGTACTTGTTAACATTATTACACAGTGCTTAATACATTATGCAATAAAAATTGTGGGATTTATGCATGCTAAGTCGAGGAGAGGACAATGTTTTCTAAGTACTAAAACAAACTGGTGCAGTTCAATAAATGTTTGATGTAATTGTTTGATCCTAAAGACAAAATTTAAAGCATTCAACATACAACATAATTTCCATGAAATTGTTTCCCCTCAAGTACAAAAACAAAAAAACAAAAAATTGGAAAGAAAAAACAAGCTGCTTCAATCAATTCTTCAGCATGGCAAATAAAAAAGTCAATTCTATTACATGTATTTCAGAAACCATTTAATGTACATATTTACATTTACTAGCATCCATGTACTAAACAACTCAAATAGATAAGAAATATTGTCTCATGTCCCATGTTGACATTTTCTTACATAGTTGTTGTTGTATTGTTGTTTAACGTCCCACTCAAGAATCTTTCACTCATATGGAGACGTCACCAAATGCCGGTGAAGGGCTTCAAATTTTGGACTATGCTTGGCACTTACATGTATGGCCATTGGGCAGTGATGGTTCTTTAACTTGCTGACACCTACTGTGACACGAGACCTGTGTTTTTACTGTCTCATCTGAAGGACAGGAATCTGACCTGCTGCCAGCTGTAATCGAACTCACGATCAGAGTCCATCGATTTCCATGTGTTTTATGAAAGGGAAATCACTGCTTAAAACCTGGACCTTGAACAGAATGAATACCAGACCCCCTATTTACCAGGCCAATGCACTTACACATGTAAGCTACTGAAGTCTAAAATATAAGCTTGAAGGAGAATCAAACCCCTGACCTGTTGCTTGTCGGGTAAATGGACTAAGCTACATGTACCAACATTTAAGGCATGACCTTGAAGGACCTGAGCCCAAATCCCATGTTTGCCAGGTCAATGAACAATGCTATTGAAGTATAAGACATGACCTTGAGGGAGAATTAAACCCTGAACCCATTGTTTGCCAGAGTCAAAAGCATGAGTTTGAAGGACCTGACCCCCACAGCCCTTGTTTGACAGGTCAATACACAAAGCTATTGAAGTCTAAGACATGACGTCATGAGTTAGTCCGGAAATGAATGTTTATGTTATGCATTTATACAGAAATCATTAGCCGATTTTGAATTATACATACAACGGAAACACTGTCATTAACAGACTCCATGTTTACTTTCATGACATAAACTTTTGTAAGCATGCATGGCTGACCAAACAAAAATCAAGGTAGTACCAAATTGTAAGGAAAAATAAAACATTTCTGCCAATTCTGAGCATTTTATTTTTAGTCCAATTAAAACAAAATTGGTTCATTTTACAAACATCATATTCTCAATAATTTCATTGTCTATCAATCCACAGCAGAGTTTTCCCATGGATGTTATTTTAGTGAGTCCCAGAGACCTATATTGTACAAGAACAAAATTCTTGAGTCCTTAGTTAAATTTGTGAGTCCCCATGTCAATGAAATTCAAGAAAATACATGAAAACAAAGGAGTTTTTGTAAGTCCTTAAGGGACTCACTAATATTCATATTTTGTGTCCTGAAAATGTTTTTGCATCAGAGACGCAGAAATCATGTGTAAAGGAAAACCCTGCCACATACACCGAGGTACATGTAAATCTAAATGGTTCGGTGCAATTGAATGAATACAAATACATGTCACAGAGATACAAATATACATGTATAAAATGTATGAAATGACATCACAGATTACAAAACAAAGATGATCTTTCTTGCTTGTTTTGTTGTACATGATGTTGTAGTTGGCATTCAATATTCCAGAAATCTTATACATAGCGTAGCTTTTAAGCATATGCTATTAACATAAAAATTCATCTTCAAATTCTCAGGAAACGAATACACAAAAAACTCAATGTGAAGAATACATTATATGACAAAGACTTGTTTTTTATTAGAATTGGACTTTTCTTCATAAAGTCAAATCCATTGTGCACATACATGTAATTTCTAACACAAAGTCAATAACAAAATATTGACATGTACATGATCAAAATTTATCTGCAATATAATATATTGCAATATATATCGCATTATTACAGTTTTGTTTTTGTTCTGCATTTTCATTTGTCCAGAGACGGTCACATGTTCTACTGTTGAAAATGAAATCGCACTGTAAACTGGATAATTTATCATATTGCACTACTTTGACGACACGAAACTTTTAGATGAATTTCATTTAATGTCAACTCATCTGACTGCATGGAAAAGCGAGACAAACCAGAGGAATTGATAGAACTTGTCACATCTCGTTCAATGGTCAATGGTTTGTTAAATTAAAATGTTATAAAACGATTACTGCACTACTTTTGGTTTGATATGAGAATTTATGGAGTACAAAAACAATATTGACCGAGGCCAATATATTGTTTTTTATACTCCATAAATTTTCATATCAAACCAAAATAGTGCAATAATCGTATAATATTGAAAAATGTACAAATACCCATCCCTAGTCTTTGCTTAAAGCCGGTGATGTGTAGGTAACGGTGATAATTACTTAAAAGAAGATTAAAAACAAAAATAACAGGTGTGGAGGCCAAATCATTAACACTCTACAACAGGTGAACAATAATCACAGGATGTATGGATGTTCATTAGTAAACAATATTTCATATACAGACATCTAATTGGTGATTAGGTTTAAGGTAATGTGAAAAGTGATATTTCCGCATGTTGTAAATTAGTTTATGTGATTTTCTTATGCAAACCATATGTGTGGTTTTTTTTCTATGCAATGTCACTTTTTACCAAGAGCAGTCCTATATTAAACAACAATTCTTAGCACAACTGTGGGACTAGTATGGGTGTGGGGGTGGGGGTAATGAAAACATGAAAAACTCTTAATCGCATATTAAGTGTAAATAACCCCATGGGTAAATTTCTGTTTATTTTTACAGTGAATCATTAATCTAAATATATCAGTCTCGAGTTCTTCAGAAGGATGTTAAGTAACAGTTAACAGATGTACATAAATACCCTTCTAGAACATTCAAAATGTATGTGTAGTTGAATTACTTACCAAAATAAGCCCTGATATCAGCGATGACGTCCCTGTTAATGCCACATAGAACTTGGGCGTAAGTGTATTGAGGAACATTGTTGCTGAAATGAGAGAGAAAACATTGGTATTAACAATTACAGTGTGAGGGCTTCAATCAAATACATGTACATACTATTAAATGGGGCTTAAACTCGCACTGACTACAGGTGATAAACTTCATGGCTTAAAGTGCAATGTTCTAACCACTCAATCACAAAACCCCTTTTTAAGGAGTTAAAATATTCAAATGTAAAAACACATAATGCACAATGTGGAACAGAGTCACTCAGATCATTACAGCCAGTCTGGTCACCAGAGTCACTCAATAAGTCAGTCACTCAATTCATCATCAGAGTCACTTGGGACACCAGAGTAACTCAATAAGTCAGTCACTCAGGTCATCATCAGTCACTCAGGTCACCAGAGTCACTCAATAAGTCAGTAACTCAGGTTATCATCAGAGTCACTCGGGTCACCAGAGTCACTCAATAAGTTAGTCTCTCGGGTCACCAGAGTCACTCAATAAGTAAGTCACTCAGGTCATCATCAGAGAATATGTTGGACATATTTATCACCTGGGCATATATTATCTAATCCTACATCTAATATCAAATTCGATCTTGGACATATTTATCACCTGGTAATGTATTATCTTATCCTACATCTAATATCATATTCCATGTTGGACATATTTATCACCTGGCAGCCAGACCTTTGGATGTTTAATCTACCAGTAATCTTTATCTAATACCATCATTCCATGTTAGACATATTTATCACCTGAGCATATATAATCTAATCCCACATCTTACATGTTGATTATCAAATATCCTCATTCCTTACTGGATAATATATCTATCACCTTGATCATCCTGTATCTGTTATGTACATAAAACATTAGTCAAGCACAATCTATTTCATCACAACAATGTTATCTCAATTTGTCATACACTTGTAGAAATAACAGAGATGTTGAGATGATGATACTGATGCAGAAATTGATTTTATCTGCATTAATGTACATGTATAACTTTAGGACCATCTAGCCAAACAGGAAAATGCAGGCATTGTGTATAAATATTAGATGTTTACAAGCAAATAAACATTTCATACCTAAAAATTAGATTAAAATGATTATTGATGCAAATTTATTTCGATTTAATTGTTTTGGGATGTTTTTTTTATCTTTTTGAGTGTTTTGGGGTAGTTTTTGTTTTTTTGGGGTAAATCCTGCTGCCGCTTTTGACAGTCACAACACACCAAGAGGTACATGTAGGAGGTGGTAATAAGGCACTCAGACGTGCTTTTTGACAGGGTGTTTTTACAGCCAGGAACTAACAATCATCGCTGACTGATTGATGTTTTGTTTTCGATCGTCAATTGTAGACCTAAGTTTCCGGTGATGATTACTTAATCAGCAAAAGACTAAGACTAAAAATTGAAAAATGACATGCCTTGTGACGAGGTGTCTTTACAAACAGGAGCATTTAAATATCATAGCTGAAGGATTGATGTTTTCTCGTATTCAGGAATGCAATGGGGTAATTATCTTACATCTTATCTTATGGAACATCACTTGATAAGCAGGTCAACATCTCAATCCAGAGTAAAATCAGGGGCGCTTGTTTCACTGGGTTATGTCTAATAAAATGAAAATTAAATAAATTTCATCTATCTACAACTATCTATTCTTACATATCTGCTTGACTTAACAACACAGATCACCAATTTTGAGCAGTTTTTACGAGATTTGTCTCAGTTTTAATAATATGCCGTATCATGGCATATCTGCGATGTAAATACAATTTCGTTATAAATTAATTACAATTAATTAAAACGTAAAATTATTTCTTATTCTCATTATTTACAAATGTATATGTCGTACATGTATTAGTACAGGGATTTTTCCTATGCCTATTTTGGGTCTGATTACAAGACCCTTCCCAATTTAAAAATGTCTTGTATTTCCCCCAAAATATGCAAAAATTCCCAATTTGGAATTAAAAAAAAATGTATATTTTCCCAATTTTCAAGATTCTGGACCCAGAATTTTAGAGGTAGGAAAATTCCTTTAATATTATAATATACATTTACTAAATGGAATATCTTACCAGGGACAAAATATGTAGTTGGAAATAATGAAAGTCATCTACGACCTTTTGGATTTCATAATATCTCGTGTACATGTGACCCTTTATATAAAGACCACCTGTCTATAAAGACCATTTTTGTAATTCCCCCTGAGTGGTCTTTATATACAAGTTTGACTGTATATATATATATATATATATATATATATATATATATATATATATATATATATATATATATATATATATATACACAGATGTGTGTGTGTGTGTGTGTGTGTGTGTGTGTGTGTGTGTGTGATTCATATTTTATGAATACCGGTAAAGTTTATACAGAATGAGTAATCATAATTTTGTCCCCAAGATTCAGAATTCAAGAAGACTCGACATTAACAGCTGTGAATATTACAAATGGATGACGACAATCTCTAGGTTTTAAATCAATACCATCATTTTCAAAAGTATCACAGTATCATTAGATTCCGATCCTTTGTGTAATCGTAAGATTGTTAACACAGGCTTTAATGCCAGACGATCACCATATCAATGAGATAATTCTAATTATTTTTATCCACAAATTTCAAAGATATCTCTGTTTTATCATTTCAGACACAGACAGATTTCCCATTTAATTATAGATTATCTTCCGAGTTCATAGACCTGTCATCGTATTTTATTTTTCTTCCAGCATGTGACGACCTTAAGTACATGTATTTTCATGTCAATCAATGATTACACATGTACTTTAACACACTGCCTGGTGGAACTTGCAATTGTTTCTTATCTTTTTTATACTTCAAAAAGTGTTCTCTAACACAACATGAACAAATGTATATACAGTCAAACTTGTATTAAAGATGACCTCTGTATAAAGGACAAATGTCTATAAAGACCACTCAAACATAAACTTTTTTATATAATGACTAAGCCTCTTTATAACCTCAACCTGTCTATAACGGTTTTTATTTTGCCTGTTACCAGGATTGCCCATAAAAACATTAACTACAAGTACATTTGCAAAAGGGAGGTTAGTGCTGTTGTAGAGAAATTGTGCATATCCTGAAACTACATGAATTACAGTGGCATCTATCTTGAGAGACCACTGATCCCTTATGCCATTAAAAACAGGTGTCTCTATAGAGGTTTTAGAAATACAATGTATGTAAAGTATTATTCAACCAAATGGTTTTCCAAATGTGATCTCACAAAACAGGTACTCTATCAAGACAAGTCCCACTGTATCATCAGTTAAAGTAATAAATTTCATTAATGAAGACACTACATGTAGTCATGGGACATAAATATGTTATTTTCTTTTTTGTTTTATATAAAACCAACAGTTTTTAAATGCCCACAAAATCCACTAATTTAAGCAATATTTCAAATATTTCATTTTTACAGGAAGGAAATTGAATTCATATTTTTAAACTTTTTGAAATTTAGATATACTCTTTTGAGAAAATAATGATTCTGTGGAGGATAAAACTACATGTATTTTAGGTAAATTTTGACATATTTCATTAGACTGAAAGAATAATTATGGAATTTCTATAAATAAACATGGTAATTTAAAAATGCATATATTTTAGAAATATGAAATTATCCTACATGTATTACCGTATAAATTTGTAGAAATTTGTCAAATTCTGGTATGATTTGTACAATTTACCAGCGTTAAAAAATAACTGGTTTTATATAAAACAAAGAAGAAAATAACGTATCGGGTAAGTGGCAAATATTCATGTCCCATGACTGTACATCAGACATTGATTACTGATACAGTCCTACATTTGTAAATGTACATCAGACATTGATTACTGATACAGTCCTACATTTGTACATGTACATCAGACATTGATTACTGATACAGTCCTACATTTGTACATTGATTACTGATACAGTCCTACATTTGTACATGTACATCAAACAATACTGATACTGTACTACATGTACATCAGAGTCTTACATGTACATCAGACATTACTGATACAGTCCTACATGTACATCAGACATTACTGATACAGTTTTATGAGATTTGTACAGTACAATTTACTGATACAGTCCTACATGCACACCAGACATTACTGATACAGTCCTACATGCACACCAGACATTACTGATAGTCCAGCGACATTACTGAAAAATGTACACAGACATTACTGATACAGTTTACATGTACATCAGACATTACCGACACACAGTACTACAAGTACATCAGACATTAATAACAGTCCTACATGTACATCAGGGTACCGACACAGTGGCAGACATTACTGATTACATGTAACATTACTGATACAGTCCTACATGTACATCAGACATTACTGATACAGTCTTACATGTACATCAGACATTACTGATACAGTCCTACATGTACATCAGACATTACTGATACAGTCCTACATGTACATCAGACATTACTGATACAGTCCTACATGTACATCAGTACTGACATCCTACATGTACATCAGACATTACTGATTACTGATTACTGACACAGTCCTACATGTACATCAGTACATACAGTACATGTACATCAGATTACTGACACAGTCCTACATGTACATCAGACATTACTGATACAGTACCATACATCAGACATGTACATTACATGATCAGACATTACTGATACAGTACTACATGTACATCAGACATTACTGCTACAGTACATGTACATCAACATTACTGAATACTGTATAGACTTACTGTACAGTACACATGTACATCAGACATTACTGATACAGTACTACATGTACATGTTACTGATCAGTACATTACATCAGACATTACTGAGTCAATACTACATGTACATCAGACATTATTACATGACATCAGACAGTCTGATAATACAAGTACATCAGACATTATTAATACTCCTACATGTACATACAGTACTGTACATCAGACATTACACAATACTACATGTACATCAGACATACTGATACAATACTACATGATATCAGACATCTAATACAGTACATGTACATGTACATCAGACCATACAGTCCTACATTACTGATACTACATGTCCAGACATTACAATGTACATGTACATGTACATCAGACATTACTGATACAGTCCTACATGTACATCAGACATTACTGATACAGTCCTACATGTACATCAGACATTACTGATACAATTACATGTACATCAGACATTACAGTCCTACATGTACATCAGACATTACTGATACAGTCCTACATGTACACCAGACATTACTGATAGTCTTACATGTACATCAGACATTACTGATACAGTCCTACATGTACATCAGACATTACTGATACAGTCTTACATGTACATCAGACATTACCGACACAGTACTACATGTACATCAGACATTACTGATACAGTCCTACATGTACATCAGACATTACCAACACAGTACTACATGTAATTACTGATACAGTCCTACATGTACATCAGACATTACTGATACAGTCCTACATGTACATCAGACATTACTGATACAGTCCTACATGTACATCAGACATTACTGATACAGTCTTACATGTACATCAGACATTACTGATACAGTCCTACATGTACATCAGACATATACAGTCCTACATCAGACATTACTGATACAGTCCTACATGTACATCAGACATTACTGACACAGTCCTACATGTACATCAGACATTACTGATACAGTACTACATGTACATCAGACATTACTGACACAGTCCTACATGTACATCAGACATTACTGATACAGTACTACATGTACATCAGTCCTACATGTACATGTACATACAGTACTACATTACTGATTACTGCTACAGTACTACATGTACATCAGACATTACTGATACAGTACCTACATGTACATCAGACATTACTGTACATCAGACATTACTGATACAGTACTACATGTACATTACTGTACACTCATGTACATTACTGTACATGTACATCCATTACTGATGTACATGTACAGACATTACTGACAATACAGTCCTACTGATGTACATGTACATCAGACATTACTGATACAATACTACATGTACATCAGACATTACTAATACAGTCCTACATGTACATCAGACATTACTAATACAGTCCTACATGTACATCAGACATTACTGATACAATACTACATGTACATCAGACATTACTGATACAATACTACATGTACATCAGACATTACTAATACAGTCCTACATGTACATGTACATCAGACATTACTGATACAGTCCTACATGTACATCAGACATTACTGATACAATACTACATGTACATCAGACATTACTAATACAGTCCTACATGTACATGTACATCAGACATTACTGACACAGTCCTACATGTACATCAGACATTACTGATACAGTCCTACATGTACATCAGACATTACTGATACAATACTACATGTACATCAGACATTACTGATACAGTCCTACATGTACATCAGACATTACTGATACAGTCCTACATGTACATGTACATCAGACATTACTGATACAGTCCTACATGTACATCAGACATTACTGATACAGTACATGTACATCAGACATTACTGATACAGTCCTACAAGCACACCAGACATTACTGATACAGTCCTACATGTACATACATTACTGTACAATACACATGTACATCAGACATTACTGATACAGTCCTACATGTACATACATCAGTTACTGATACAATCAGTACATCAGACATTACTGATACAGTCCTACATGTACATCAGACATTACAGTACTACATGTACATCAGACATTACTGATACAGTACTACATGTACATCAGACATTACTAATACAGTACTACATGTACATCAGACATTACTGATACAGTACTACATGTACATCAGACATTACTGATACAGTCCTACATGTACATCAGACATTACTGATACAATACTACATGTACATCAGACATTACTAATACAGTCCTACATGTACATGTACATCAGACATTACTGATACAGTCCTACTTTTATATACAAATGTTTGACAATCAGTGTAGGGATACATTCCTACATGTACAAATGTACATCTGGCATCATTGATACAACTCTAAGCTCATCCATTTACTTGATTATCTCGACAGCATTATAAACATCATCTCAAATAAAACTCAGAATTTTCTACTCACATGTGTCACTGAAAATGTTCAGCATTGTCACTCTTTCCTGTTTGCGTGTGACAATAATGTTAGAGAGATTTATTCCCAGAATATAATAATCATCCGAAAACAATCACGTCACAAGAATAGCTAACACAGTAACAATCACAATAGAACAATGCAGTAACTGACAGAGCCGAGAACATTTAATATATATTGCATAAATATTTCAAATACATGTAGAGGCTTCTGAAGCTAGATGAGGCGAAAAATCAATATCAATCAATCTGGGATTAGGAATGTTCAAAAGCACACAATTCGTAATGCTCGCATCTCTGACAGTGAAATAGATTAAGATGTAGCGAGACAGAAAAATTAAACCTAAAAACCTCCTGAGGATGACCTTATTGACATCCTCAATTGTTGATTAACACCGTACATGTAATTATAATTAAAATATTTATCTAGAGAGGAAGAAAATTAAATGTCAAATTCCCTAGCTATGTGTGTAGATATAAGTATGCGTGTACATTGTATGCTTCTGACAATAGCAAAAACAAGGAAATGACATTTAGGTTCAAATTTGAGTCAGCGATACCTAATTTTTGGTTACTGTTAAATTCATCAAAATTGATAATTAAAAATCAAGTAATTTTTAAATCAGAGATTTTTAAATTCTTTTTTTGTATGGATTTTCTTTTGGGGGGGTTGGGGTGTAATGAGCCTCTCCTTACCTTTTAGAAAGATGTCATCTACCAGTTGAGTTCATGTATTTATCGGGATGAAACATGTATTTATCCTTTTATCTTACATATATTCAAGTACATGTACAGGCTTTTTTCTACGGTTTCCACAAGGCCAAAATTCCGGCTCCATTCTCAATGCAAAATAGATGGGTTTTATTTCAATTTGATGATAAATATTTCAAATTTGGTGAACAGACTGCTGTGACCATAATGAAAAATGGATTATTTCTGGGGGTGAAAAAAGATATTTCAATGCATGTGGATTAACGTGTGTGTTAATTATTTTCAACAATTTTACATTAATTAACATTTAAGTTCCCAACTGTGTTGCCAATGGCATTTTCCGAAATTGGCAGAAAAGGGCCTGACATACATGTACATGTATAATGCAGCTTTACAGGTATAAAATCATTACACCATTTATTACCACTGCACATGAATTATTAATTTTAATTTTATCTTTAGTTTACATGAGAATTTCATATCATAATATGATATATTTGCAATATAATTTTCAATGTATGTAACGATACATTAATTACATTTTAGTTAAATGTTTGTTTTGTTTTTGTTTTTATTGTTCTGCTTTGTTTTTTCCACAAAAGATGTACATGTACATGTACTATCAGACCGCTTGGGGTGGTCTAGTTAGTGATAGAGCTTTTGACTCAAACTGTACACAAAACAGTAAAATTTGTCAAATTCCTGAATATAAATCCCACATGATATCATACAAATTCAAGCAGAACAAGAAATTTAGTAATATCATTTTTCAGGACTCTTAAGTCAATTGTTACCATGGCAACAATGTGCTTTCACATAAATGGCTGTAAATTAACTAATGAAGAGTTCAACATTGCAAGCTCTCTAACAAATTCCATGAAAACAACAGTCTGATACAGGGAAATAGTATTGATTATTCATTGTGTGAGGGTAGAGTGACTAATGATATTTTTCACAATTTTTCCTGAGCTGTCATACATGTATATAAATGATTGTAATCAGAGATGAAATGTGATAAATAAGAGTAAATATTGGAGAGAAAGTATCTCCATACATCACACGTTATTATTACTCTGGTATCAGATGTCGGTCTTCAATAACTTGGATACTGCCCATCTAAATTACTAGTAAGGATTTTATCAAATTAACACATTTGTACAATTTCACAGGCAACAGAAAATTATGAGTTTATTCTCTCTCTCTCTCTCAAATGCAAAAACATCTAAATACAATTTGCCAAGACTAGTTCCTGAGGTGGAGTGAAAAAATATCAAATTGTTATCATACATGTATTGTTCAATCCACATAATCTGGCAGGGTGGATCAACCTTAAGTAACCTTGGCTTTAGATTATGGTATGGATGATTCTATTAAATCCATTTACATGCAATTCCCTACAGCTGGACAAGTAGGAACAATTACTATTACCAGTGTAATTCTTATGTCCTTATGCCACATTATCTAAAACTTAAACTCTTCCAGGTCAAAAAAGGATACAGGAGATTCCATCCTTGAGGAAATCTGAGGTCACCATAGTATAATGGTCAGCTAAAGTATAGGTCAACCCAAGGTCAATTTTCTCTATTTATATAATTCTCATTAACCATGTCCCAGTCATTTCACATGTTTATTTCTGGATAAATCAATTCTGCTCAGAAAAAAAAATCAATACTGATTTATTTGTGTGCTACAGATAGTGCTTTTAGTGGTATAAAGACAAGGGATACAATGGTTGGTTTGTTTGGTATCAATAATTTATTTGTATGTACATGTACATGGTTTATAAACAATTTAAAGTGTTGGGCATCATTTTCCAAAAAAATGTACCATGGTAAATTGGTAATTGGTCAATTTTCCCACAAGACCATTGAACACCTATCACTAATTACAGATTTATGATATATAAAATGCTGTTTTATACATATACATAGATGAATACTGTCAAAACTGGATACGATCTTTAATAATAATATTATATACGCAACTCAACAATACATGTAATACAGTCACCCTTGCATCAAAGGCCACTTCTGCTATAGAGGGCACCTGTCTATAAAGGTCATTCAAACATAATTTTTGTTAACATTTTTATAATAAATAAACCTCTTTATACATGTAGCAGCCACCTATCCATAACAGTTATTTTTTGTCTGTCCCTTTGAAATCCCATTAAAGACAAATTTTACTGTATAACATGTGTACATGTAAAAGTCATAGTTACATGTACAGGGCCCAGCACCATAAAACTTGAGAATTAACTCAAGTCTGAGAATATTCTCAAATTGGCCTGCTTAGCCAATCAGATTTCAGGATTTGCAACACTTGAGTAAAATTTTTAGACTTAAGTAATTCTTAAGTTTTATGGTGCCGGGCCCTGGTCTACCAAGGTAAAGTGGCACATCCAGTTTAGGTCAAAAACCAAAACAAGATGGTCTACTTTCCAAAAATAGGTAAGCCGGCCTGGATCAGTCGGTAGCGCACTCGACTCTTGATCGTGAGGTTGTGAGTTCGAGTCCAGCTGGCGGCAGGTTGGTTTCCTGTCTGTCGGATGAGACAGTAAAAACTGTGGTCCCGTGTCACAGTAGGTGTCGGCACATTAAAGAACCCTCACTGCTCAATGGCCGTAAGTGCCGAGCATAGGCCAAAATTTGAAGCCCTTCACCGGCATTTGGTGACGTCTCCATATGAGTGAAATATTCTTGAGTGGGACGTTAAACAACAATAAACATAAATCCAAAAATAGGTTGTGCAGGTAAAACATATTGCCTTACATGGACTCCATGCATCACTGAATCTCTTATACTTTTGTGACGACAAGTAGCTTGTCACCCCTGTTATGATTTGATTTAGACTCGTTGTGTTTATAAACATGTGGCAATTTACCTTGGTATACCTGTACAAGGCCGTACTTCCTAAACTAGGTAAGATTTATCAATTTAGCACATGGTTGGCAATGTTAATCACAATTTCAACTTTCAAAGTAAGAGAATAAAATTTAAAACAAGTATTCTGAGGTTACTGATGAATTGATATATGTCCCCTACCTGTGAAACCAACATTTGGTGAATGTGAATACCTGTAGTGAGTAGTTATAAAACCTAAATGGTCAGCTTGACAGATGAAAGGACACAGACAAAATTCAAAACCATTTACCATTTGGGTGAGGTGATTTAATAATAAAAAATAAAATAAAATGATTTTAGTTGAATCATGTAAGTGTATATAAGTTGATTACAAAAAACAGCATATTCAAGTAAATTTGAAATTGATACACATAATTTAGTTCCCGTGCCAACATATTCATGTTGAGATGTAATTACATGCATTTAGTCATAAATATTTTAAGAGCTCAAGCATATACCATGATCAGTCTTCAAATATCTGTGACTAATATTCAAATTATTGACTCGCCTAACCCAAAGGTTTAAATATTTCTGTCTTCAATGATACATATTAATCCTACTGAGATGATTATATGCATTTATTTATCACAGAGAGAGAAAGATGCACTTGTCCACTCGTCCTGGGTGGCATGAGGTACATGTACATGTAGTTAGAGATGGGTACATGCCCCGATGACATGCACATTGTACATTTGTGAAATCACAGTCCGGAATCGCTGTGTTCTTATATTACTTATATTACACCTCTGCTAAGCTAAAAGTAAGCTAAAAATTTGTTTTCATGTCACTTTTGATTATTTAATAAACATTGTATGTGTACAATTACATGTATATTTCTTGATAAAATAAGAATTCTCTTTGTACATGTATGTAAAAAATGGGGACGGTGGCACAGCCCTCCATGTCTAAATCAGACATTTCAATTAAATTTAAATTTTGGTTTGATGGCTTTTGCATATGGATAAGTGTACAAGTAAATGAATTCTGCTCATGTGATTTTTATCTGAACACAGACAATTAGACAAACTTTATCAGCAAACTATTGAAGACTCAGGCACTTCTAAATATGGGTAAGAAAAATCAAAACATGAACACTGTAGTCTGTACTGCTACATATCAATGTATGGAACGTAAAAAGATATAAAAAAAAAAGAATCAAAGAACAATAACTCCTGCATGCTTAAGCTGATTAACACAGGCAGTATACAAATGTACACACATATATACATAATCGATATTATTATACCGGTATGCTAGATTTTCAATCCTTACTGGACAAACACATTTATGTGACCAGGAACAGAAACTAATACAGTGGAACCTGTCTTGAGAGAGCACTCTAATGAAAGACCACCTGTACTTTAAGACCACATTATGAAAACCAAGTGGTTAAACAATTAAAAACAAAAATCTTTTGAGAGGCTATTGGTCTTGAGAGAACACCTATCATCAGTGACAGATGGAGTGGTCTCTCGACAGGTTCCACTGTACATATAAATGTATGTACATGTACCATTTATACTTTTGTACATTGTACACATGTACAGATCATGAACCAAGTACTTTTGGTTTGATTTGTTTGGTTGCTTTTTAAAAAAAATTAACATCTCATCAGTAATTTTTCACTTATATTGAAATGTCACCAGCTTTAGGTGAGACACCACAAATTTTGACCTGTGCTATAGACTGACGCCAATGCAATGGATGAGTGAAAATGGCACTGGAACGAGCAGTTAGGGGTGGGTACTTATCCCCCAGTGACTTGTAGTTTTTCTTCTAGATCTTAATTAGTAGCCCTAAAACTTTGCATTACCACAGAACTTTCAAAATCCTTTATTGTCATTTTAATTACTTATATGTCTAGGGACAAGTGGTTTTCATAATCTATCATTTTAAAGGACAAGTGATTTTTCTAATTTTTTTTTCTCGCCCTGCTGTCAATATTGATGTTGAAAATACATTGTACCAAACCAGTTCCCAAACCTACCGTATGTCCCAACTTTGGAAAGTGGTTTTTTTGTAAATATCTTTAAAAAAATGTTGAATGATTTATGTTCCAACACGACATTAATTAATCCATGCAGTCATGAAATAAAACCAAACCCTTGATAACATTTCAACATACAGTAAATCTTAAATAGTCATGACTCACTAAATTCAAGGCCTTTCTTGGATATGAAACTGCATGTTTACATACAACGTTCAAGTGTGAAAGTCAATGGGAAAGTCATTTCATGTGCAGGGGTGTTTCGCCAGTTTTTCAATCCATTATCCTTGGTGACTAAAGAGTGGTGAGAGATGTATACATCGTGATATCAAAAAATAATAGGACTGTTCTATGATTATGAAAACCAACAACAAAAATGGCAACTGCCATTACTGCTTATCAAGTTCAGAAAATCACAAAGGGTTTAACGTGGATCTTGAGTATTGGAGGGTCAATTGTTTTGGCCTCATCTGTAGCAAAACGAAAGATGCATTCTCATTGGTTTTATAAGCAACTGAAATTGGGCAATAAATACACACCTTTAAGGATGTACTCTTTTGATTTTTTGGCATATGGCATTTCACAGCCCTATTAGGAGGGGAATCTCCCCTTCAGTTCAGCATTGTTGTTATGTATGCAACCGAGGATGTTCAAAATTCTGAAGAGCTGTGCTCACAAGAAATATTCTCACTAATCTAAGATCTTTTAACGACTTGATATTAATTAATTTCATCATATTTGCTTACCACAATAAAATCATATCAAATAATTGTAGAAAACTTGTATGTCAAAATAAATGTAAAAATCGGCATAGCTGAACTGAACATCTGGGTATTGCAACAGGGTTGTGATTCGTAGTATTGGAACTTACATTGTCGTAAATAATACTGATTAAAGGGCGGTAACTCTTCAAGTCGTAAAATGACTTATTTTAAAATACATACTATGGTTTATGATTTTTTTTAAAACTGCAAAAAGGAGATGGTTGGAGAATTTTATCACATTGTCCCCTTGTTTATCAGAACCATTGAAGAGATTTTTTTTTATGAAACTTTAATTATAGACTTCTCTAAAGGTCCTCTACCAAACTTGTGTAATTAACAAGAGAATTTTATCAAAATCTGATTTTCAGGTGCATTTTTGAAAATTATTTAAGTATTTATTATTTAGTTGAGGAACATACAACTGTAATTCTCATCAACATTATGGATGCAAGAGATGGTTAAGGAGTTGGATTTTGACAATTTTGATTTGGCAGGGATAATATTACTATTGGTTCTATACAAGTTCTGCTGTTTTGGACCAAATATGCCTAGGGGTAATCCAAGGTCAGACAGAACAGCTCACAGACGGACCCCTCTTTGGCCCCTTCTTCAGACCCAATGCCTGAAACAAATCAAATATATTAGATTTTCAATTTGTTTGGTGTGTTTAAATTTAGCATACAAGTACAATGTACATATTGTTCTTTTCACATAATTTTTTTTTATGGTGTTCAGGTGAGCAATATAGGGTCACTACGACAGAGGGGATGCTTACTCCTCCATGGTACCTGATCCCACCTCTGGATTTCCAGAGGTCCGTGTTTGTCCATTATCACCAGATTTGTGAATTGTACATGTATATTGTATCCATGACATCCTAAAGATTACATGTATCTGTGATTTTAACAATTCCTCCATAACACCTGGTAACTACATTTGTAAGTGTAATTATTGATGCTAAGTAATGGGAATTACCGGTAATAGCTATTGATCAATCCATATCCCATGTCATATGACTTGAGATCCAGCCTCAGGGCCAAGGCAATACCCGGTATGAAAAATGTCACTTAGTAGTTTAACTGTCTAACAGAATTTACATGTAATTTCAAATACTTTAAAATGTGCAAATTGAATTTGATCAATACATGTATTATAATACACATTTACACACATGATTATTTTTCCATGACTAAAGGACAAAATCCCCACATTATACATGAACAAATTTCTTCAGTGTGATAAGAAGCTCGGTGGCACTGTTTTGTTCAGTTTAAGGAATCCATTTCACAGCCAGCATCAGATGTCACCAAAATTACAGTAAATGGTGGTCAACTGGACCAAAAAGGGAAAACTGTGGACTCCAGAACATTACTATTGATTTAGACATCATTCATTCTAGATACATCTTGGAATATTATATTAATCAGTTCAGAAAACAAGGAATGAATCTTGTTCAAATGTCTCATAATTAGATGTCATGGTCAGAATGCAATTTGTTACTTGAAATTAAAATTTCTTATCAGTATGCTGGAATGTTTTCAGCAAGGAAGTTTTTAAAACAATAAGTAATAGTCGATGTCAAGGCTAAAGTTCAAGGTTGTACAGCCTTTTTGTCATAGGAAATTATCATTGGCAATTTTAAAGGAAAATTACAATTTCTTTATAATGGTGTATCATATTTTCATTGAACTTTATGGAACATTTAATTCTAACGCCTATAAGTCAATTCCAAAAATTGCAGAATATGTCAAGTAAAATATCTGATTTGAAATTGTTTTCTGAGAAAAACTTACCAATATTTAATAAAATTTTCAGCTATGTTTAAAAAAACCCTAGAACATATATTCATGTTTGGCAGTGTTTTCTGGAAAACATACTAACATAAAATAATGAGTGTATTACCAACCCGATTCACTAAGTTATGTTACGGAACCAGAGATAGATAAACATATTTGACTCTTGCATATATATAATTTCAATATGGTATCATTGAGTTTTATTGAGTTGTATTTTTTTTCAATAATGCTCACACTTCCCATAAATAATTTGACTAAAAGACGCTCTACATGCATGTTTCCACGCCTTAACATCATGCCTTCGTGTCCAATCAAAAAGTGATGTGCACTTACTTTAGTCTGTGGGCGTGTAATGTTGAAAACGGACCAATCCAGGCAGAATGACAGAATTGTTTATGCAGTTTATATTAGGCCTGTCTTATCAACGCATTCAGCTCATGCTACCCGATTTGTTTAGACAAAGTGATCAATTAACATATGTTAACCTGTTTGATCTATTGTTTTTTGCAAGTATTAGTATTACTTCAGTATTAATCACGTGTGTATACAACCACAGGTGTTCTGACTGACTGGGCACAACCATGACTCACGTGACACTTTAATATATCATTTAATTAATACTGTTTTCACAAAAGGCTGACCGCTGCAGTTTTAAAAAGTATAATCAACATACGGGTTAGGCATTCATTATGATTTTTAATCGTGGCAGCCATTCAAGTTGAACAGTTTGACAGCACATGTACTGTACATCTGAGACAAATATTATCATCAAATAACTTGAACAACTATGTATACATTTTAATAAAAAAGCAACAAGATACCTGTGATATATTATTTTATTTCTTTAGATGGAAAATACCTTCAATAAGAATAAAACTGAAGTACCGGTAGGTCCCAAACTTGTCGATAACGTTAATTTGATCCCAGTTTCATACTTGAATTTTCACAAGATATCTTTACAGGGATCTCCATGGATGAAAATTTAACGATGGAGCAATCTTCAGCTGGACTTTAACACCCCCCAAAAACCTGCAACCCCGTCGAAGAAATATGAGTCGTGACTTTTATGGTTGCATTTGAAATTATTTTAATTATTTATGCTCTGACATCTGTTAAAAAAGTGAATTTGATCTATTCCTTCACAGAAAATATTACAGTTGATATAATGAATGTACATGTATGATAGTAATTAAATATAAAGTATTAAAAATTTATGATTTTATTGATTAAATCATTCCACTTCAATTAATCACTATATGATTAAAACATGCATGTAGATTAGCAGATGCAGAAGAGCATTTTTGTACTGTTGATGACACAGACCATTACACCATGCACACTGACACCAATTTATAAATCAGTCAATTTTATGCATATTTATCTTTACCTTTTTATTTAAAAGTGTATACAGATAAAAAAGATCGGTTTTGTGTTTGTAAATCACATGATGTTAATTCATCTGTATATTATTTCTCCAAAATTACAGATAAATAAGCTTGTATGAAAGTGAATAACACCGAAAACGATAACATATTTGTTTAGGCTTCACTACAGTACATTGTATATTAGGATGGCATGTAATCTTTTGGGGTTTTGGTCTAATCAAACAAAAGATTATTTTAGATTTCAAACATGTATTGAATACTCATTCATCTCAACATCATGGCAACAGGAAGCAGCATGGAATTACATCTAAAATCAGGAATCATATCGGTTACTTTAGATTATTTTAGATTTCAAACGTGTATTGAATACTCATTCATCTCAACATTATGGCAACTGGAAACAGCATGGAATTACATCTAAATTCAGGAATCATAACAGTTACAATTGAACTGAATTCCGGAATCGAGTCACATGCATATAACAGGCGATTGTTGATTTAACGATGGTACTTGAAAATTTACCGATGACACAGACAATTTAACAATGGCGCAAGAAAATTTTATGATGTCGCAGCGCCATCATAAAACAGGTCATGAAGATCCCTGTATCTTTGTGAATATGAGCTCCGAATTTTTGCCTACGACTAGGACTCACCTATAAGTCGGTACCCCTTTTTAAGATAGAAAATTTACTCCAAAAAATCTGACTTATAGGCAAGTATATACAGTAACTAGAATTCCAAGAAATCATAGAACTTTCTTTTGAAAGTTGAACACCTTGTCAACAACTGAGCATCGCAGTATTATTTGTGTATAGTTATAAGCTTCAACATCACGTTGTGACATGTAAAGCATCTAAACATCTCACAGACCCAGATTCACATGACAAAATTGATGCAGATTTGATGGAAAGAAAAGAGAAAAACAGACATACAGACATTTACGGAAAAAGTCATAATTGCCATCTGGAAGATCGGCAGTGCAAATTTTGATCACCCAGCCATAAATGGTTGCAAATGTGACTTAGTGAGTTTTAATTTTAATCCTTGGTTTAGTGCATGATTTTTTGCATTTGTTTAAATTTTAAAAATACAACATCTGATACAGACCACTCAAGAATGACATAAACATACACACACACTTGACATCTCACTCTGCCTTACAGGGCTTTAAGAAATCACACTGCTCATTAAATTAAGCCAAAGCAAATAGACCTACACAAGCTCTCTCAAACTGGCTTTCATTAAAATAATTATCATGATAGTGCAATACGGGCAGCACGATTTACTCAAAACATCAAATATGTATGTCTAATACTGTGGATAAAAGTTTTTATTTCTGATAAAAGTTATAGAAAAAATCATTTTGAATTATAGAGGGCAAAGCCCTCATATATGTAGAGAAGCTCACATTTTTCATTCCTATTACATCCGGGGACCCATACTACTAATGGTAAAAATCGCTCACATCAGGAATTTGCGTGTGACATAAACAAAATGTCGGAAATGCAAAGTCATTCTTTAAAAGCGCATTGCAAACGAAGTAATAAACTACCACACTTAGAAACGTTTTGTAGACCGAAACTAGGCCATAACGACTAGGGTTGTACATCGAACCCGATCATTATTCTGGTAATGTGAACTGCCAAAATGATGGATACGCTGGGATAGAGAAAAATATATAGCATAAGAACATATCTGTGCATTTAATTCAAGACTATTAAATACCACATAGATTCTATTTAAGTTTTAGCACCAAGGAAACGGTCAGCCATTCAATATTTTATTTAAAACAATGAGTGAATGACCGGGATATTTACGTGATAAAAACACTGAAAATTAATCCCTTTGGTGATTCTGGGGCAACACCACGGAATAGCCAAAGGGATTAACTGAACATGTAAAACTGTTGTCAGTTTTGATAAATGCCTTCGCCCTCTCCATAGGTTTACCTATGTATTATTTATATTTTGGCATAAAAATGAAGGTTTAGCGGGTTTGTGTAAAAAGCCAATGTAGTACGAATTTGTGAACAGGCCTCCAGGATGTGTGCAAATGCACGATACTTTCGAACCACAACGATAATTTACCAAAATATTTCCTGTAAAGGATATCAATTAATATAATAAAATTTACATTAAAATTAAATATTAGAGGGCGAAGCCCTCATATATGTAGAGAAGCTCGCATTTTTCATTCCTACCACATCCGGGGACCCGTACTACTAACGGTAAAAATTTTGCTCACATCGGGAATTAGCGTGCGACAAAGTGTCTGAAATGCAAAGTCATTACTTAAAAGCACATTGCAAACGGAGTAATAAACTACCACACTAAAAAACTTTTTGTAGACCGAGACTAGGCCATAACGACTAAGGTTGTACATCGAACCACCAGAAACCTCTTTTTCTGGTAATGTGAACTGCACAAAATGATGGATACGCTGGGATACAGAAAAATATATAGCATAAAAACATACTTGTGCATTTAATTCATGACTAATAAATACCAAATAGATTCTAGTTAAGTTTTAGCACCAAGGAAACAGTCAGCCACTCAATATTTTATTTCAAACAATGAGTGAATGACCAGGACATTTACGTGATAAAAACACTGAATATTAATCCCTTTGGTGATTTTGTCGAACCTCCTGCACAACAAACGGAATCCCCAAAGATAACTGGATATAAAACTGTTGATGAATGCATTCGCCCTCTCCATAGGTTTACCTATGTATTATTTATAAATCACTATAAAAGAACTGAGAAAGAAATCTACCTTTATTATTTACATTGGAATCCGTCATTTCTCAACTCCGACTCTGACTACTACTAATACGTGTACATGGAATACATATTGGCCTAATTTGAGTGAGAACTATGTCGCTAGGCTAATGATTTTATATTGAAACATTTTATAGAGGGCAAAGCCCTCATATATGTAGAGAAGCTCACATTTTTTATTCCTACTACATCCGGGGACCCATACTACTAATGGTAAAAATTTTGCTCACATGGGAATTTGCGTATGACATAAACAAAATGTCGGAAATGCAAAGCCATTTTACGCATTGAAACAAAGTAATAAACCACCACACTAAGAAACGTTTTGTAGACTGAGACTAGGCCATAACGACTAGGGTTGTACATCGAACCCGATCACGAAGTGTCTCCATTATTCTGGTAATGTGAACTGCACGAAATGATGGATACGCTGGGATACAGAAAAATATATAGCATAAAAACATGTTTGTGCATTTAATTCATGACTAATAAATACCACATAGACTGTATTTAAGTTTTAGCACCAAGGAAACAGTCAGCCACTCAATATTTTATTTCAAACAATGAGTGAATGAACGGGACATTTACGTGATAAAAATACTGAATGCTAATCTCTTTAGTAATTCCGTCGTGTTGCCCCGGCAGGGGGCAATACAACGGAATCCCCAGAGGGATTAACTGAACATGTAAACTGTTGATGAATGCCTTCACCCTCTCCATAGGTTTACCTATGTATTATTTATAAATGCTTATTTGATTTATATATTTAAAAAAAAGTTGTTTGAAGGTGTTTTTTTGTTTTAGTTTTGGAAGGTTTTGGGTAAATTTGTATATAATAGAGGGCGAAGCCCTCATATATGTAGAGAAGCTCACTTTTTTTAATTCCCACTACATCCGGGGACCCGTACTACTAATGGAAAAAATTCTGCTCACATCGGGAATTTGCGCGTGACAGAAACAAATGTGGCCGAAGTCATTACTTTTAAAGTGCATTACAAACAAAGTAATAAACTACGTACTAACAAACGTTTTGCAGACCGAGACTAGGCCATAACGACCAGAGTTGTACATCGAACCCGATTTTCATTATTCTGGTAATGTGAACTAACGCCCTATGGATATGCTGGGATAGAGAAAAATATATTGCATAACAAACATTTTGTGCATTTAATTCATGACTAATAAATACATAGTAGCCCCCAGCTCGTATCGATAACGCACTGGAATTACTCAAATTTTTATGTTCATGGTTTTGTCTCAACTTCAGGCATAATTTATTTCAGAATATTTATATATTATATACCATCTGAAAGAGAAATAAATGTACTTTCCAATGATATGTATTTCGTTGCTTTTCGTTAATGTAAATGTGATGATTTTGCGAGTTAAATGCAAAAAATCGCCATTTTCATCGATAAGCTTTGCTGCAGTTGGACGAGCAGTCCGAAGG
The DNA here is from genome assembly GCA_030159075.1 of Atrina japonica. Classification (NCBI taxonomy): domain Eukaryota; kingdom Metazoa; phylum Mollusca; class Bivalvia; order Pterioida; family Pinnidae; genus Atrina; species Atrina japonica. The sequence continues at coordinate 368,137 of BROG01000408.1, read as the reverse complement.
GCTATGATCAAACCATTTGCGAGTGCCTAAATGTTAATGAATATTCATGAAATTTATATCCAATCAAAGAATGAATTTTTCTATGTCACGAGTTGAACATTTTAAAAAAAAAAAGTTTTTTGTAGAAGTTGCAGAAGTAAATCTTTGACGGTGGTGTGCATAATGGTCATTAGAATTGCACTTTTGTTCACCCCATATCTAAAAAGATCGTGTCAACGACATATTAATCAACATCTACGACATGATTTTCTACCTCGCATCGAGCGTCAAACTTTTTTAGTGCAACGGCAGTTGAAGACGACCCACGCTTCACTTGGCGCCATCTTGGATTTAACCTCCGGATGAAAGGTTAACAAAGTGACATCGGAGCCGCTACATTTAAAACGAGTTATCACATCTATCATGTTTTAATTCCAAATATAATCAATTAAAAATGTTTTGGCTTCTGAAAAAAATAATAAAGTCTTTTAATGAGCTTTTTGGACATCCGACATTTCGGCGTCTATCGCTAATTTTGCATATGACCGAAAGAAATAGGTCACTCAATGCACATTAATAAAACGAAATATTTGAGATAATTATGAGTTTTGATGATGTCAATGAACTAAACATAAATCCTGAGCATAAAATTACGGTTGCCTTTGGTAAATGTTAAATTCATGAATTTATGACCGATATTGAAGGCAAAAACGCTGGGTGAACTGTGAATCTCTAGACCTAAATAGTAAATTATAAAACTTTCTAATTTCACAATAACCAGTAGCACTTGGTCATATATGACATGATACAATCGATGAAATTTTACATCTAAATCATTAATAATTACTGCAGTAGACTCTGTATGTATTTTAATTGAGAAAACGAAATATAGTTTAATACTGATTCTACACTTGAATAATTTTTTCAGAACCCTAGCTAGATCTACTTTATTTATATCTCCAGAGATTTTTTTTCACAAATCATAAATGTTAGATTTGCACTGTTGAGAATTCGAATTTCTAGTAAGCCTATTTTTAAGACAGTATATCCCTGCCAAATGGCCTACCAACATCAGCATTATAAAACTAAGTCACCAAATTTTCTCATGCAGGTCTGATCAACCTCAATTAACTTTTCATGATTCTAAGGTGTTATTTGTACTTGCATATTGAATGTTAAATTTGTGTATAATCAAAATTATAATATTTAATATTTGCTCATTTGAAGAAATCCTCATAAATATTTGAGCATGTACTCGAACAGTATTCACGACATGAATGGATTTACTAATTTATTACAGGTATATTGAGTTTTATGCAAAAATTTAAATGTGAGTGATGAAAAATAATATTTTACCTAATCACTCAAAAGAAGCACAACCTCCTGGAATTAAAGGATTTGCCTGTATTTTATACATTTCGTCATACCAGTATTAAAAAGTAATGAAAATAAATAAAAAACACAAACTGCCTGTACAAGGAAGTTTGTCATACATATGTAACATAATTGCGTACATTTTTCCATAATCAAATTTATATAAAATACACAAGTTAATGTAGCCTATAAGGTTAGATAGAAATGCTCTGAAGTTTAACTTCTATAACTTCTGACAATAGCACTTGTTAAAAATGATATTTTTTTTTTTTGCTTCTCTTGTTCATTTTTTTTCACTAAGAAAGAATGTTCATAACAATTTTTTGACTGTACCGATTCAGCATGAAAAAATCATGTTAGATACAGAAATTTAGAAAGATAACTCATAGTAATATGAAATTAAAAAAATAACTGAAAATATTTTCATACGTTTTTCGCAGCATACAATTTTTTGCATTTTTTGTTCATTTTTACAAAAAAATAGTGGGTATGTATATTTTTTTGACTGCAGAAATGGATTCAGCATAAAAAAATCATGCGGGTGCAAAATTTTAGAAAGATATCTCAAGTATTAAGGAAATTACATGAAAAAAAATGAAAATATGTTCGTTGCCGGGTTCCGTGACACGCCAGCCTCCTTATGTAGTAATATAGTACAACAAATTCCAGTAAATGGCCGGATTTTCCAAACTTAAAATTGGCATAACTTTTGCACACTTAAGATATCTAGATAATTTAAACTGTTTTGGAAATGGTTTAATTAGCTCTACAAGATCATTACAATGTTAAACAAGGTAGATCACTTTAAAATTTTGAGCTGGGGTTGCTACACATAGATTCTATTTAAGTTTTAGCAGAGAAGAAACAGTCAGTCAATCAATATTTTATTTAAAACAATGAGTGAATAACCGGGACATTTACGTGATAAAAACACTGAATATTAATCTCTTTGCCTTTGGTGATTCTGTCGTGTTGCCCCCGGCAAAGGGATTAACGAACATGTAAAACTGTTGATGAATGCCTTCGCCCTCTCCATAGGTTTACCTATGTATTATTTATATTTATAAACACATATTGAATTGATTAGCATGTAATGATGTATACGATATATACAGTCTTCTGTATTTTCTCGTTCTAGAGACTAGGCAGACACTGTAACAGGTGGCCGCAGAGTATATACTAAAGCTTTGTGAATCTACACGTCAAACTTATGTTTTTCATTGCATATTGCATGTCTTGCAGAAGTTGCAGCTTTCATTGACTTCAGTGTTCGTGCATTGTTTTTTGCAATAATCCTTACCATAGGAAAAATTTTCGGTGATCTTCAATGGGCCTCGTAATATATAGACAACAAATATCACGAGGACGAACCATACAGCAAGCAGATAAGTCCAAGACCAATGGATCCACGATTTAATTTTTTCTACACATCTTGACAGGAAACCCGCCATGCTGTAACTTAAGTCCCGCATAAAATTCTTATGGTGAACATGAAATAAGACTTTTAAATTGTAACAGCCTAAAAATCCCAATATATTCTTGTGAAATCATTATTATGTTGAGATATGATTAGACAATGTTAATGTTTTTCCAATTTAATCTACTCTTGACCAATCCGAACTCTCTATTTTCGACATAGCACGGTGCAATGGCTGATTGGCAGGAGTTTTAAAATGCACCGTGATTACTTATATTATGGCCTGACAGAAAAGTTAGTCGTATTGTATAAAATTGTCAATATACATGAATACTCACATGTAATTTCTTTACCTAAATACGAAATATTTTGTCATAACAAAGTTTAGAAGGGTGTTAATTAGATAGCTTACGCCTACAAAATTACAAATCCTTTGAAAATAACAAACAACACATGTCATGAAATTCAAACCCAAAGTTGCAGCCCAAGTAAGCCCACTTCCGTAGATCTAATACGAAGATATCTATCGATAGCATTCATTGTCGTGGTATTAATACTGTAACGTTTCCCGGTAGGCTTATAAATGTGATATATCTAAAGCCTAATAAATACCCTGGGACTGGTACAAAGTCAAATTAAATCGTTCATATTACATGTAGCTTTGTGAAGCAACCAATCATCAAATTCAAAATAAAAATCTATCTTTACTGATGTCGGTGAAAAACAAAAAAGTATATCATATATCTTTTTCATCAGATAGTTAATTTATTTGATCATTTCAATGTATCAAAATAGTATACGTCGATACATAATCCCTTTATGTTGGCCTTACAATAGAAATGAATTGGGATAGCGACCATTTAATATTTTCTTCTAATGATTGAAGGGATAACTTCTGTTTTTTTTATCCTATACAATACAATAATACCTCAAGTACTCAGAAAATACCGATTATAGACTGGTAAACAAATATTCTCTTCATTTACTTTCTTTTTAGCAAGAAAGAAAATTAAAGGGGTTGCCCTGCAATTCTGACATCCCAATATTCCAACACCCTGTTAATCAGGTGTCCCATACATTGTAGGTCCATCACTCAATGATACATTTAGTTAGAATGGAGAGTAAAATCTAAAATGGCAAATATTTAAAACTGTTTTGGAATTTTATATCTTTGTCAAAAAACCTAGAATCTTAAATATCCCAAGTTTTTGGAGATTTTTTATTACAGACCCATACTTGTAGGTTCTGTGTTCCCACTTCAAACATAGCAGATTTGGAAGCTACCACCAGGGAATCTTGGGACAGAATACCCCATGAAACTAATTCAACTTTACAATTTGAAGAGCTCCGAAAGTCCCCAGGGTGTTTTAGGGCTATTACTAGTATTCAAGTTAGAGGAAATCGTACAATGTATTCAACTCCAAATGAGCTGAAACATATGCATACTTTTCAAGTCTACTGATTTTGGTGGTAGTCTACCGATTTTGGTGGTAGTCTACCGATTTTTCTATTCAACTACCGCTGAGAAAAAATCTACCGATTTTTCTAATTTTCAACCGATTTCCCTATATTTCTACCACTTCTTGTCCATTTTCCGGCTATCGGTAGACGTTTTTGTCAGCATTAAATGTTCTAAATTGTAATTTCCAGTCTACTAATTGGCGACAAAAAATAGCTTTAAATTTCTGGCGCCTCCATATCATTGAAGTATTAAGATATCTATTCTAGGTTATATAAGTCCCCTATATCTTCCAAATAGTCATGAAGAACAAGGACTAATAACCCTGTTTATTAATTAATGTCATTAGACCATACAGAGGTGTCATTATCGGACGTGTGCCTACGGTAATTACACAGGACCTGTACTGTGGACAGGTACCTAATATACAGATTGATTACCTGTATATCTAAACATCCACACCTATAATCACTATCCATTAGTTCTGTCCTATATACAGTTATCAAAGATTAACATCATTGATGTTATATTAATTTCTTGCAGCTTCTGTATCAATCCTCAATGATTTTATTTTAAAAATTTAGCTGAGAAATAGCGTAGCGATATTGTGGTGTCTTCTGTGAAGTCCGCACTCCACATACTAAACAGTGTTGTACATGTATCTTCAATTTGTGATGATTTCAATACAAAAACGATGTTTTATTTCATTTACATAATATTTTATACAAAGATAATAATATCCTCTTGTAACATATTGAATTGAATTAAATAAAATGTCAGTAGTGACAGTAAACACATTTATATAACCTCAGTAATCTTTTTTTCTTTTTTAAAATCAGATTTGATTTTTGTTAATCAAATCTTTTTTTTTTTTTTCTTGAGTGAACTATTCAGTCATCATTTGTTGTTTTATCTTATCAATTAATGTAAAAGGTACAATATGAAGATAAAAACCTTCAAATAAATATTTGGGTATGCAAATATTTTGGTAATAAATGTTCAAATCTCAAAATAAATAAATCAAGCCTTTGACTTTAAAAATTATCATACTTCCAAATATTTAGCAATCAAACTGAGTTTTTATTTCTTCCAGGTAAGTCTAGTTATTTATTTTCTGCATTCCAAATCCAACTGTTATATTAGAATATTCAGAATTTAGTATATTTTAAAATTTGTTATAACAAATTAAGAAATACTAAATTTTAAACATTTTAATATAACACAATGACCATAACATCATTTTGAGTCTCCCAAGCTGTGTGTGTGTACATGTATATATTACATGTATTAAAACTTCAAAATAAAGCCTATATCTATTCCTTATAGATTTCAAAGTCGACTAGAAAATTAAAACAAATGTGATATATATATATATATAAATATATCATCAATATTATTGACAATAATTCCATTTTAGATGCATAAGATGGCAGATATTGAAGATTAAAATTACAATTTTTTCTTGTTATTTCCAAAGGGGGACACCCCCTCCCGTACCCTCCCCCATTCACTTATTTCAACGCAACTGGTACACACATATATATGAGAACGACAACGCATTCGTAAAAAGTTTGACCATTGTACGCATTTTCTACCCCAGACAAATTTCCTAATGTTGACAGGTATGCATATGCCTTTAACCCCCACCTACCCCTGCCCAGTGGTTCATTAGTATAGAAAAATCCTAAAACTAGCACCTGATTTTTCAATGATACATGTGGGCCAAATGAATGCTTTTCTGCAGACTGGTTTATCTGTAAATTTCATTTGATAAAGAATACAAATAAAAAAAAAACAACACAGCCTATGATCAAAGTGAAAAAAAAAAAACAATTGGATTGACTCAACAGTAAGATCTTGCCTAAAATGGTAAAGGAGAGACAGCATGATTGAATTAGGGGAAAGTCTTAACATTTATAAAGTCGAAATTTATGTATATACCTCACTTGAATCTTAGTATTATATTATACACTGTATTCCATAATTCATGCCACCTAGGAATAGTGCATGAGACATTTATTTAGAATTTACGTCGAAACAAATCGAACTAGAAAAAAGGTATAAACCTATAATTTTAACACAAAATCATGACCAATATTTTTAGATATTAAAGTTTGGCATCACTTTTATGCTGATTTCATGTGTAGCTCATTCATTTCCAGGTAAAAAAAAAAGAATTACATGAATTTCAGTTTTTATTACCATTGCATGAGTCTGTGTTCTTCTATGAAAATGTACTGGAGGAGAAAAAGCATCAATGATTTTCGCATTAACTTTTTACAATGGCGCACAAAACACAATGGATGTTTATACATGTAATATCATGGTCAATTCCAGTTTCAACACATTATTTCTCATCATTTTATAAATTAGATAAAAAGAATATATACCAACTTAATGAGTTATTAAAATTTATCACATGTCAATCATAAATTGATCACAAAATGTCAGTGCCTGATTCAATGTCATCATAATTATGGGAATGATTTGTTCAGGAATAGTCCTCAAGTTCTCTTACATCTTGTCTGTTACCAATTGGGATTGGAGCCTTATAACAAACCTGCACAGCCCCTCCCCCATCTTCCAAAACAAAAAAAGCCTGACTTGACAGAAATATTGTTGGATAAAAATATTGTTGCATTTGAGAAGAAAGTTGTTGGTATTCAACGTAAATGCCTTGAAAATTAATATACATCTCATGGCATCAACAATAATGAAAATTTCCGCTTGTCCTGCAGGACAAGTAGTATTCAAATCTACTTGTCCGAATGCAAAAATGATCAAAAGTCAAGTGTACCATTTAAAGATATTATTTTGTGTTTAAACAAGTATAATTTTTATTGAATTAATTTGGGTCTTTAACAATTTTACTTGTTCATTCAGACAAGTGAGAAGTAACATCTACTTGTCAGAATGCTAAATGGACTTGTCCCGAACAACTGGACAAAGCTTACTGTTGAATCCTGCATCTGAAATACTGGACGTAATATCAGAAATGCTTTACATTTTTCTTATGGGTTTTCTATTTATTTTTTCATTAGGTACATTGGTACATGATGGATATGAATTGAAACAAGTAATTCATCATATTCTGAAGCCTTACCTATGAAACCATGTCTAATCCATTTGGAACTCCAGCCAGTGCCTTTGGCCAGCAGTCCCCATTTGGAAACATACCCCAGAGTGCATCAGGCTTTGGTGCACAAAGTTCAACTTTTGGACATCAGACTACTCAGCAGTCATCAGGACCAGTTTTTGGTCAGCAGACACAGGGGTCAGCATTTGGACAGCCGTCACAGGGGTCAACATTTGGACAGCAGTCACAGGGGTCACCATTTGGACAGCAGACACAAGGGTCAGCATTTGGACAGCAGACACCAGGGTCAACATTTGGACAACAGTCACAGGGGTCAACATTCGGACAACAGACACAGGGGTCAACATTTGGACAGCAGTCACAGGGGTCAACATTTGGACAACAAACACAGGGGTTAGTGTTTGGCCAGCATTCACAGGCATCTTCCTTTGGCCTAGCCTCACCATCATCTTTTGGACAAACTATTCAAACTACAGGGTTTGGTTCAGGGGGGTTTGGGAGTGGATCCGGGACAAACACTTTTAATATTGGATCTGGAACTACCGGTACCACTGGATCATTTGGAACAGGTACATTTGGAGCTGGATCGGGATCATTCGGGACAGGAGTTGGAAGTAATATTGCCACTGGTATGTTTTATATCTATGTTAATTCTAGCCTGTCTGAACCAGAGTTAAAGTTGTCACTTTGAGTTGCAGCCGGGATTCAGTATAATTTTTCTTAACTTTTAATTGTTTTCTTCCCTAAATTAATCAAACAAACATTATATTAAAATGTTTTTGTTTAAATTTTCAGCTTAGACTTGCATGTAAAGTCACTGTTAAAATCACTTAAACAGAGACTAAGTTTTTGTGTCATGGCAGGCATGTCATGTTAAAAAAAAATCACTGCATTGTCCCCATTCATTGATGCAAGCCAAAATTTGTGGCAAATCACCTGTTCTTGGTAATATCCATAAAAAATGAGAATGATTGATGGGTGTAAAGAAATAAAATAAAAAGAAATCAAATCAGTTAGCATACAATGTACATGTATCTTTGTCTGAATGTCTTTGATTTATCAAACACACATATAGTTCAATTTATTTTATATCTCAGTAAAGGTCCTCCCTGGCCAAGTGGTTAGAGCATCGCTGGGTATCTGGGTTCTTTCCTCCAGCAAGAAATATCAACTGACCACCACCATATAACTGAAAAATTGTTGAGGGTGGCATAAAACACTATTCAAATTGCATGTATCATGCTTTATATCTCATAACAGCAATTACACAACATATTAGCTCACATTGTAAGAATATAAAATATAAATGTACTCTTAGGAAAAGGTTTCATTTTTGTTTCACAAATAGTAATATATTTATATATCGTATATATTGTTAATTTGTTTCTATAGTTACTGACTCTTCATCCGGAGCGTTTGGAGGACAGACATCTACTGGGATGGGCTTTGGCAGTATTACAACAACTTCAACCATTTTCGGTTCAGTTGGTCAAAGTTTGGCTTCGACTCAAAGTAACTCCTTGTTTGGAGGAAACAATGCTATCAACACTACTGCAAGCAGTACAAGTGTATTTGGTGGAACAGCCTTCACTTCCACTAGTGGAGAAAGTGGATTTGGTAGATCAAACATGGCTGGTAGCAGTGGAATATTTGGAACCAGGCCTAGTGATAGTGCTTTCAGCAAAAGTGTTTCCTCTGGAAATGGAACAGGAAATGTTTCCCAGTTTACACAGGCATTTGGCAAAACAATCCCATCTTACACCAGTTTATTTGGTGGGGCACCCTCTTCCACAGTCTCCTCTGGAGGAGGTTTAGGTGGGAATACCCCCAGCACAACTAGTGGCCACAATTTGTTTGGCACCAGTGCCGCCAGCTCACTCAGTGGTGGTGGATTTGGTGGCACAGGCAATGCAGCTAGTGGCAATAAATTTATGTTTAATGTCGCCCCAGGTAGCACAGCCTCTTCAAGTAGAATGCCTATCAAGTCTGAACCATCTTCAGCTGCAAGTAGCAACATGTTTGTTGGTACACAGACCAATATTCAGACAGATAGAAATACTTTCGGGGGACCAGTTGTGAAAAAAGAGGATACAAAACAAGGTCTTCCTATACAGAACAATGAGGGTATTAAGGACTTGTCTCCACCAGCCTCCAAATTCCTCTTATCTGGTACAAGTGAAAATCCATTAACAGCAGGTGGATTTTCTGAGGGAGGGAGAACAACTCTAACTACTGCTATTCATGGATCTAGTACTTTTGCTGGTAAGATCTCTCTCTCTCTCTCTCTCTCTCTCTCTCTCTCTCTCTCTCTCTCTCTCTCTCTCTCTCTCTCTCTCTCTCTCTCTCACACACACACACACATACACACACACACACACACATGCATTGATTGAATTTCACTTTCAACATTTCTAGGGAATCAAAAGGTGATAAAGTCAGAATTTGTCAAAACCACAAATACCCAAGGTCTGTTTGAAAAGGCAGTTAAACAAGGTATGACAACATTTGTATTTTTGCCCATAATCACATGCATTATGTAGCAGCATCATAACCATGTGCATTATTAGGCAGCAATATTCAAAGTTTATGAAATATTTTTAGTGTTTGATGATCATCCTTGTAATTTGTTTCTCCTAATATATCTTATTTACAAGACAACAGCACCAGCTAAAGATGAAACAGATGCAGAAATCTGTCTGTCTTATCAGGAAAACTGACTGTCAACGAAAATCGACTGTGTCCAACAGATTGGTGGCAAGCATCGGGGCATACTTGTATGTCTTGCACATTGTCAGCACTTAACAGCGTATTTGTTATTTGTGATTTTTTAAATTTGGAAAAAGTGCTGAGTAGTCACCAAAAGAATTTGTGTTTAGTGTGTGGCCAATCGTTGCATGTGCTACACAATTCAGTCTATTTATTTCATTTGTAACTTACCGGGGCAAAAGTCTGTAGAGCTGATGTCATACCCATGGTGCCATTGTTGTTGTTGTCATCCATAGACAAAGCTTTGACCTGGCCTTATTTTTTTAACAGCATGGGACGAGGCTTTTATATTTCACATATAGATTTTTTATGACCAGAACTTTCATTTGGAATCTTGACTTTTGACCTAGTGCCCTTGAACTTTGACCTTGTTTTCAAAAACTTTAACCTGAGGTGAAGGAATCAAACTTTTTACCATACCTTGACCTTAAAACATGACAGGTATGGGTAAAAAGCCTATTTTGGAAAATGACACCCATTTCTGACGAGCTTCGTTGTCTTTTGACAACTCTTGTTATCCGCATGATTCCGAGTGTATTTCTAAAGTAATGAGAAACAACAATGTTTCTTTATTGATAACCAAACATACATACATACATGTATCTTTAATTTACGGTTGAAATTGTGACAGAAGACATTGCACTGCCTGTGTTTAAATTTGTAATGTATGATACCAGACGTAAACAACAATTTGTTTTATGGAAATTTAATTGCAATAAAGTTACTGTAAATTTGGATATTTTGACATCGCTTAAATTTGGCCACTTTGATCATAAAATAAAGGGTTATTTTTTGGTCAATTAAATTTTGGCATTTATCTTTATATCATGTTTAAATTTGACCTACCATCAGATCTTGGTCTTATTGTGTCAAAGATGTTTGAAATTTCAAAATATTAAAAAATTCCAGTAAAACAGTTTGATTTGATGTGTCACATGGTAATTAAGATTACTGTCCACACAGTGTTATCTTAAGAAAATCCTTGTTTGTTAATCTATAAAAAGTACCAGAAAAAACATTGTGTATATATTTTGGATGGTTTAATTTTGGTCATATAGGGAGGTCAAATTGTCCAAAATTAAACAATGGCCAAAATATCCAAATTTGAGGTATAATGACTATTGGATAAATTGCATAAAGGAGTAGGACCATGATGGGTGAAAAATGGCCCTGTGTCAGAATCAAATGATTTTACTTTTAAAATGCAGAGTGCTCAACCACATTTTGAAACTTGATGTACATTTTTAAAGAAAACCTTTTTATACCATCATTTTGGGGCTAAAACATGAAAATTTGACAAAAATCACATATTTCTGGAAATTATTTTTAAAAATTATCTGTCCAGATATACATTCAATCAAGTGACACATTTGTATTTATCTAAGTTCATTCCATATCTAAAAAAAATAAAAGTTCCAAAAAAGCTGGTTTTAAAGGTTTATTTTGGGGTAAAAAACAGTGAAAAATGATTGAAAATCACAGATTTTGGGGAATTATTTATTAAAATTATCTGTTTTGATATATGTCCCATCAAATGACACATATAGCTATATGTAGGGTCATTTAATATCTCAAAAAAATAAAAGTTCCAAAAAATGGTTTTACAAGGTTATTTTGGGGTAAAAACAGTGAAAAATGATTGAAAATCACAGATTTTGGGGAATTATTTATTAAAATTATCTGTTTTGATATATGTCCCATCAAATGACACATATGGCTATATGTAGGGTCACTTGATATCTAAAAAAAAATAAAAGTTCCAAAAAATGGTTTTACAAGGTTTATTTTGGGGTAAAAACAGTGACAAACGATTGAATATCACATATTTTAGAGAATTATTTATCAAAATTATCTATTTTGATATATGTCCGATCATATGACACATATGGCTATATGTAGGGTCATTCAATATCTCAAAAAGATTAAAGTTCCAAAAAATGGTTTTACACTGTTATTTTGGGGTAAAAACAGTGACAAAAAATGATTGAAAATCACAGATTTTGGGGGAATTATTTATTAAAATTATCTGTTTTGATATATGTCCCATCAAATGACACATATGGCTATATGTAGGGTCACTTGATATCTAAAAAAAAATAAAAGTTCCAAAAAAATGGTTTTACAAGGTTATTTTGGGGTAAAAACAGTGAAAAATGATTGAAAATCACAGATTTTTGGGAATTATTTATTAAAATTATCTGTTTTGATATATGTCCCATCAAATGACACATATGGCTATATGTAGGGTCATTCAATATCTCAAAAAAGATAAAAGTTCCAAAAAATTGTTTTACAAGGTTATTTTGGGGTAAAAACAGTGAAAAATGATTGAAAATCACAGATTTTGGGGGAATTATTTATTAAAATTATCTGTTTTGATATATGTCCCATCAAATGATATAGGGTCATTTAATATCGAACAAAACATTAAAGATTGTTTTACATGGTTATTGTTGGGTACAAACAGTGAAAAATAATTGAAAATCACAGATTTTTGGAATTACTTATTAAAATTATCCATTCAAATATGTATACGATTAACATTTTGTCTTCAGTAGGGTCATTTCATATCACAAATACTGAATAGTTTCAACAGATGGTTTTTACAAGGTTATTTTTAGGTAAAAACTGTGTAAAATGATTGGAAATCACAAGATTTGGGGGGATTTTTTTAAAACATTGTATATTGTGATATTTGTGCAGTCAAATAGCCCATAATTATGTCTTTACGTTTGCGGTCATTCCATATTACAAACAATTGGAAAGTTCCCAATAAATGGTTATTTGGGTGTAAAACCATGGGAAATGATTGAAAATCACAGATTTCTGATTTATTTATTGGTGTGATGAAATTGATTTCTAGTCTCAAATGTTGGTTATTCTCTGTCATGTTCTAATGACACATTCGAAAAATGAATTCTTATGTATAGTGAAGTGAATTATTCGGGTGAAGAAAAAAAATACTTGAAAGGTATACAGAAACCACATATTTATTGAAATGATATACGAAAGTCATCTCTTGTAAATTATTTTCGTATTAGATATTAGAAGAATATTTTTTAAATTCTTAAACATGGATAGCCAGGGCGATTTTTAATGGAAATGACAATATTTCTTGGATGAATGAAATTAATAAGCTTACATCCCACCAGCATTACTATCAAGGTCACCGACTTATTAAATCCCCTTCAACAGGGAAAGGTACAGCACAGGGGGGAATTATAAGGCTAAGACAGGGTTTTTGGTTTTTACTTGCCCTGTATCCAATATATGCTGGGTATCCATGTCTAAGATATAATTAAGGTAGGGGGAGACCAGAAGCAGGAAAATTATCGCATTTTATATCTACACCTCTTCATTTTGATTTTTTTTTTTTCATGGAATTCCTAAAATTATTATTTTCAACAGAATCTGTGGAAATAATTAATCCATCCGAGTAATAAAGAAAGAAATGCAAAATATCATTTTTGAAAATATTATACTGTATTGTGAGCGGGGAAATAAATATTTTAATAATTGAACCGAAAAAAAAGTTGGTCAAAATTCAGATTTGAACCCTGGACCCCTGACTCTAAAGTCCACGACCAAACCGCTGCGCCATTGTTGAATTATATGACACAAGCTCCTAAAATATTGCATAGTAGGCTAGATCAGGATCATGTTTAGACGATGCCTTTCGATGGTTTCCAATAATTTCTGTATTTTTATTTTCAATATTAAAACATACAATGTTTAATTGCTTCTTTCTCCATTATTATTGGCCTGTATTGTGTATGATCTTTACATTGAATATGTCTATTGAGTCGGATATCTGCCTCCTCTGATCACTAGCCTGCAACTGCAGTACTAGTAGCCAAGATACTACAAATTCTAACCAGTAACCTACTCACGAGGCAAAACACAGTAGATGTACTTTGCTAAATATGGCTAGATCTGTCTATTATAAAAAATGTTATTTTTATAGTGTGTGTTAAAAACAAACTAAGACAATAAAATTAAATGTTTTAGAGGGTGCCGATGCGATACGTCCAACTGATTTATGACGTTGCAGACGATAGTGTAGGATCAGTCTAAAATAGGTTGAGTCCCAGAAAAACATCTAAATCTAGATTGTGTATTCAGAAAAAAAAAGATAAGAAACCAAACTCCTAATTTTTCTTTGTTCTCATTCAAATTCCATGTAGATATTTTTTTTTAAGTAAATATTGTTCTCTGAACGACTGATTTGTTTGTTTACATATGTAAAATAGCTCATTCCGGATTGCTCCTTGGTTTAGTATAATGTTAATTTTCATCAACAGCACACCTTCTGATCTAAAAAATTCTCGCTTGAAAAAAATGTCTTTGCTGATAAGATTTAATGGACTGCAATTACTTTTTAGATCAGAGGGTGTGCTTTATATGAAAAACGTGATCAAAGTAGAAAAAAATGGAGATTTCTGCATAAAACTAGTCCGATATCGGTTTTGTCTATTATAGAATTCAGCAAGATGACGTTTTGGCGGGGGAAATTTTGGCATGATGCGATAGTACCAAGCCTTGACTAACCTATGATAACAATTTTATTTCAATTCATTCCACTTTAATTTTTAAGATATCACAGGGCCTATATCGCTAAACATGGATCTTGTCCTTTTGACATACATGTACATGTAATTCAGTAACATGTTTTATTCTCCTATTGTTCACAGATTTTTTTCCTTCTTTTGATTGGAGAATGATGTCAAAGGAATCTCAAACCTTGGGATAAAATTCTTTGATTGACATACCCCTCGGATTGAGATTGCTTTGTCATACCCTCAAGGTAGGAGTAGATTCTATCAGTCAAAATATTTCTTATGAAATACTTGAATAGAGAGATATTATTTTAAATAAATGAAGTCAGTGATTGTCATCAGTTCAAGTTTGTGAGAATTAATTCAAAAAAAATTCAAAAAAATGAAAAAACAGATCATATTTGAAATTGAAACTAAAATATGATACATGTACAAATGGATATGGTGTATCATGAAGTGAACAAATATGTCAAATCAGAATTTATTTTTCCATATCACAAAAGCAGTCTAGCTTGCTTCTAGCATGATATGTAAATAGGCACTGTTCTTTTTGTCATTTTGCAGAGCCAGAAAATGGGGAAGCTTGGGATAAGAAGCGAATAAATTTGTTTGGAGAAAAAGACACAAAACAAAAAGGTAAATTTACCTACAGTAAAACCTGCTTTAGTGACCACCTGTGTATAAAGACCATCTCGTGATAAAGACCTTTTTTGCTGTCCCCAATAGTACCATTTGTGTACAAATTAACCTCTATATAAAGACCACCTTCAAAGACCGGTTTTCTTGTGTCCCTAAGGAGGTTGTTATATACAAGTTTCACTGTATTTAACTGTGGAATTTGGGAGGGGGCGGGGGGGGGTTCAAGGAAAATTTTCTCTCTCTGTTTACCCACTGCCTACCTTGACATACATAACCAAACCCACAACTGTAATATTTCAAAAGGAAACTTTGCAAAAACTCTTTATATGTTTATATGTGAAGTATTGGACTTGTTTTTGTGATCACATACTCTTTTTGAGATTTTGGGAGTCTGCAATCAAGAGATAACAGCTCCGAAAGAAATTTGCTATATTAATAAATTTGTGATGAGGTTACATACCTTGGAAATGTAGATCACCTGATAACCCATCATTTTCATATCATACCAGGGTACTGATACATGAATGTGACACAGATATTTATTTATTGATTTCGATTTTTTGCTTTTAATAAAAGAAACACCAAAGGTTCTTTTTGGAAAACCGGCGACTGGCACAGGTCAGCAAACAAAAGCACCACCACAAATAGAACGCTCCCGATTCACATGGCGGCGACAAAGTGAAAGTAGAAAAGTAACCAGGAAACATAGTGACGAAGGAGGTATGTTCCATTTGTGTATTAAAGCAATCAGATGACCAGTGTAGTTGTAGAGCATTCGACTCAGAAGCGGAAGGTCCTGAGTTTTGTACCAGTTAATACCAAAGACTTTTCCTTCGCCAAAAATAGATAATAAAATAAAGTTTTATGATAATTTTATAGAAAAGATAATTTTCTTAGGTCATTTTTCGGTCTGGTTACATGGTCCATTCCCAATGCAATAATTTTCCCCAAAAAATTATATATTCTTGTATTAGTTAAAAATGTTGTATATTTTCCCAATTGTTTTGGACCCTGGACCCCAAATCAGGAGGTAGGAAAATGCCTGAATAAGCGATTTTGCCTGCTGAGCAATCCTGGGACCAATTATCCAATGTTTCAAATCCTTGAATCACTACCTGATGTTATTACAACTGTGACTCACTAGTCAGAATGCTTGCCTTGCAGACAAGAGGCCAGGAATTGGTTCCCAAGACTCACCATATTTCTTTATTAGAAGCCCCCATTTTTCTATTAAACGCCCCCTTTTTTTTGTCAAAAGTTTCACTCACCCCTTGGATTCTTCATGTGTTTTTATGGGTTGTTATGTAATAACAACCTATTATGGGTTTACTCTGAGTGCTATCCTGTTAGCAGTAAAATGTTCCTCATCTACGCTAGGAAATATAGTCTGATGTTTGAATTGAATTTTTACAGACGAGTCAAATATGTTTTGTGAAAATGAAAATCAGTTTAGTTTGAATAATCTTTTGATGAAGTAAAACAAAATTCATCTTATTCCTGCATTTTGAAATACAATTCCTGTGTGTCTGTACTTCTATCAACACAAGGTAATTAAGATCTTTTGGTAGATATGGATTATCCACAGAGCTAAATTTAGATTCTAGTATTAATATATAGAAAATGATCATTTGTTGTAACCTTCCGCCATAAAGATGCAGTAGAGGAAACAGACTGAAAGGGACATCATCTGATACGTTCTTCTGTAAACAGTACTTGAAAACAGTAGTCAGTATTGTTTTAAGACATTATCTTTCACCTTGAAGAAAGTGTAATAGTTAAACTTACACCAGGTTGTATTTCCACCTCATCCAATCTCTTTCAGGCAGAAATCTGGCGGGGGATTTTCATGAGATATGACATTACTTTGTTTCACGGCAACGTTGATACAACATCAAAATTCTTATCTGAGCAGGTTTGAGAAAAAAGAATACTCTTTCAATCTGTAGTAGGCCTTGTTAATTTGTTATAGTCTAGCCTAAAGATTTCTTGGATAGTAGCATGAAATATAATACTTCTATGTTTTCAGTGAGGAGTTCTAATTTTGTGGAATATTACTAGTAATTTGATTGGCAGATTGCAATCAGTCTCTCTACTAATCAGATTCTACAATAGATTGGGTCATGCCGGCTATCTACAAACCAAGTGTAGTTGTCAGTCAGAGACCAGCTTCTGTATATAGTTAGACGGAGACCAGCTTAAGTACAAATTGTAAGATGCAATTTCATTGGTTCCTGACATCCATTCAACTAATCATAAACATTTTAACTTTAAGTTGTCCTATGTTGGATGCCAAAACAGTCCAATGTGATGGATATTGAAATACAACAAAAGTAATTATCAAAGGCATGTGAAGGTTTGGTGCTATAACAGAGGGTGATATATTTGGGGAGAAGTGTATATGAATTTAATTTTAAAAGTAAAATAAAATCTTAATTTTACATGTTTCACTTAAGTATCAATTTTTAAAATACAGTAAAATGTGCTATAGTGGCCACCTCTATATAAGGATTGCCTGTTTATAAAGGCCAGTTTTTTTTTCAAGTCCCTTGACTACATACTCTAACTAAATTGAACCTGTGTATAAGGGTCACCTGCACATAAAGGTTAACATTTTCTGGTCCCTTGGGCAGCCCCTTTATACAGTTTTCACTGTACAGTCAAACTTGCATTAAAGACCACCTCTGTGTAAAGGACACCTGCATATAAAGGCCATTCAGACATAACCTTTGTTAATTTTTTATAATGAAAAATGCTTTTTATAAAGGCCACCTGTCTATAACAGCTACTTTCGCCTGTTCCCTTGAGTGGGGTTTATAGACAAGTTTAACTCAATTTTATTTGTTAATATAATTTCAGATGAAGCACCTACAGCAAAAAGAGCATCGCAAGGGAGACAACTATCAGTGGATGAGACCAAAGTTGCTATTGTGTGTAAGAATGTTCCTGCAAAGTGCAACAATGCTCTAAACCTCCGCAAACATTTCAGCAAATTTGGATCCGTCAGTCGAGTATACCCAAACCCAAATAAATTCACTGCTGTTATACATTTTAAAACACATGTGAGTACTTGTTTCTAAGAATCTGTGCAGCTTTTTACAATAAAAGAAAAAAAAAATTGTGAGACCCTGCCCTGGTTCAAATTTAAATGGTATTGAATTAAACTGCAGCTTTCTGACCTGGTCCTTGGTTGTTTAGTAAAGTTGATTACATAAGAAAATTCTGGTTTCTGGGAAAAGTTAACTGGTGAAAGGCAGGTGATTTTTCTCTGGGTATATTGTATTTGTGTATTAATCCTTCTTCATTAAAAATGTGTCTGCCACTAGATAAAAATAAACATTTGTTAAGTGTTCTTTGAATACCTGTTTAAAGGATGAACATTTTCCTCCAGTTGGAGGAAGTCCTCTTTTTTTTTCAAAATTTGGTGCAATGTTAACTCTTTATTTTCTCCATTTAACCCCTATAAATGAGTCATTTTCCTTTTTTTTTACCATTTAATATGGAACCATATCCCTGCTGTTTAACAAATAAACAAACATCTTGTGTAGTCTGTAAAGTTAGTTTGATACATAACTAATACTGGGTTTTCTTTATTATATAACCGCTTGCGGTGGCCTAGTGGTTGAGCAATCAACTCGCAAGCGGAGAATCCCAAGTTCGATTTACAGTACAAACTCATACAAAAGACTTTTTAAAAATGGCGATGTCTGTTCCTTTGCCAGATGCTTGGTATAGGAAGTGAAAGTTAGGGGTATTTCAGATGAGACTTAAAACAAAATCCTGTGTCACCGCAGGATGGCACAGGTCAAACCTGGTGGCTCTTCACCAAAAGCTGGTGACATCCCAATAAAAGTGAAAAAAAAATTCTTGACAGGATGTAAAACAACAAATTCTTAATTTCATAAGACTTTTATGGCTGAAGCATCATGTTTTAAATGAAAAAGTCCCTCACCTCTTGTCGGCATAGGTTTAAGCTAATTATGTGAGAAAGTTTGCCAGTGTATTTGGAGACGACTGGTTGTCTTTTCCTGAGTACATTGTAACTGGCCTTTTTCCATCCATATTAACTCATTCACCCTTAAAGACACATTTGGACTGGTCTTAAGTCATTGATTTACAGAAGAATCCGTTGATTTTGAGGGGTTGATAAGTTAAAGTTACTGCATAACTGAAAAATTGTTGGATGTGGTATAAAACACCATTAAAACATCAGAATACAGTAAAGCCTGCTGTAGCGACCACCTTCTCACGAAAACCATTTTTTTCTGTCCCCAATAGTACCATTTGTGTACAAATCAACCTGTATATAAAGACCAACTCCCAATAAAGACCAGTTTTCTTGTGTCCCTAAGGAGGTCATTATATACAAGTTTCACTGTAGTCTTTATTTTACATTGAATGTATACAGGAACCTAATTGATTTTGTTTAACAGGAAGGAGCTGCCGAAGCAAAAAGAAAAGGTCGTCTCATGGAGAAGGGACTAAGACCAATGGAAATATTTTGGAGCAGTTACAGTCCAAACCCAAAGTTTGGGAGACGAAAGCTGTCCAGTGATGAACAGACTAGTCCTCCTAGTACTGCTCGTCTCCCTAAACGACCGACCATAGGTATGAAACTGCCGTGAAATGTGTATTGTAATTTTGCAGCTGTTTAAAGGTGTCATTGACACTTATGGTAATGTAAATACTTGATGAATTGAACAGATTAATACTTAAAAAAATTTTGCTCCTAATAAGTCAAAGGTCTGTCGTCCGTCGTCGTCGTCCGTCTGTTAACTTTGGCATTTAAACATCTTCTTCTCAAGTACCAGTGGGCCAATTATAACCAAACTTGGCATGTAGCATCCCCATGTGAAGCCGCATAAAATTTGTGAATGAAAAAGGGATAGGACCAATAGGGCCCTAAAAGGCACATGATTGTATGCATGATTGTAAAGTCAATATCTACAAAGTTTGCGAATGAAAATGAAATCTGTCCATATACAAGACACTAGGGGGTGCTTCAGTAACACGGGGTGTATTGTATTACAAATTGTTTAATAACTCAAAACTGATTGACTTTTTGTATACAAAGAGGTCAAAGGTCAAGGTCACAGGCACCTATATAAATGGAAAATATAAGTTTATTTTGTAAACTTTTCAACATTTTTGACTACTTCTCCAGAACCATTTGACCAATTTGAACCAAACTTGACAGGAAGTATAACTATGTAAAGCTGCATAAAGTTTGCAGATGAAAAAAGGCTAGGACCAAACATGGCTTAATATAGAACAAATGAGTCAGCAGATATTTTTTATTTAATCTGTGTATCTCCAAAATTATTAAAGCTAGAGAAAAAACCGTAAATGAGCAGCTTACAAAAATCTACAAGTATATCATTTTAGTGGGGATTGTTGGGTCGACCCTTAAGTGAGTTATTTTCCCTTTTTTGTGAATTTTTCATGTTTTTGGATGTTTTTCGACATTATATTGATAAGTATAAAAGTGAGAGTAAAAGTGAAAGAAGCAGAAATGTTCAGCATGCAAAGATCTACAAAAAAGTTAATAGGGCCGAAATTGTCAGGTTGCCCCTTATGTGAGTTATTTCCCCTTTTAAGTAGATTTTTCATGTTTTTGGATGTTTTTTTTTTACGTTATCTTGAAAAGTATAATAGGTAGAGTAAAAGTGAAAGAAGAAAAAATGTTGAGCACGCAAAGATCTACAAAAATGTCAACAGGGCCAAAATTGTCAGGTTGCCCCTTATGGAAGTTTTTTCCCTTTTAAGTGGATTTTTCATGTTTTTGGATGTTTTTTGACATTATCTTGAAAAGTATAATAGGTAGAATAAAAGTGAAGGAAGAGAAAATGTTCAGCACAAAAAGATCTACAAAAAAGTCAATAGGGTCAAAATTGTCATGTTGCCCAATATGTGAGGCAGCTTTGTCTTAATATCTTGAAAAGTATAACAGATATAGAGAAAGTGAAATAAGCAAAAATGCTCAGCATGCAAAGATCTACAAAAAAGTCATGAGGGCCAAAACTGTCAGGTTTCCCCTTTTGGGAGTTATTTAACCTTTTAGTGGATTTTTCATGTTTTTGACAGTTTTGTCCTATTATCTTGAAAAGAATAAAAGATAGAAAGAGGAAGAAACAAAAATGTTCAGTACACAAAGATCTACGAAAAAGTCAACCGGAATTAAATTGTCAGTTTGATCATTATGGGGGTTATTTCCCCTTTTAAGTGGATATTTTCATGTTTTGCGCTGTTTTTCCCTTTTGTCCATGTTTTTGGTTGCTTTTCAGTATATTGTCAGTAAAATACATTTCACTTAGGTGATTTTTAAGGTCCAATGAGTCTACTGTTTTTCATGTTTATTAGCGATTTTATCTTTTACACATTTTTTATGTTTTCTGCAATGTTGACCAATTTTGCCAAGTGAGCGACTTAAGGCCCTTAGGCCTCTTGTTTTTGTTTTTTTTTTGTTCGTAGATGTGAGGGCAAATTTCAAAAAAAAAAGTAAAAGCAAAACTTTCAAGATAAATAATTGAAACATGGACATACATGCCCTCCATGAGACATATGGTGCATTATGGTGCATTAGGAAGCTGGAGTGAATATGTTTTTTTTGTTAAAGGGGCAAAAATAACCAGGGACAATACAGGGATTTTCCTAGACCATTTTGGGGTCCAGTATCAGGACCCATTCCAAGTGTCTAAATGGCTTGTATTTACCCCAAAATATATGTAAAAAGGTAAAGAGTAAAGTTCAAATTTCACATACAGATCTTATTTTCAATATCTGATAGTGCTTTAGAATTCAGCAATACCACCTGTAGTTTTTTATATGTATGTAGTAAAATTCATATAACCTGGCGGAGTGGAGTCTTGTGAACCTGTTCTTGACCTGGACAAGTTTAAATTTTAGGTAATAAAGCATAACATTAAAATTACACAGGAGTTAGGCAGGAGTAATCGTATCTACTTATCACCATACATAAGAGAGTATTCAGTGATTAATAAAACGAGAATCGTGCAGCTTGTCATAACTGAAAAGTGAGTAGAATCATCAATATGATAATCAAAAGGTTACTCCGCCTGCCATTTTATGTGAATCGGACAAGAGTCTGTTAAATCAGTGTTGCTGTCTTAAAGTTTGGATATTGATGATTCTTTTCTAGATATTTAAGATGTTCAAACAAAAAGGCGGGGATGAGGCCAAGGTACTTTTGGTCATTTGATTAAATATAATCGAGACACATATATCTTATTTCTAAATACTGTGTGATAACGTTTTTTTTTTTATTCATTTTTCATTCCAGAGAAAGACCAAATGAGACCTGCAAAGCATCAGTATAAATGGGAGAGAAGTGAGGTGGACGATGAATTGTCCAGTATGTCTGGAACATCTGACCTTGTTAAAGAACAGCTTAAGCCTCTCAGCAGACCTGGCAACACTCTGGACAGTCAGATACACAAACCTGCTGTATCTGCCACAAGACGAGCCAGTCCAGTACCTGGGGCATCGGGTAGCGAGACCTCCTTGTCCAGCCTTGTGTCCACAACCAAGATCGACAAAGGTACAGTGTCTTTGAAGGCTCTGTTAGTCTTATTGTGAACCATGAAGTCTGTCTGGTCATCACAGGTTTGAGACCTGCTGGAACTTAAGCTGATTTTACTTGTGGAAGGCTGGTGGTCTTCTCCTGGGGAATGTTGTAACCGGGTTTTCTCCTCCACCAATAAAAAACCTGGCCGCCACCATATAACTGAAAAATTATTGAGTGTGGCATAAAACACTATTCCAAATTTCTATAAAGATTAAATCATCTTAGATACAGTGGAACCTGTCTTGAGAGACCACGCCATCAGCCAATGAAATGTGGTCTTCCAGACATGTAGTCTCAATATAGGTGGTCTCTAAAAAGAGGTCTTATTTAAAGGATTGTTTAACCAAGTGGTTTTCAGAATAAGGTCTCAAAAGACAGGTTGCTCTTAATGAGAGTGGTCAAGACAGGTTCTACTGTACAGGTATAACATCCCCCACCCCACCCCCCCACCCCCCATCTAAAGAAGGGATGTAAATTTTTAAAAGATTGAATTAATTATATATTTTTAGTTAATAGAAACTTTTTGTAATCGATAGAATATTAAGAAATCAACATTTTATGAAATTCCATGAATGAAAACCTTTAGAATCAAATTTAGAAAATTATTTTACTCTTGCAGAATCCATTACAAAACTGATGCAGTCGGTGTCAAAAAATACATCAGAGAAGCTGCAAACCTTGAACCTGAGAGACAGAATTCTTCGCCATGGTAACGACATACATTGTAATATTATTATAAATTTTTTTCCAGAATGTTTGGTCCTACCAACATCATTTTCTTGAAAGTTATTAATATTCATCTGCATTCTCTTTCCTGGAAAGTGTTGACTTTGATGTCCTCAGATTTGGAGAGACATACTGTTTGGTCTTGGTTTGTTTGTTTGTTTATTGTTGTTTAACGTCCCACTCAAGAATCTTTCACTCATATGGAGACGTCACCAATGCCGGTGAAGGGCTTCAAATTTTGGCCTATGCTCGACACCTATGGCCATTGAGCAGTGAGGGTTCTTTAACGTGCCGACACTCACTGTGACACGGGACCTCGGTTTTTTTACTGTCTCAGTCCGAAGGACAGGAGCGTATCCGGGTTGGTAACCATTTCACATACTTCCCTGCCCAATCCGAGGATCGAACTCGGGTCGCATTGGTGAAAAGCGAGTGCGCTAACCACTGCGCTACCCGGACACCCTTTGGTCTTGGTAACTTCTAGTAGTGAAATAATACAAGGAACTATCATTGAATTGCTATAGTGTATGGTCCAATAGTGGTAGTATTACAGTAAATTGGTGATCTGGCCTGGCTCAGTTGGTAGCATGCTCAACTCTTGACTGTGAGGTCGTGAGTTTGAGCCCAGCTGGCGGCAGGTCAGATTCCTGTCCTTCAGATGAGACAGTAAAAACCGAGGTCCCTTGTCACAGTAGGTGTTGGCACGTTAAAGAACCCTCACTGCTCAATGGCTGTAAGTGCTGAGCATAGGCCAAACTTTGAAGCCCTTCACTGGCATTGATGACATCTCCATATGAGTGAAAGATTCTTGAGTGGGACCTTAAAAATAATACAACCAACCAACATAGTAAATTGGTAGGGCAGTAGATAGTTAGTCCTGTTGGTAGTTTCAATAGCTGTAATAGGAGAGTTTCAAGTTGTCATTCTAAATTTTATGTGCTGGCATCATGTGACTTTTACTTTTTGTTAACTATCACTACTTCCGCTTTAGGTTGTTTACATTGGAAACCAAAGCAGATGCACAATTTTAGCCCCTGAGAAACAATGGATTCTTCTAAAAATCAATGACTTAGACCAGTCCAAATGTGTCTTTAGGGATGAATGAGTTAAATAAATCAAAATGCCGCACACAAGATTCCATGTTTGTTTTATTGATAAGATGTTAATGGAAAAAAAAATTTTTTTTTTTGGACATAAAAGGACCATTGACAATCATCTGGCTTTCAGATATAATTGACCTTTTTGGTGAAGTCATATGTATAATTGTAATGCAAATTGAGATCTAAATCAAGCTTGTTTCTAGTTAACAAAAGCAAATTAACTTTGCAAAATATACCTCTTACTTTAAGAAAATTTACCAAATTGGGCACATTCTATGCACTACATTTTATTTCTGGATCAACGCAAAAACACATACTGGAAATTGCCAGGGCTAACAAAGTTGAAACGTTGCTCGAGAAATGCAGATCCAAAACAGATTACACAAAAACTGGAAAATATGCTATTTGCTGCATAAAAAAGTTTACTCACATGTTCAGTTAATATAAAGAATTTTTGAAGGAATTGGATAATGTATAGATAGGTGGATAGATATCATTTTTAAAGAAAAAAAAAAGAACTTAGTTTTGAAATTTGTATTGATTTAAGCACATAGAATTACACATTTAAAAGACAATACTGGTAACAATAATGATAATGGATTTATAGGTCCCTAGAAAAATGTATTAATCTTAAACAACATCAAAGTATTGGTCATTTCCCAATTAGTATTTAGTGATTAGAACACATTTAATGGTCTTCTACACTTGGTTAGGGTTTGAACTTAGTATGACCCTACACTATTTTTGTTGAGAAGTTTGCCATTTAACTTGTGAAAGGTCCTGTTTTTGTTTTCTGTTTTGGTTGTGTGGGGGTGTTGTTGTTTGTTTTTTATAGGTACCTGGTTACCAGGTTATCTTTTCCCCTTTAAATCTGCCAAAGATATCATCTGTAAGTGATAATAAACTTAAAACTGCCAATAAAATCATCAGTAAGTGATAATAAACTTAAAACTGCCAATAATATCATCAGTAAGTGGTAATAAACTTAAAACTGCCAATAATATCATCAGTAAGTGGTAATAAACTTGACTGACCTCCATCACGCCCCTTTAAATCTGCCAAAGATATCATCAGTAAGTAATAATAAACTTGACTGTGAACACCATCTAGCCCAATTAAATCTGCCAGTGATATCATCAGTAAGTGATAATAAACTTGACTGTGAACACCATCACGCCCCTTTTAATCTGCCAAAGATATCATCAGTAAGTAATAATAAACTTGACTGTGAACACCATCTAGCCCAATTAAATCTGCCAGTGATATCATCAGTAAGTGATAATAAACTTGACTGTGAACACCATCACGCCCCTTTAAATCTGCCAAAGATATCATCAGTAAGTGATAATAAACTTGACTGTGAACACCATCTAGCCCAATTAAATCTGCCAGTGATATCATCAGTAAGTGATAATAAACTTGTCTGTGAACACCATCACACCCCCTTAAATCTGCCAATGATATCATATGTAAGTGATAATAAACTTGACAATGACACGCCTCCCCTAAAAATTGACTAACACCCATCAAACCCCCACTAAATCCATCAATGATAACACTAGTAAGTGTTTATAAACTTGACTCACCCCGATCATGTCCTCCCCCCATAAATCTGTCAATTATTGCACTAGTAAGTGATTATAAACTTGACTAACCCCCATCATGCCCCCTAAATCTTGTCAATTATAGCACTAGTAAGTGATAATAAACTTGACTAACCCCCATCATTCCCCCCGTAAATCTTGTCAATTATAGCACTAGAAAGTGATTATAAACTTGATTGTGACACCTCCTCACTCTCCCTCTATATTTGTTAATGATAACACTAGTAAGTGATTATAAACATGACTAACCCCCATCATGCCCTCTTTAAATCTGTCAGTGATACCACTAGTAATGATTATAAATTTGACTGTGACAACCCCCTCAGTACCCCTCTAAATCTGCCTATGATAACACCAGTAAGTGATGATAAACTTGACTAATTTTGGTTATCGTATTTAAATGCTTGTACAGTTGCAGGAACTAGGAGACAAGCTAATCTAGCCACTGCCAGAGTCTTTATTGGAGCCTGTACTGACATGTGCCCAGAAAGAGAGCGCTATGACCGAGAGGAAAAGCGTCGCCTACATGCCTATGAAATTTTGGAAGGAACTGAAACGGTAAAGTTTGTAGAAATAAAAGAGAAAACAAGCAAAAAAAAAGATGGAGAAAAAGGTGAAAAAATACACCATGAATTTTCTCTTTATCAAATCATATTTCTGAGAATGATGATGACATACTGTATAGGTGTTTAATTTCATGGGGAGAAAATTTCACGTTTTGCCGAAAGGAACTTAACACAGGTATTAAATTTCGCTAGACCATTTCCAAAACAGAAGTGTAAAAGGAATTCAAATAAAGCTCATAAACATTTTGTGATTCTTGGAAATGATGTCTGGTTATACTTTAATGAATTGTGATAGGTAATAACTTTTATCATTTTCATTGATTTCATATTGTCTTTCTGATACTCCATAAATATAATATATCATATTCACGGGTATTAAATTTCGCGGTATTTTCTTTCACTGACAATATATCAAAATTAAATCGCCCTCAAATAAAAGCAACTATACAGTAGTTTTTATTAGTTTTCCTAAAGAACCATTACTTCTTCTTTTCTTTTCATTTTTGTTTCTTTATTTTGTTTTCTTTTATAAGAGATTATCATAGTTTTGATTCCATGATTTATTCTGTAATGACAACCTCTGTTTTGTATATCTGTCTGGGTTTTTTTCTTTTGTAGTCGGGAAATCCGCAGGTCGACCATTTCAGAGCCGTCAAAGAGTACAGTAGATCATCAGCGGATCAGGTTAGTTTTCTGTTTTGTTTAATTGACAACGAAATCTGAATCTCCATTGTTCTAACTTAAAATAGGGTATCACCTACAGTACAATCTTGTTATCTCGATATTCAAGGGACCACCCCTATTACTTTGAGATATCCAGAAATTTATCAACAAAATCTATCCATGGAAATCAAGACCAATCATTCAACTTTGACATAACCAGAATTTCCACTCATTCAATTTCAATAGAACGAGATTCCACCGTATTTTTCAGATAATGTAAATATTTCAAGCACTTTCAGAATTATTCCTTATGGAGGATTTCGGATATGATATATTGTCTCCCTTCAGTACTTTATATAGGGAGTCTGTGATATAGAGAGAACAATTGCAGTAGAAAAATCTCGTTCTACCCAGCATCATTGATGTATTCATATTTGATCGTAACTGTATGTTGTTTTTTTTTTATGTTTAGGAAGAGCCACTGCCTCAAGAGCTTCGAACACTCCCGACACTCGTTATGACGATGAATTATTTGCTGTCAAACATCGCAGATAGAGGAGAAGATGGAAGCTGGGGAGAATGGTTCGATTTTCTTTGGGATCGTACACGAGGCATTCGTAAGGTAAAAATCACTGTGCTGTTAATCGACAGAATCTCATAGCATTCTATTATAATCTTTATCCCTCGATGACAATTGTCAGGAAGAGTTTGGATACTCTAAACGTGAATCTTTTTCTGTGTTGTTAATTACACAATATTCTTATGCAAACCCGAGGGTGGGGGGGGTTTGGCGAGTATTTACGTGATATCAGCAACTTACTGTTTTAAACGATAACATGCCTTTTTCTTTCAATATTGGGAAAATGCCATTGGTGACACAATTGGGAATTTTAATGAGAATCTGTGTCAAATTTGGAAAAACTGTTTACACGCATGAAATCTAAATGAAATGTCTTGAGATTCTTAAATGCATTTCCCTTTACATTAATTAGTTTTTCATTACGGTCATGGACTCAACACCAAATTGGGAATTTTTGTCATCAAATTAGGAAAAAGCGGATATTTTGCATTGGGTATGGGTTTGAATTTCGGCCCAGTGGTAACTATAGATAAAGGCCTGAATAATTCTTAGCATCACTGTTGGACTGGTGTACAGAGGGTAATTTACACGAAAAACTCTTCATTGTGTATCAAGCTCAAATGAACAACCCCCACCCACGTACCCCAGATTCATTTACACTACTATTTTACCATTTTTTCATTGGCTATATGAACCATGTTTAGAAAGGAAGCAAATAAATCTTCCCTAAGTGCTTGCCCTAAGAAGTGACAAGTCTTTGGATCAGACATTTAAAACCTAGGTCTGGTGTGGTGGTAGATGTGGCATGTACAAGACCTCTCTGCCTTGTCATCAGTCATGATAGTCCATAGGTCAATATTTGTGGCACTTCACCTGAAGCAGTTGACATTTCCATTTGTGTGAAAAATTCTTTTTAGGGGATTTAAAACAAAAATTAAACAAAAAGAAACATCATAATGCATGCTAGGTCTATATAGATTAGTTTTTCGTACGCAGTATTTTGTGAGAGTTATTTCCCTTTTGGCAGCCATATTATGTGGCAGAATACATATTTTTCTTGATAAATCAAACAAATTCAATAAAGTTATATTTCTGGTTTTCATAAATCTAAACAGCTATTGTCCAATTCACATAAGATGGTGGGGCAGAGTAACCTTTTGATTATCATACGGAAGATTCTACTGACTTTTCGGTTATTACAAACTGCACGAAAGAAAACGTTTTATTCCTCACTTGATTATCTCTTATGTATGGTGACAAGTTGAAACGATTACTCTAGCCAGTGTAATTTTAATGTTATGCTTTATTACCTTAACTTTAAACTTGTCCAGGTTAAGTAAGGGTTCACAAGACTTCACTCTGCCAGGTTATATGGATTTTACTATAATTTTGGTGAAAATTATGATGTCTCTTTCACTTACACTATTTAATCCAAATTTTAGAAGAAAACTTATCATGTTGACCTTCACCATGGCTGTCAGAGGGGAGAAAACTCTTGCAAAATACTGCTTACCGAAACCCATCTATTGTCAGTAATTTGTCCCATTGATATTTACAGGAAATTACTCAACAGCAGTTTTGTAACCTTGACAGTGTGGAACTTCTGGAAAAATGTGTCAGGTTCCACATCTTTTGCGCCGAACGACTCTGTGAGGAAGACATGCATTCCTTTGATGCCAAGATCAACAGTGAAAACATGACAAAATGTCTACAGACACTGAAGGAATTCTATTCAGATTTAGAAAAGAAACAAAATTTGTATTGTCAAAATGAAGCAGAGATGAGAAGTTACATGGTGTTAATGAATCTAAATGAAGGTGATATTTTAAGGTAAAAAATAATTTATTTATTTGTTTTATTTCAGCTTTTGCCAAGGTAAACAACTAGAAAAAAACCAGAACTTTCTGTTGTATACAGGGCTGTTTTTTCCCTCCAAATTTATAGCCGATATTGGGCTATATTCCAAAATGCAAATCATAGCTTTTTTCCCATTTTTTTGCCAAAAATTCCCAATCAGGAACATAACATAACATCTTTTCACTATTTCTCATTTTTATGGTAATGTTTTGAATCATTGATTTTCTTGAATGTTGAAATATGACAGCTTGACAATGAAAAAGATTTAAAAAAAAAAAAGACAAATATTTATTTTCAACAAATTCATTCTAAAAAGCAATTGTCAACAGTAAAGTCCAAACATTAATTCTGATTACATGTTTTGTTTCCAGGGAAACACAACAGTTGCGGCCTGAAGTCAGAAATCAACCATGCATTAAATTTGCCTTGTTAGTGTATGCAGCTCTCAACAGTAACAATTATGTCCGTTTTTTTCGACTGGTCAAGAATGGTTCTTTCCTGAGTGCCTGCATCATGCATAGGTATGCTTTGTTAGTCTGGTTTCCTGCACTACACACAAAATTTATTTCTTGTGTGCTTGCATCATGGGTGCTTACCTTTGTTACTGGGACACACTAGTACTAGCCAGAAATCGAACATAAACAGGACTGACAGGTTGCAAAATATTTTCGTCATATTCTTTTCTAATTCTGAAAATTCATTATTATTTGTTTCTGATCAGTTTAAGAGCCATCATTTGAAAACATTGTTTCCTTAGAATGTCAAAGTTGTAAATTCAGTCTTTTGACAGTGTCGGCTACGAAAACTGGTAAATTATGGGGAGAACCCACATGCCATTCTGTCCGTAAAGGACACCTTACCTTTGGTGGAACTTACTGGTACTTACTGGTCTGTTCCTGTCAATGGTAAGGCCCCCCAGCTTACATCATGTGCAGGAATTCTTGTTTAGTCTGGTTACCTTAACCACATCAACCATCATTGATAGGTACAGGCCAGCAAGGCCTAGTTTGACTTCTCCAATGGTAAGGTGACTTATGTTGATAGATTGGCAACATTGTCGGAGTTGTGTTACTTCCCACAATTCAACATTACTGTCATGGCAGACACTTTTTAAAAAAAAATCTAAATTGATGATCACAATTTTAAAAAACACTAAATTGTTCAGATGATGTTTTTATGCCCCCAGCCTGAAAGGTCCACCGGGGGGGGGGCATCTAGTGTTCGAATCGTCCGTCTGTCTGTTTGTAAGTCTGTCCGTAATTCCATCCCGTTTTTTTGTGTGTCTGTCCGTAACTCTGTCCCGCTAGAAATTTGCTGGAACCGGGGTAATTTGTGTTTCACAAACATATCTTGTTAAGAAAATGAAAAATAATAAACTTTCAGAATCCATGATGCTTCTTTTACTCGGTAGTGGAAATAATTGCCAACTTGTCGGACATGATGGTATGACATAATAGTTCAGTTTCTGGAACATTCAATTCACCAACTTGAGTCAGTCTAACTTTTACCAGTTGTAAGAACCTATGTTCAAGTTTTGTAGTTGTATGTGGGTTAGGGAAAGTATTGATTATCATCAGTTGACCTGCTCTTATCCATTTTGTATATTACCTATTTGCTCCAGTGTCACATGCATAAATTTCTGACTATCAATATTCGAGATTTTAAAAGAAATGATTTTAAAAAAATCTGATATGCCAGTTCCCTTCCCGTTGGATTCTCTGGTTTATAATAAATGTGACCCAAAGAACAATGGGAGAGAAATAGAATTGATTTTGGTCATTTGATCAGTGCGTTTTGTCATGCAGGCCAATTTGCATTCTGTCTGGTTTACTGCTGTCAGTCAGTCAGTCCTGTGTATTCAGTTTTTTGCCCATCCTTCACAGAATAACTCTTCTTTTTCATTTGGAATAATTTCCTTTTCAACCCCGTAGGATATTGACAAGCTACACACAGTATGACATCACAATACAGTTTGTGATGTATAGCTTGTGTTGGTTCAAGGCCTTATGCAGACCTAATGAGAATGCAGTGCATAAGTAGTTATGTTCTACTTCATTTGTGGAGAGCCGTCGTGGCTGCGCAGTAGAGTGCTCGATTCGCAACCGGAGGGTCGGGTGTTCGAGCCTCAGTGGAGGCTACTGGCTTTTCCTGTCCTTCGGATGAGGTCCCGTGTCACAGAATGTGTCTGCATGTTAAAGAATTCTCACTTCTCAATGGCCACACACACCAAGCATAGGCCAAAATTTGAAGCCTTTCGCTGGCATTTAGTGACATTTCCATATGAGTGAAAATTCTTGAGTGGGACATTGAAAAGTAAAAAAAAAATTCATTTGCTTACATAAACAAGTACTTGAAGCATGGGAGAAAAATAATGAAACATGGATATGTTGGGTAGAAATGGAAATTTCACCCTCTTAGCAAGAATTTGTAAGTCCAGTCCTTGGGAGACCCTTGGATTAGACATCGAGATTCTTACCACTTGGGTCAAGATTTCCTTATCCACTCCACACACCCATGTAAGATTCTATTATTATCTTTTCAACTGTTTTATTTTCCCTCTATATAATGCTCATGATCTTGTTCATGTTCAGGTATTTCACACAAGTTCGAGGTATTGCTTTGAACATTCTGATGAAAGCCCACAGAAAAGGAACTCCAGTAAGTGATTTTACATGCCAGCTTTAATTTTTTTTTGTTAACTTGAAAAGATCTAAAGCATGGAAAATGAATATGTTAAAAAGTGTAATTGTAAATTTAAAAAGATTTTAAAACTTGGGAAATGAATTAGATTAGTATGACTGTACATTTTGATTGAGACTTTGTTATATCACATACAGGCCTTCTTTATCTGTGTTTATTGACATCTACATAAATGCTAATTTTAAATAAATATTCAAGAGAAAGAAACTATATGATCTCAGAATTATAGAAAGATCTTTGCTCTTTATTTGTACAACATTTCATCAAAATTGGAAGAGGAAATAGATTTCTGTAAAACATATTGGAAAGAGTTAGAATAAGTAAGAAAATATAGAAACTGTTTGCGGGGGAACTAACTTTTGGCACGTCACTGTATTTATTATGTTATCATTTATTTGAATATCAGTAATTATGAAGCAAATTCTGGTCAGTGAATTAACAGTATCTGTCTGTCTCTCTGTCTGTCTGTCTGTCCATCTGTCTGTGTTTGTCAAAAATTTGGTTTAGGGGAAGGGGGTGTAATTATTGGTGAGAAAAGAGCATTGTTCACAAAACTTCATGTATTTTCCTTTAGTTTTCGTTTGATGAACTGGTGAGAATTCTTAGATTTGATGATAAGTCAGAAGCAGCTCAGTTCTGTGAGTTCTACGGACTTAATACTGAGGGAGATTGTGTAATACTGGACAGATCCATGTACATTGAACCAGAAGACACATGGCCGCCACGACGATCACCAAATCTGATTGAATCAAAACGAATGGTTTCCATCGGCGAGGCAAGTTTACATAGCATTTCATGTTCAGATTCTGTTTCATCATTAGCATTAATCTGTCAGTTATGAAAAACTGTTTGTAACAACCAAAAATGGTCAGTGTAGAATTTCTCAAACAAAATGGGGAACCTTTACACCTATTGTACCTATTGGGAATATTCCATATAAGGGGAAATTTTAGAAAAAGGCAAACTTAGCAATTTGTCGAGAAAATAGCGAGAAGTAATTTTAGAGATTTGAAAATAATAACTTTTACCTACGATGAGGAATGAATTGTTAGTGATAATAAATTTTAATGATCTCAACAACACCAATAATAATATGAATAATGCCAAAATTAAATCCTTGCTAAAATTTCTGCTTATACGGTAACTTGCAGTGTTAATATTCACTATATTCACAATGTTGATAAATCCTTGAATTTAAGAAACGACAAATTTGTTATTGATAAAATAATATATTCATAATATATTTTGGACTTTTTTTCGCAGTACCTGGTCTTATATTAAGCTACTTCCTATCCACAAAATCTAAAGATTGCGATAGTTTCAGGAAAAAGAAAAATGTGAAAATTACAACCTGTGGAATTAAACTTTTGTACAATAATTGTGGGAAGATGGGCATTTGTTTTAATTCTTTTTTAGATACAAAATAAATGTTTTAAAGTATAAAAATTGGGACCTTTTCTTTAAAATTCTGATAAAAAGAGAGTTGACCTATTTCACAGGGAGGTCGAAGGTGGGTTGATACCTTTGAACTATTATGACTCAGTTATGCAAAAGTTCACTTTTACATGTCTGATATGAATTTTGTTATATACAGTAAAACCTCTTCATAATGACCCTCGTTTTATTTGCCACCTGGCTTTACACCACAAATTTTGAAAGTCCTCTTTTCCAATATTCCTTATAATTTCATTTAAGGTTGCCCTCAACCTATCGTCTAACCCCTTTATAATGCCAACTTTGGGCTGTATAAATGGTGGCAGTATAACAAGGTTTTACTGTATATATGCTTCTTCTAGAAACATTTATGTGTGTTTACATGTTTTTATGACCTTGCCACAATATGTAAAAAAAAGTTGTAAATCTGTAGCTGGTAAATTTTGTAATGTAATTTGTCATACATTTACCTATAGTAAATTCAGCAACTGTGGTTTTGAATTTGATTGGCATTTTACGCAACACTTGATATTTTTTCAGTCATATGGTGGCAGCCAGGTTTTAGTGGTGTAGGAGATATTCAGCCTTCAGCAAGTGAGCTGGCAAATTTCTCACAAAATCAGCTTAGATTCCAGCGGTACTCTAGGAGTGAGACTTCAAGGTTTAAAGCGTGACACTCTAACCACTATGCCACAGAGACCCCCAACGTTGGGGAAACCCTGCCTAGAATGTTAGAAATAACAAAAACATTCGTTATATTATTGAATTTAATGTTCTTGATCAAAACGATTTCTGTAATTCCGACCCTCTTGTTGTGGTCTATCAGAAGAGTGTTCGACTTGCAAATGAGAATTCTCAGGTTCGATTCCTAGTACCAGGTAATTCCAAAGACTGCTAAAAACGGAAGTTATTGGTTCCCAGGCCAATCTCTTGTCTTACAGAATGAAAGTCTCCGGTCTTTCGGGTGAAATTTAAAGCTGAGGTCTTGTGTCAGGGCAGGCATGACATGCAAAAGAACCCACATTGCATTGGTATCGGTCCATAGCACAGGTCAAAATTTATTGCACTTCACCTAAAGCTGTTTATATCTCCATATAAGTGTAGAATGTAAATTAACAACAAGATAAAAAGTAAAAAAAAAATTGTAATTTATTGTCCAAAAATATTTTTTACTGACAGCTGACAGTAAATCTATGTGCCAGAATTGATCTCATTTGCTCCATTTTTAGGCTATTTATGGTGGACCACTGCCACCACTGAACTTACCACAGCCTGCAAACAGTTTTGATCAAAATGGCAGATACTTGGGCAAAGTGGACGTCAAAGCATCAGGTGAACATTTGTAATGTTAAATGCGAGATATAAGTAAGGGAGACAAGTCAATTCTATTTAATGAGTGCCAGAGTGCCACCAAACCAAAAAATATTGCACTTACACAAAATGTTGTTCTTATGGAGAGAATATTACACTTTCGCAGAGAAAATTGCTGATAGACAGAGAAGTGCATTTACAGAAAAAATACTACACTTACAGAGGGAATATTGCACTTACAGAATATTGCACTTACAGAGAAAATGTTATACTTACACACAGAATATTGCACTTACAGAGAAAATATTGTACTTACACACAGAATATTGCGCTTTGAGAAAATATTACACTTACAGAGAAAATATTGTACACACAGAATATTGCGCTTTGAGAAAATATTACACTTACAGAGAAAATGTTATACTTACACACAGAATATTTCACTTACAAAAAAAATATTGTACTCACACACAGAACATTGCACTTGCAGGAAACGTTGGGCTTACACACAGAATATTGCACTTACAGAGAAAATATTGTGCTTACACACAGAATATTGCGCTTTGAGAAAATATTACACTTACAGAGAAAATGTTATACTTACACACAGAATATTGCACTTACAGAGAGATTATTGCACTTACAGAATATTGCACTTACACACAGAATATTATACTTACATAGAAAATATTCCACTTACAGAGAAAACATTGCACTTACATAGAAAATACTCCACTTACAGAGAAAATGTTGCACTTACTTAGAATATTGCACTTATAGAGAAAATATTGCACTTACACAGAATATTGCACCTACTTAAAACCATTGTACTTACAGTCTTATGAATTTTACATAATAACTTTGATATTTTGCATATGTATTTCTTGTGACAAAAATTGTCATGGTAACAACTTTTTATGGCAAACTATTGACTGATACATGAAAACGGCCTTTGAATAAAAAAAATTGTAGAAAATAATCCTTCCAGAAACTACTACAATTCAAACTTCTTTTTATTCCTGAGGCATTTTTAATGTTTCACATAAACATTTCATTCTCATTTTGTTCTTTCCTTTGTTTACAGATCTGATTGATTCACCAGTGAAGCCCAAAATACTTCCAAAGTTGCCAGAGGTACCTGCTGTCCAGCAAGTAGTACAGAAACCCCAACAGCAGTTTTCTAACGATGTAAGTGTATAAACACACTTGGTCACTGAGACATTGGGACTCATCAATCAAATCTAAAACCTATCTCTCACTGCCCCCTGTTTTCTGATATGTGGTAGAGGATCTAGTGCAATCCGCTTTGGACACACCTACGAGGTCTTCCACACGTGAACCCAAGGCAATGTTGTTAGATTCTATATGTGACATATCAGAAAACTGGAGCGATTAGAGATTGGTTTTTAGTTACACTGCGATTCATTTAACTCATATTGATTGCTTACCACTAAAAGTCCTTCATCTTGGATTAACAGTTATCAAAAAATTATCTTGTTCTGTGGTGTACAAAGTTTGGAAGTCTGAGAGTAAATGTCTCATGCCAGAAAGTTAAAGTTACAGTGTATTTTATGATAGTGTGTAAAATGCCTTTACAGATAGCTAGGGCCTCCATTGGCTGTCGGTGGTTTTGTCTGGTAGTGTTACTGACTGCAAAATAGACTTCCGTCAGACAATGGAGATTCAGATTGTTGAGCCCTGTCCATGCCTTCTTTAATCTGTCAAGTTTTTGCTCAGGATGCTGTATACCTGAAAATGTTTGCCTTCGGTTATTTTCACCCTTTTGTAACAAAATATCCTAAGCCTCTCTTAAGTTTACCCAATTTCTGATATGTTGCATAGATGATCTAACACAATTCACTATGGGGCCATGTGTGGATGACCTCTCATAGGTGTGTAATGTGCAAATATGACTTACAAAATTGAATGGCAAAGAGATGTAATTTATTCATAAAAAGAGAAATGTCAGTTCACAAGATTCCATCGAAATCTCTTTGGAGATTCAAACCTATCCACGGTTGTGAAAATGATTCTGTACTGCCAGATTTCTTGTGCTTAGTGTTGTTCATAATGTGAAAAATGTTCACCTCTCCTTGCCATTTAATTGCTTACAAGTTTGTGTAAGTCGCTTTTTCATTGGTCGAAAATGGCACACCTACAAGGACAGCTGCACATGACCCCATTGCGGATTGCATTAGCTGCTATTCGCAACATATTAGAAAACGTTAGGGGTGAAACGGTACGCCTTCTCCACAGTTTGGTTTGCTGTACACAGGTTACGGTTCAGTTATTTTCGGATCGGTACAGATGTGTTATACTTAATTCTACTACAACAAAATGTTTTCAATGTTAACTTTAATTTCAGCTTATAACAACAAACAAATAACAAAATGTCATGCCTTGACTAGAATTTATCAAACAAAATAAGTTAAATGTTTAACCATTTAAAACTGTTGTAGATGAGATCATTTTAGATATACTTAAAAAAACACTTGTGCAGTCTCAGTTTTTCTCACAAATTTATAATCACAGTTAAGTTTGATTTGGAATAGCATACCTGGGCTTTAATTTCTGTGGAAACGCTGGGTAAAATCGGAGAATTTTATATGTCCCAGCATATAAAATTCTCCGATTTTACCCAGCATTTCCACAGGAATTAATCTGGGCTCAAGATTATCGAGTAAATGTCGGAAGCCAGCGTCAACCACCGAGTATGGTCGCATATCATAAACAATAAAACCTCCGATTGCCTGGCTAACATACTTAAACGTTGTCAACCACCGAGTATGGTCGCATATCATAAACAATAAAACCTCCGATTGCCTGGCTAACATACTTAGACTTGGTGCTTGAATGAGGTAGCAGCCAGTTTAAAAAACTTGTTTGATGGTTGCTTGAGGTTGGGCTTGTTTTGAAGAATGAACGAGTGATTTTGATTTTTCATTCTGTCGATGATGACGAGATGCTGTGTCTTCCTAGTAAATGTGTGTTTAGGTTTGACATGTTTCCATGCTTGTATGGAATGTCGGCAAAACAAATTTTGCATGTGGCTGTCTTTGAGTCTTTTGTTTTTAACCCAAAGTGCTTCCACACCGGTACTCGGTAGGTGGAAGGTGTGCTTCAAAGTTGAACATTGTTATCCGCCATATTGGTTTTTATAAGTTATCACTAAACAGGTGAATGTAAGACTGCACACAATTGGTTTATCAAAATCTTTCGACCAATCAGAAATTCTCTTTTATAAGCGGCTCGATTTACGCCTGTGTCAATGAAAATAGTCATCCAGCTTTAGATTTACCATGGGCACGGTACGTACCGTCAACTGAAATCACCATACCGTGTACTGAACCGAAAGAAAAATTACCTTGGTTTAACTACACCGTGGTATACCATTTCTCCCCATGAAAACAGGAGTGATTAGAGAACAGATTTTAATTAGATTGAAGTTTGCCTTAAGTTCACAATATCATGTGGGTCGGATGTATAGTCATTCTTCAATTATTCAGCTTGAAATTTTCACCATTTTAAATTTGCTAAAGAGTGTAAACACTAAAAATCGAACGAGGGCATAAATTTTCATTTATACAGTAAAATTCATGAACACAGTCCCTCCTTTCCATCCTTGATCACAAAGCATATTATTTTTATTAGTCTCCTGTCAGTAAAACAGGAGGGCACTATAAGTTTATCTGTTGTTTGTCCATCTGTCTGTCTTTCTTTCTGAATAACTTTGTCATCGCAACTCCTCTTAAGGATTATGATGAAACTTGGTACAAAAGAAGATCACAGCATGTAAATGTGCATGAAGGAAGGAGAATGCTGCTTGACAATTCTTTAGAGAGTTATTGCCCATGGACTTAGAATTTTTTGCTCAAATGATACCAGCATCTTATCATTGCCCATTTGTAGTTTTGTTTGTCTTAGGCTCATGATATCTAGTGCAGACGTACACAGATCTTGCAGTGCGAAATATCGGTATACAGAGGATATTTCCCAATTTTGGATGAATAACAGTTTTATATCATTGTGTAAAGCAGAAGAGTAAAATTCAACCCAAGTGTGTAGTGAAACTTGTATATAAGGACCATCTTACAGACACAACAATACCAGTTATTATAGGGAGGTGGTCTTTATATAGAGGTTGATTTGTACACAAATGGTGCTATTACCGTATTTTATGGCCTATAGGTCGATATGGGGGATAGGTCGAATGGCCGATTTTTGGCAAAAAATAGGTTTAAGTATTAGATAGGTCGTAGTGGAAGACAGGTCGATGTCGGCAGAGATGAAAATATGAATGGAAGAACACAAAAATGCAACTGGTGCCAACACGATGGTAACCTACTAAAATAATCAGAATGATCGGCCTATTTTATTATAGGGAGGATTAAAAAGCATAGTCATTTTATCATATTTAAAATCACTTAGGTTACTGATTTTGTATACAAGCATAGCCATTATGTTACCTGTCAAATCATCATAAAATTCTTTATGCTGTTTACACAAGCGACCTCAATCCTTGTCTTATCCTTACATTGCCTAACTGCTGCAATTGTCAAACAATTAAATACTCAAGGTGGTCAATTAATTTACGTAACACTTTTTCCAAAACTTTTCCAACTTCAAAGACTGCCGCGCGCGATCCTTATCAGCGTTCCAGTGAACACAGCTTGTAGTGTCCTGAAAGTTGAATGAAGACTTCAACTTCTGGGGTGCCGAGATAAGGGAATCATTCAAAAGTATAAACTGTCCATATAAATATAATGTAAACAATGTATTTTTATTACGCTTTCTGACAAGTCTTGAATCCCAATGATATTGTAACTTGAAAGATAATTATTTTGTCATTTGAATGAACACAGTGCATTACGCACACACGAGGTCACATTTAATAGTCCTATTAAGTGTAAATACAAATGAGTGTTTGGAGTAGGCCCCTAGATTAAAATTTTGAATTACGATGTTTGAGGAATTGCATACAAGTTAAATATTTCACTATTTTTTTTAAAGATAAGTCGATGCGGTGAAAAGGTCGAGGTCACAACTTTAGAGAAAAAAAATATCGACCTATAGGCCGTAAAATACGGTAGTGTCTTATTGCAACCAGGTGGTCTTTAATGGTTGCTAAAGCAAGTTTTACTGTAGTTTTAAAGATGCATTTTTATGCTTCACAAGATGAAAGAAAATAAAAGTTACTCATAAAAAATTGGCAAATATATTATTTATTACATTTTTTCATTAAAAAAAATTCACGTAAAACAAGAAAATGTAGTCCCAAAATTTGAAAAGTATTTTGATTGGCTGAGTGAAAATAACATAGTTAATATTGATTTTGCATGGAGTGATATTTTCCACTCTAAAAAATATCATTTAAAATGAAAAAAAAAATTATTTAATTGATAATCGTTATATTTCACCACCAAAAGTGTAATAAATCCATATAATTCCAACAGCTTTAATTATAAAGTTTGGAAGGTGAAAACTATATTTATTTCATCCCAGATTGTGCAAAAATATATTGTATTTTGCAGGAGATAAAAGAAGTTGCAAAGAAACTTTTCTGGGAGGTCATTGATGAAATATGTCAAACCGTTGGAAATGAAACAATACAGGATGTCAATCAACTTTTAACAGAGAGTGAAGATATTCTGAACAGTCTTATAAATGAGGTTGCCATGAATACAACCACGTGAGTGAATTAAATGTCCGAATGTCAATGGTTGGCATATTGATTTTGTCATAAAGAGGGGCGTAAAAATGACAGATATAAAGTTTGGAAGGTGAAAACTATGTTTATGTCGAACAGTGTGTGGTGCATTGTACTCATCCTGATTCACCACCATAATAATGATCAAATTAGTCCACAGGCCTTTTTCTGTCAATTTTGGGAAAATGCCATTGGGGACACAATTGGGAATTTTGTTGGAATTTAATTGTACCAAATTGGGAAAATAGAGTTTGCACATATGAAAATCTAAATGTCATGGAATCTTTCTGTAAACAAAATTGGGGAATCATTTTTATCAAATTGTGAAAAAAACATGTATACTGTATTGGGAATAAGGCCCAATATTGCCTCCATAAAGACTATGGAAAAGCCCTGGACCAATAGAAGACCATCCTCATGAATAAGAGTGTGACATACTTATCTCTAGCATTATTATGATAATTCTCTACAAAGAAACTTCCCAAAAGATACAATCTCTTTATGATCTCTTTCAAATCATGACATAGGTCTTCATACATTTAAGTAAGTCTTGAAAATTACTTTATTCAAATTCTTTACTGTTTTTAAATTCCTTCTTTTATTTTCAATGTCTGAAGGTTGATGGCTCAAACCTTAGAAAATGAAGCTCGGGCACTGAGAGAGAAGCAACAAAAAGCGGAAAGAGAAGCCATATTGAATAAAGGGATGGTTGTCATAGTTACAGAAATTATCAAGGAAGTTACTGAGCAGGAATCCCTTAACATGGCAACAGGGGAAGTCAGGTATAATCTAGTATTTGTTTACTGTGACTTTTGTCTTAAC
Organism: Atrina japonica; assembly: GCA_030159075.1. NCBI lineage: Eukaryota > Metazoa > Mollusca > Bivalvia > Pterioida > Pinnidae > Atrina > Atrina japonica. Next base: position 326,198 of record BROG01000408.1, on the reverse strand, counting down.
TTTGAGCATTAGCTTACTTACTCACGTTTACATTAACCCATTCACCCCTAAAGACAAATTTGGACTGGTCTAAGTCATTGATTCACAGAAGAGTCCATTGCTTTCAAGGGGTTGATGAATTAATGACTGGTGTCATTTATTGTCCGAGCATTTGTCATAGAACTATCCATAAAACTTGAGTGTAGAACAAGTACTGTAACATTGTAAGGTAAAGGGAATGGAATATTTTTGGTAATTGATGATTTGGAATTCAGTAAAATGAGTTTATTAGCGCTGGCGAGCTGTGTTGTCTTCTGTTATTATTGAATTTATAATTAAGGGTCTTGGAAAAATCCTTATAAGTCATTGAGTTTGGCTTTGAATATGATCCTTGATTAATAAACACAGTATGTTGAGTGAAATTTAGGTGAGGCGGTATATTGTATAGTGGGTTATTTTCGTTCTGTGTTATTTTCACTCCACTACATTTGCAAACAGTTTCAACCCATTTAAAATTCGCCCAGACACGTTACATTTCAAAATTACAATATCGTTTTATTTCATTGCGAAGTTTTATTAACAATTAGTGCTTGTGTCATGATTACATTAAAGTTTTTTAAATAATGTGTGTTGTTTAAAATGAAATATATAATAAACTCTCTCTACAAATTATTGGAAAAGGATTACCATTTCGAATTCTCCCACAGTTAAGTTCGCCCATTGACGATGAGGGCAAAAATAAAATGGGCAAATATTTCCCTGTAAAGAGTATTGTAAAAATATTTACAGTATGTTCATTGAAAACAAGGAGAACCGTAATATTGTAAAAATATTTACACAAAATTTTAGTTGTAATATGTAACCTGAATACCCCTGTATATTCACAATGGACTGGTCCTGATGGTTAAGTGACGAGACTGTTCACATTACAAGTAGAAGAATACACTTTTAATATAGGTCAGAATTGAGACTTTTAGATACATTAGTGAGCTATTCTCTACCCAGTGCTGCGGAAAAAAGTGAAAGTCTCATATTTTTGGAATGAAATTTTAAAAAGATTCTTGTTTTGTGTAATAGAGTTTTTTCTTTAATTTGTCATAATTATCGATATTTTTCAGGGAAATTAAAGCGCAGCTGAAACAAGAGCAAATAGAAAGATGTTCAATGAAAATATCAGATGAACTATTAACATCTGTTGTTATGGAAATATCGGAATCTGTTTCTGATGATGTTTTTGAAAAAGACGTTATCCAGAGGCTCCAGCAGCTTGCCGATAATGAAAAATGTGTCCAACTGCAAGTAGCGGGAAGATTCTTACAGAAATGGAAAAGAGAATATGCTGCCAAGTTGAAAATGAAACGTTCCATGTTGGAATTCCCTCCATCAGCATCAATGAAATTCCCCACAGAGCAGATTGAAAATTTGATTCCACTGCGGAAAAATGATGAATTGAAAAAGGACGGATTTTACGTTGATCAGAAGATGAAGTTGGTGACAGAATCCCCAGATGTTTTGTTGAAAGAACTCGATGCTGAAGACAAAGTTTTAAAAGCTCGTGAAATATATCGGCGGCTTAGTCATATAAGAGCTTGGCAACCCTTTGATATGGGAAAAGTCATTGGAAGACATTTATCTAAATATCTGAAATCTCATGCAAAAGGTTCATTTTTTATTTCAATTTGTAAAACGATAAAGGACAAGGGTATTAATTTCCAGCGTTGCTTTTTTAGCTCGCCAGGACGAAAGTACTGAGAGCTAAAGTCATACCCCTGCCGACGGCGGCATCATTGTTAGCAATAGCTAAGGTGAAATATTGAGAAAGGGATTTAATCTTCTCTGGGTCCCATTTGTATTATGTGTCTACGTGAACTCTAGAAAAGTGATTTAGTTGACTCTCTCCTGTAGATCCACCTGTAGCTATAGCTAAGGTTTTACTGTATTCTGAATACCTGCAAATTTTCGCCTCTAGTTACTTTTGCCCCTTTATGACAGATAACATATTTGCCCCATCTTAAATTCACCCTAAATCGCCATAGTGTCATTGGTGGCTGTGCTTCAGTATTTTAACTAAATACACAAAATTAAATGAAGATACAAGAATCTGTTCAAAGTCACTGTCATTTGACTTCAGTTGGGAAATTTTGACCGCAAATTGGGAAAAAATGCACTGTTTGTGCTTCGGGAATGTGGACTTATTTTGGTCCCATATAGAATACTCATCCTCAATAGTGATTTACAGTAAATCAAACTGTTAAAGCGGCATTCGTTGTGTTTACCAAAAATAATTATTTCAATTTTTTCTACTTTTACTACTTGTACTTGATGTACAATAATAGATAAGACCTATACACAAACATAAAAATCTTATATTCCCATATATTTTGTGAAAATAAGGTCAGGTCCAATCTGGTATGCATATACAAATAGTAAGATTGAATTAATCAATTGCAAGTGAATAATTGACAAAACTGGGTTTCTCAAGCAATTTCACAAAATATATAGAAATTTCAGAACTTTTAAGCCTGTGTATATATCCATTTTGTTATTGTATATCAATCTAAGTAGTAAAAAGGGAAAGATTTATTTTAAAACACAGCAGCTAATGCCCCTTTAAGGAAATGATGCTGGAGTGTACTTAGGGGATAACCTACCTGTGATTTCATATTTGCAGTCGTATATCAGTGATTATAATGCCCCAAATTGAGTTTTATTGGCGCCGCATTAGTGTTAGTTATTTCCATTTCAAAAAAGTGAAATCATGCTGGGAGAACATTTTCTATCTGTCCAATATCATCAAGTAATTCTGCGTCCATATCACACGATCAGACATGTTGAGAATATTTTAAACAAAGCGTAGGAATATGAAAATGTTGTGATGCGGTTGTAAGAAATTTGCAGCACATGTATTGTTATTATGCTGATCGGAATTTTCTTTTATCATCCATTCAAAATGGGCGTCATAAAACAAATGCATTAGAATAGACCATATATAGAACCTGTCTGTGTAACGTTCGAGTTATATCATTATTGTAGAATCCATGATTTTGACTGCGTATAGGTATAGATCAATTAAGCTGTCAAGGAAACCATGCTAAAGAATATATAACCTTCAGTTTATCAATATAAAGAGAGTAAATTATTTTAATTAAACTATTTCTCTTCCAAAAGGAAAGCCGCATTTTGGCACCATGTATTGGAAGTTGTTGGTTTCCGTTCCGGATCAGGAAAATGTCCAAACTGATCACCAGGCAGATACACAGAAGCTCTTGAAGGAATGGTTAAGGGCCAAATTTTCCAAGGGCAAGCCATCACACAATGTTAATGCACAGGTGAGACACTTAACTCATTGACCCCTGTAGCCACATTTTGGACTCATCCATTTCAAAGAATGGGAATGTCCACTGTCAGAATTCAGGAATGTATAATTTATAATTCAAATTTCAAAATGATTTTATATTTAATATTAACTTGTTTACCCCTGAAGTTTGACAATAGACTTTACAGTTACTGATTTTGGCTAGTCTACATGTAGACATAGTCGCAACCTGCATCTAAAATGAGTTTTACTAAAGATCGTATCTTCTTCCTTTGTATAAACTTAAGTCTGAGTCTATGTCTTTCAACAGTACCACTGATGTCATATGTAACTACCTGTAGGTTATTGTGTGAACAGCATATTTTCACTATCTTTAGTGAAACTGAAACTATGTATATGTAAATAAAACTGAACTTGAGTTACATCTAAAGTTACGTCTACGTTTAGGGTCATAGTTATGACCTTTAGTGAAACTGGCTCTAGGACCCAAAAATTCCCATAAAAATAATTTGAATTGGAGATATTTGCCATTTATTCTCCATATTTGCATCTATTTAATATAAAAGAAACCCCATCATTTTCCGGAAAACCAATTTAGAGACTTGATGTCACATGTGGTGAAAAACTAGCAAACTAGACTATAGATTAGAAAGGCAGATAATGTGATAGAAAGAGCTTTTAAACCAAGACATGACTCTCTATGTTTGAAAAATGGCTTTTCATCACCACAGGGTCAGGAGTTATGCAAATAAGTCTCTTGCTTTTACTATGGGCTCTCACCATTGACAGGAACAGACCCTCATGTGCCAATTAGTGCCTCCAAAGGTGTCATTTGCTGATGGACTGGTATCTGCTCAAAGTTGGGTTCCTTCCCATGATTCAACAGTTGTAATGTTACAGACACTGCCCAAAAACTGAATTTACCACTTTGATTTTCTAAAGAAAGAATGTTTTCAAATGATGACTCCAAAACTGATCAGAAACCAAAAAATAATGAATTTTCAGAACTAAAAATGAATCTTTTATTTATGATGAAAATATTTTGCAACTTTTTGTTAGTCATGTTGATGTTCTACTTCTGGAACATTGTTTGTTTGTTTGTTGTATTGTTATTTAACGTCCCACTCAAGAATACGTCATTCATATGGAGACGTCACCAAATGCCGGTGAAGGGCTTCAAATTTTGGCCTATGCTCGGCACTTACGGCCATTGAGCAGTGAGGGTTCTTTAACGTGCCGACACTATCTGTGACACGGGACCTCCAGTTTTCGACTTCTGGAACATTGAACCTGACCTGTACTGGTATGTCCAGTATCAATGGTCAGCACCCTACATGTACTAAAATATTCTGCAGATTATTCTCATCAACAATTTGATTCTTTGTCATCTTCTGTTCCATACTATTTTCACTCCTATAGATACAGTTCTCACCAAGAGTTATTCTAGGTTTGTCTTCTGTTCAGTACTATTTTTACTCCTATAGATAGCCCATTGGTTTAACATTGGTTAACTTAATGTTAGATTTAACAACCTGTTGTACAACTGGGTCATGGTTTGTAGTTTCCACAAGGCAAATATTCGGCCCCATTTCTAAATGCAAAATACAAGTGTTTTTCCAGATTTAAATGAAACAATTCCCAATGTGGTTTGAGGGCAAAATGCATTTGAAACAGCGGTTCCATTGCATTTATATATACACATGTGCAAAATAAGTTCTCCAATTTCCCACAAATTTACATTAAAATTCCTAATTGTGTCACCAATGGCATTTTCCCAATATTTGCAGAAAAAAAAAGCCAGCAGCTTGACTTAAATAAGAATATGGCTGACCAAGGGAAATAATTCTTGCAACATTATTCAGTGTGAAAACTACCTTATGCTGATATTGCTGAAAAATAACACTACGAAATGTAACTGCTGTAAATTTTTCTTTTTTGTCTGATTTCAGAATGAGCTTGTAAGTTTATACAAAACGGATTTGTTGCCAGAAACAAAAGGATCGTCCTCCAAACTTGCGGTCTGTGTCAGGATGGTAGAGGGAGAAGTGGACACATGTGGATTGTCTGGTGATGTTACGTCATCATTTATGGGAACCACTGGTATCATATTTGTGCTACCACCAGCGGTGTCAGAGGATCCAGAACTGGTATGTCCGAGGGTGACAGTTAAGATCATGTTTTGTAGAAACAAGAGATTTCTGTTCTAATTAGCAGCAATGGGAATGCATTGTTCTAGTTTGAAATGTACATACAGTGGAATCTAGTTATGTTGAAATCATATTAGGACTTGCTTGAATTATGTCTGCCTGCTCCTAAATTAACTGAAATTACAGGCCTAAGATGACAGAAAAGGTCATTTAGGACTTGTTAGATTTACATTTGCCTGTTCCTAAATTAACTTAAATTATAGGTCTAAGGTGACAGTAAAGGTCATTTAGGACTTGTTTGAATTATATCTGCCTGCTCCAAAATTAACTTAAATTAGTTATTTGTTTAAGAAAATTAGTTATTTGTTTAAGAAAATTTGTTACATTATTTTTCTGCAGTTTTCTTGGCAAGCAGAAAGGCAGCGACTGGACAGTTTACTGAGAGCAAAACCACCCAATCCTGCTCTACCGATGGTCATCGTGTGTCCAGTTTCAGAAAGTGAGGAAGTGGACACAGACTTTCTAAACCAGTGCTTGAACTTAGATGAATATTTTGACAAAGGAGTGCTTTCTGATATCTATGTGACAACAATTAATTATGATGAAGACTGCACACAGGGAGTTAATGTGGACGGACAAAATACAAACGAGGAGGTAAGTGTTATATATACCAGAAGTTAATAAAGTATTGAGTGAATATAAAAATTGAGTCTGATTATTGAGTGAATATAAAAATTGAGTCTGAGTATTGAGTGAATATAAAAATTGAGTCTGAGTATTGAGTGAATATAAAGCTTGAGTTTAAATGAATATAAAGAATGAATTTGCATATTGAGTGAATATAAAAGTTGAGTTTGAGTATTGAGTGAATATAAAAGTTGAATTTCAGTTAATATAAAAGTTGAATTTGAGTATTGGATCAATATGATAGTTGAATTTTACTATTGAGTGAATATAAAAGTTGACTTTGTGTACTGATTGAATATAAATGTTGAGTTTGTGTATTGATTGAATATAAAGGTTGAATTTGATTTAGTAAATATAAAACTTGAGTATTGAGTGAAGAAGTCTTTTAAATATGCTCTTTCACTAAATTTTATATTATTCTGTGCTATTGTTAGCTCGCCAAGACAGGAGTCTGGAGAGCTAATGACATACCACGGCATCATCATCGGTGTCCCTAGACAAAACTTTAACCTAGCCTTTATCTTTTTAACAGCAAGGGACACATGATTTTGATATTTCACATATAGATTCCTTATGACCAGAGCTTTTATTTGGTACCATGACTCTTGACCTAGTGACCTTGACTTTGATATTTGACCTACTTTATAAAAACATATATATTTTAAATCCTGAGGGATAAGGCTTTGATATTTCACATATGGATTTCTTATGTCCAGAGCTTTTATTGGGTATTGTGACTTTTTACCATGTGACCTTACTTGGAATTTTACCTACTTTTCAAAAATTTAGCCTTGGCTATATCTTTAAAACCATGAGGGATAGGGCTTTGACATTTCACATATAGATTCTTATGGCCAGAACTTTCATTTGGTATCTTGACTTTTGACCTAGTGACCTTGACCTTAAACTCTGACCTACTTTTCAAAACTTTTAGCCTAAACCAAAGGAATCAAAATATTTACTGTATCATGACCTTAAAACCTGACAGCTGTAAGTCAAACACCTATTTTGAAAATTTACACCCATTTCTGGTGAGCTTTGTTGTCTTGTGACAACTCTTGTTTTTTCAATAATAAAATGTTTATATTTATTGGAAAATATATTATCTTCGAATTGTTTTACAAAAATGATGTATACAATTATTCAAAGGAAACTTTGTGCATAAATTGAATTGTTTAGCTTATATTCCATCCAAAAGCATCAAACCCCTACCCTATGGGATTGGAATTAAAACCAGAAAATAAGAAAATAAAAACCTTACCCTAGATTTTGAGGTGTCCTACCAAGACCAGTAAATCTCCAGTCAGGAAAATTGATACAGACAATGGGTGAAAAATCAACCCCTGTTAATGGTCTGACTTGGGATTAGATTCATGACCTTGAATTAAAGGTTAAACCATATATCTCCCAATAGGGCAGTGTTGTTTATTTTAAAAATATATGTCCAGGGGTCAACAGTCATGAAAACTTCCACATGTCCTGTAGGGCAAGTAATAGTGAAATCTACTTATCCTAATGCAAAAATGACATGTCTGAAAAGCAAGTTCAACATTTTAAGATATTATTTTGTGTTTAAGCAAGTATAATCTTTATTGAATTCATTTTAGTCTACAACATTTTCACTTGAGAAGTAACGTCTTCTTGTCCAACTGCAAAATGGACTTGTCTCGGACAACTGGACAAACCTGATTGTTGAGCCCTGATGTCATTATGATTTTGTTTTCTATTTACAGTTGAGCGAGAGTTTACAATGGCTGGCAGATGAGTATCCTCCTCCTCCAGATCTCTCCTTCCGATATGTCCGAGATTTTGTGGAAAATTTCTTGTTAGAGAAGTTTTACCCACCTGTCCTGTACAATCTGAAACAGAGGCGTTGTCAAGGATACCTACATCAGGTTATTAGAAATGATTGTTAGAAAATGTTCTACTTACCATTTCTTAGAAGAAAACGTTGAAATTTTGCCAATACTATTGATAGTGTGTAAACCCTATAAGTGGATATTTTAGTGATACAGAAATTTGGCCTTTTGTCCTTAAAAACAGTATATGATTTTAGCGAAAAGGAATTTCAATAATTTTATGATTCAAAACAAAAAACCTGAATATTTATGAAATTTACATGTATAATGTAATTTATTTACACAGCATACTGTAAATTCGGTTTTATTTGTGATAATTTTATTTACACACAATTTTGTGAGAGCTCTCACTCACGAAAAATTAAATGATCACATAAGGAAATATGATAAAAGTGTGATGAAATAGCCATTCAGTGTCAGGAAAATATCATCTCGCAAATAAATTAAGAACTTTAATGTCTCTAAAATAAAGACCCGCGAAAATTTCAGAATTTACAGTAGATTATAGCATAGCACTACAGTCAAAACAGTAAATCGTAACTATATTTGTGTAACCAGATGAATGTCACAGCCACATGACCACTGATAAATATTACAAATATGATAAATTCCACGATCTTTGAATCAGTTTTTAATGCTGTATGGTTTTGCTTTATAAGTAATATAAATATTGAACCTGGAACCTTCTACTTGCGAGTCAAATGCTCCAACACTAGACAGCAGCGAGTAGGTCAAAGGTCACTTACTCTGCGACTGATGACATCTATATATAAGCTAACAATTTCTAATGTGACATTAAAAATGTTAAAATAATCAAGGTTCATGTTGAACATAGATTATTTTTATAACTCTTTGTTTGTTTTAGGAACCCAATGAGATTGTTTACTTGTACAATCACCTGTTCGATCATCTCATTACTGTCGTACAGAGCCCTCACCTGCAAACAAAATCGTGGCCAGTTTTGGAATTTGCTCAGTCAAGTAAAAACAGTAAGTTTTACCTGTATAAAGTACATTATCATCAAGTGAGGAGATATCCACATCCATTGTCAAAGGTTGGTATATAAACGAAAACTTCTTGTTGGCATATAAAACAGCAGATGATTTACCATCTTAAGCAACTGTATGTTAAAATGATTGAACATAGAAAGCTTTGATTGTCTGGGACTGCCATGGGTTCTATACACAAGTTGACAAGAAATAAGAGAGGGAGAGAGAGAGAGAGAGAATGAATTTGGGAGCAAGGGACGGAAAGAAAATTTCAAGAACAAGTGTAGAGAACAAATTGATGAGAGTTCAAATTTGATTATTTTTAGATCTACCACCTCCACACTGGTGTAATAAAGACTACATTCAACATCTCTGTCACGTGATCCAAAATTTACAGTTACCATGGTTTCAGTACAAGAGCAGAAAACTGGATAGCTGGAATGAAGTTTGTGAGGATGTTTGGAGATACTCAAGAGAACTTGTTGGGGACAGTAGAGGGTCTGCAAGAGTGGATTTCTTGTCACAGTAAGTCTTCTGTATAGTACAATTATTTTGCAGTGAACCTTTCTTTTGGTCCAAAACCAAAGGCAGGGGGGCATATTCTTTTTGGTCTACTGTATACTTGGAAATTTTCACCTCTGGTTATTTTCGCCCTTTTACGACAGAAAACATATTTACCCCATCTTAAATTTGCCCTTAATCACTATAGTGTCAAGGATGACATGTATGTTCGTGCTTCAATTATTTAGCTCAAAAATTTCACTTTCATGTTAAATTAGCCTTCTCATCTAAGGGCGAAAATGATGAAAAATTAAAGGGGAGTAAAAATTAACAGGTACATAATATCTTGGTTTATGTCAACTAACTGAAATAACTTTCCTCCAAGTTTTAGGCAAATTTTGGTATGTTACTTTAAATCAATATCTCATGAACTTGATTATGGCTAACATTGGGCAATATTTGCAAGAGTGATGGGACTTTAATTTTTTTTTTAATGACTTTTATCAATTGCTTTTATTGCAGAATCAGAGTCCTACTAAACAAAGTGAGGTTAGACTTCAAGGACATCTGTGATCTGGTTACAGGAGAGAATCGATGCGAGCCAACGTACGTCAACATGCCCTGGTTTGATATGATCTCGGCATGTATAAACTTCAAAATGGCGGAATGTAATTTCTCCGACCCATTGACATCAGAGGTACGTAATACATGAAATAGCATAAAAAAATCATGTACCGAATGACTTATTTTTGTAATGTTTCAATGTTCTTTATTTCCTGCCTTGAATCTTTGGCCAGATAGTGAAACAAATACTGGTCTATGAATTGGCGATGTCTAACTGTCCATTTGTCTGTCTGTGCAACAATTTGCTTTAAGAATTTTCCATTTATAGTAAATTCACAAGAAGATAGAACCTGATAACATAATTTAACAGTTACCATTTTTTAACTTCACCTTCATCTTTGAAATGATAAACTTTTCTCTTGGGCCATATCACCTTTAGGGGTTTCTTGTTCACTGAAATGGCAACATCCACAGCAAAAGATGAAGTGCGAAAACTACTTTTTATAAATGGCTATTTATTTACTTTGAGCTGTTTAGTGTGCCATACTTGAGGGGGAATTTTTTATGCCCCCAGCCTGAAAGGTCTCCCGGGGACATGTAGTGTTTGGATCGCCCGTCTGTCTGTCTGCCTGTCTGTCTGTTCGTAATTCTGTCCCACTTGCATATAAAGTGCAGACTGTAAGTTCATCCAAGGGTTGCTCACACTTCACTGACATCCCATGCCCCTGGGGGTGGGGTGGGGTCAAAATGTAGGATATTGCAAATATTTTGTGTGGATTGGGGGCATTTGTGTTTCACAAACACATCTTGTTTTATAAAGTCATAGATAAAGTACTAATAATAATAATGTTCTTTCTTTCAGAATGAGTATCTGGAATCGATGGTGGTGTATTTAAAGACAGATTTACAGAGTTATGTTCCCCCTAAAGAATGGAAATACTTAGAGAATGACAGCGACAGGACAGGTTTGTATTATATACCTAACAGTGTTTGCTTTTCTGTCTGTTTGTTTTTTATGCCATAAAATCAAAGTTTTAGGATCCATATTGCATTTGGTCCGTCTGTTAACTCATCAACCCTGAAAAAACATTGGAATCTTCTGCATTGATGTAGACCAGCGCTAATGTGTCTTTAGGAGTAAATGGGTTAATAGCATTTTGGTTGTTATCAAACAATTTGAGTTTCTTTGATTAACTATGTTTGCTGTATGTCAATGAGATCTACTGTCCGCACAGCATGTGAAGGATGTTTATGCAACAGTTATATACAAATTAAAATGTCTGCTTCAGAATTTAAAGTTTTTGCAATTCTACTGACAAACACCTTTACTGCATTGGTAATTTTCATTTTTGTTCGACATAAACTTTTAAAACTTCTTTCCTGTTAATGTCTGGTGGGCATACTTTACATTTTTCAATATTTGGAACCATTGACTAACGAAATCATCATAAGCATGGGACAAAACCCGCACTAGCTAATGACATTTTTTCCTGTGGATTTTACAGAGCAGAGGTTGCACCTGATCCCACCTCTGGATGGATTTTCCAGATGTCTCTGTTCTGACATCCAATATTCACCATATTCAAATTTTACAGTTAACAAATGATACCTGTAATTTATTTTATATCTCAGACACTGTTCTGACATAGTTTACATATATCTTTTTTGATGTTGTAATTGCAGAGACCATCTCACTAGATGCAACCTTACAGAGAGCCTCCTATGTGGCTAAAAACAAGGCAAACAGGTCAAAGGTGGCAGATTCAAAAAGTCAGTCAAAAAATGTTGTTAATTCAGTGGTCTCAGTAGAACCACTCACAGAAACAGTGAATACTGCAAATAGACTGTGTACAAATCTGTCTTCTGCCATAGACATAGAGCGAAAAGAATCAAGAGCATTTGAGGAATATTTAAGGAAAGCAATGGATCAGGATGCAGATTCCTCGGCAATTCCGGATATGTCCAATCTTCCTGAATGGAGTGTGTTTCAACCTGCATCCAAAAGTGTTACAATTTCTGATGAACGTTTACCTAGATCACCTCTCCTTAGTAACGTGTCTTTAAACAAAACTTTAGTAGATTCCCCAGTCGTTGAAAGAGTGAGTGAGTCAGTGTTGTCTAATAAACTTGGTCTTTTGATGGAAGAGCTTCAGACAAATAAACGTGCTAGCAATGCATTCGAAAAACAGCTACAAAAATGGATGGAAGAGGGTGTTTAGTGTATGTGAAATGTTTTATAGACTGAATAATATCAAATGTACTGTGGTATTGAAATAAATGTAATACAGAGCTCAACACTCAAATTTGTCTGATTGTCTGAACAGTTCATTTTGTAACCAACGATATGAACTTTACATATCCATTGCACAGTTGGATCAACAAACATCACCATGCAAAAACAAAAATTTGTATATAAAAAAAAATGACTGATTTCATCATGTTCATGAAAGGATTTTTTTTTTCCCCAAAATTTTTCTTTTCATTTATACGGCCAAGATTGTTATAAAATAACAAAAAGGAAATATATACAAGCATATAAATTCTTAAATATCTATAGTTTTTCTGAAAATTTCTTGAGAAATCTAGGTTTGGCACTTTTTCATATTTTTTTTTATTAACTCAACCTTACTACTTGTACTTATTATCACAAAACATATAGAATATAATATTTTTCATCCCAGTGTATAGCTCTTATTTGTTATTGTACATCATGTACAAGTAGTAAAAGTAGAAAAGTTCGAAATAATTCTTTTTGGTAAACACAGCTATCTAGTACCCCTTTAATGCAGACATGATTTTTTTCCGATTTAAATCGGAAATCCGATTTTTTGTGGTCAGTTTTCCGACTGAGAATTTGAATTTCCGACTTTTTCCTTAAAAATCGGCAACATCGAAAAATCAGGATTTTCCGGTCGTTTCCGTCATTGAGTTGAATATTAGCCTGTATTACACGATTTCCGGTATGGTGGGTGACCTCGAAATGGCAAAACGAAAACTGAAAAAATGGTCTTCCGCTTAATTGTTGAGAGAGACGGGTGTAAGACTTTGAGTGTGGACAAAGGAATAAAGAATTGCTGGCGATGGGATTGGCTAGAGAAGAAGGTCAATGGCTTTTTTCCGCCGGAGACGTAATCAGAAAAATAGACGTAAAAGGCATAGCAAGATGTCTAGTTTGCAACAAGGATATAAACTACTCAACTGGTGGATGGAAATGCATAGAACGTCACATGTTGAAAAAAGTACTCACTGAAAATCAGATACTGTCACATCAAGAAACAGTGTCCTTGAATAAAAAAAAATGAAATTATAAATAATACATAGGTAAACCTATGGAGAGGGCGAAGGCATTCATCAACAGTTTTACATGTTCAGTTAATCCCTTTGGGGATTCCGTCGTGTTGCCTCCCCCTGCCGGGGGGAAACACGACAGAATCACCAAAGGCAAAGGGATTAATATTCAGTTTTTTATCACGTAAATGTCCCGGTTATTCACTCATTGTTTTAAAATAAAATATTGATTGACTGACTGTTTCTTCTGTGCTAAAACTTAAATAGAATCTATGTGGTATTTATTAGTCATGAATTAAATGCACAAACATGTTTTTATGCAATATATTTTTCTCTATCCCGAGCATATCCATAATTCGTGTAGTTCACATTACCAGAATAATTGAGGCGCTTTGTGATCGGGTTTGATGTACAACTAATGGTCGTTATGGCCTAGTCTCGGTCTGCAAAACGTTTGCTAGTACGATAGTTTATTACTTTGTTTGTAATGCACTTTAAAAGTAATGACTTCGCATTTCCGACATTTTGTTTCTGTCCCGCGCAAATTCCCGATGTGAGCAGAATTTTTTCCATTAGTAGTACGGGTCCCCGGATGTAATGGGAATTAAAAAATGTGAGCTTCTCTACATATATGAGGGCTTCGCCCTCTATTAAAATTAAATAAATGAATTGATAGAATTTTTTGCATGTAATTGCCAAATAAATCCCAAAAAGTTTTGTTAAAACAAAAATTTTTCTTAGAAAAATAAGCTTTTCAAAAGTAAATTTAGGGTGTCAGGAGAGGGCCAGAATGCAGGATTTTGCACCATTTTATCCAGAGCTTCCAGACCCCCGGCCGTAAAGGTCACGAGACAAAGACCAAGGTTAAAGACAGCTATGTCAACAAAAATAGTCAAATGTTTCATCAATTTAACACATTTTTACTTCTTCTCAATGGACATTTTTAACATAATTTGAAAGGAACAATCCGTGAAATGTTTGTGAACAGAAATAGGTTTAAACCCATAGGGGCTTCAAAACGGGCCAAAAGTCTCGTGAACCAATGATCAGTACATTCTCCTTGCAATAACATTAACTAGGGTAACCAGCAAGGCCAGTGTCCTTTGTTTTATTTCCCATAAACACAGAAAAAGTGATATCCAGTGTATTTATTATTTCAACAAAAGTTAAGACAAACCCTTTTTATATACTGGTATATTTGATTAAAATAAATTAGTTAACAGAAAATTGTTATTTCATATTTTGAAAATATTTACAATTAATAAAACAAAATGCTAATGAGGTTTTGATTTCAAAGCAGATGAATCTAGTAAAAAAAATTTCATGTATTTACAATCTTTTTGAAACTGAAAATTTTGATTACAAATAAGGAATTGATTGCTATGCATAATTCAAGGCTAGCTTTGATTTTCTGAGAATGTATGAGCGATTTAAGCAAAATCCCAAAACTGAAAATTAAACACAAAATTTCTCTAGTCCTGAGGTGATGAATTTTGGTACAAATTGAAAGCTATTTCCAAAATTAAATACAAACATAGAATTCTATTACATAAGAGTATAGAAACAAACAATATGTCTGTCATCACTATTACTTTTGATACCATGACAACTGCAAAATGGCAGTAATTTAATACTGTATTTTAATAAAATCAATAATATTTCATAACTCTACTCCCAAGGCATCCACAGCTATGATAAAAGGAAATGTTCTCCTTATTTATACTTCATTATGCCTAAATATAGCTGATATTACAAAACAGTACACCCGAAGAGCTCAGAGATTCATTATGCCTAAATACATCTGATATTACAAAACAGCACATCCCCAACAGTCCAAATACTTCATTATTCCTAAATATATCTGATATTATAAAACGGTACATCCCCAACAGTCCAAATACTTTGCTATGTCTAAATATATCTGATATTACAAAACAGTAAATCTCCATAAGCCCAGAGATTCATTATGCCTAAATATAAGTGATATTACAAAACAGTACATCCCCAAGAGCCCAGAGATTCATTATGCCTAAATATATCTGATATTACAAAACAGTACATCCCCAAGAGCCCAGAGATTCATTATGCCTAAATATATCTGGTATTACAAAACAGTACATCCCCAACAGTCCAAATACTTTATTATGCCTAAATATATCTGATATTATAAAACAGTACATCCCCAAGAGCCCAGAGATTCATTATGCCTAAATATATCTGGTATTACAAAACAGTACATCCCCAACAGTCCAAATACTTTATTATGCCTAAATATATCTGGTATTACAAAACAGTACATCCCCAACAGTCCAAATACTTCATTATTCCTAAATATATCTGATTTTATAAAAAGGTACATCCCCAACAGTCTTAATAATTCGTTATGCCTAAATATAACTGATTTTTCAAAACCGTAAATCTCCAACAGTCCAGTGATTCATTATGCCTAAATATAAGTGATATTACAAAATAGTACATCCACAAGAGCCCAGAGATTCATTATACCTAAATATAACTGATATAACACATTAGTACATCCCCAACAGTCCAGAGATTCATTATGCCTAAATATATCTGATATAACACATTAGTACTTCCACAACAGTCCATATACTTCATCAAGCCCAAAATTTATAACTGACGTTACAAAATGGTGCATCCCCAGCAACACTGATCCGGATAATCCGGGGCGTGCACTTTACAATCTAATCCGTACACAAAATAACTCTCGTCCTTGTCTTTATGGTGATAAAAACATTGTGTAACGGGCACGATGCGTATCACGTGTCTCTGAAATCAAAGAAAATTGAAATTAATCGTGATACATTTAAAGGTTCTTGTTGACAAATTGTTAGGTAGTAAGGATGGAATTTAATTTTGAGTGGAATTATTTTAATGGCTATTATTTGTACAAATACTTGGCCTCTTTGGGCCCTTGATTTGCTGAAAGATGGGATACACATATATAGTAAATAGTGCAGCAAATGTTTTGTTATATAGAATGAAACAATAAAAAAAATAATAAAAAAGATGAACGTTACCTGCATGAGCACTCTCAATTGGGGAAAAGCGTGATTTTTTATCAAACGATGTGAAGCGTCGTTGATTTCAGGCTCTGGAAATCTAGCTATTGGCTGTAACTGCAACATAAAGAGACATACTTTCTAGATTTCACATGTAAAAAGAACACCTGCTGTATTCATAATTACGAAGTCCGTTTAATTATCGTATTAGTATTCTTTCACAAATTGTCCTAAAATACTGTTTATAGATTTTAGCCATTAACATATCATCTTACTCCAAAAATTAGTCAAAATAAAAAAATTAAACGTAAGGCATCAATGAGGTTTTGAGATATTCTCTATATAAACAATAGAGAACTGTGAAGAAATAATCTGAATGAAGTCTTTCTAGTCATTTATATTGTTTTAATAGGGACCTTTCGATCTTGCTATGGTTACCGTTAGTTCAGCCAGCGATATATAAAGCTATCGCTGGTTCAGCTCATCAAATAGTCACCAAAAACATGAAGTTTTAGGGGAAATATGATACTGAGACATTCTATTGTCCAATTCACATAAGGTGGGGGTGGAGTGACCTTTTCATTATCGTTAAGATGATTCTACTCATTTTTTAGCTATGACAAGCTTCACGTGGAAAATATTTGTATTTCTTACCGGATACGTGATGACAAGTAGGAACGATTACTCTTGCCAGTTTAATTGGTATGCTCTATTTATATATACAAACTCGATCAGAGCTGAAAAAAAAAGGGTTCACGAGTCTGGTTAAATATGGATTTTACTGTAGCTGACAATATGTGACCAAAACAAAATCAATACAAATAGAGACCTATACATTTGGTGTATGTTCTGTTCTTGTTTTTTACAGGAAATTTATCTATAGGGTATTCACGTTTACTTCTATAGCCCCATGAGATTACACAACAGTTCTTCATTATTTACCCGAGGTTGTTCATCAGAAAAGCCCAGTGTTCCTGCGCCATCTGCAATCAATTCATCTGGTAAATCTGTTTTTTCCACGATGTGGTCGGCATATTGGTTTTTCCTGGAAACAAAATTCATTGGAATGCATTATATCATTACAAAGTACCTTTTAGGCTTACCCAGACTGCTCGAGGTCTTTAAAATTGTAAAGCGTTTATCTTCCGAATGGATGGTTCCGCATTCGAAACAGGTCATACTTTACACATCTTTAAAATACGCAGTTATGATTTTCCACAATAAATACTTCAACCACTGCGTCAAAGGGTTGATAATCTAAAGATGAGCCATTTTTAAAAAATTATATTACCTGCTTTTAATATATTCAGTAAATGGTACCTTGTAAGTGGATTTTTTACTGTGACGCAAATTTAGGGTTTTGTTCTTTAAAAATGGTATGTGTGATTTTAACAAGAAGTAAATGTAGTTATTATATGATTCCAACCAAAATATAAATAGTTATATAAAACATGTAATTTATTGGAATCAGGCTATATACACTTATAATTTATCTACAAAACATATAGCATCGCATTACAGTCAGAACAGTAAATCATGTCTATAATTTGTACAGTCAGATGAATGTCACAGCCACACGACCAGTGATTACCATTTTTAAATATCATAAATTCCTCTTTTGGAATCCGTGTTTAATGATGTTTGGTTGTCTGCGTAAATAATATAATACAATATAAAACATTATTAGCGATATTTTATTTTAGCGATCTCAACACTCTTACTAATGCCAAAATTGAATCCTCGCTAAAAAAAATTTACTTACATGATAACAATGACAGATACAGTTATTGCTTTGTCCGTAATCGATGTTAATGGATATATTTACAGACAGAAAATATATTTATGGAATACTATTGTCGATTATAGGGCATAAGCTGTGGTTTCTTTTTTTCAAAAAAATTATTTCCTTCTTTACAGATTTGACATACAATAGAAAAATGAGATATACACCAGCATACAAATTCTTAAATTCCTGTATATTTTGTGAAAATTGACTGAGATTTTTCACTTACAATTGATTAATTCAAGCTTACAATTTGTATATACATGCCACACTGGACCCGACCTTAACTTCACAAAATATATAGGAATTTTTTATGCCTGGGTGATTAAGCTCTTATAAGTTATTGGTCATCAAGATACAAGTAGTAAAAGTAAAAATAATTGTTTGTGGTAAACACAGCTAATGCCCCTTTAATTGATCGGAGCTAAATACGAATATGGGGAACAAAGAAAGTATATTTGCAATTGAAACTGTTTAAACGCCGCGTATAATTAGTCAAAAATTGAACAAATTTCTTACCATTCAATTGTTAGTTTGATAAACCATTTAAGTTGTTTATGTCCTTCGCATTCCGGACACGTGATTCTTCCGGTTCCATGACATCGAAAGCAGCTGAAAAAAGTTGTGATTTGGTAAAAAACAAAGAGCAAAATCGAAAAATATCAAGAACTAAAAATAAAGTAGTATTGAACTTCAGATTGACTACAGAGGATAAATTGATGTATTTCGCTGTCTTTAAAATCACTGAAGTTAATTATATTTTTTGTTATAAATTGTTTCTAAATTGTTACATCTTCCAGACGATCGCACATACCAGAGCGTGTTCAAAATATGAACATTTCATATACGGAGACAAACTACTTACTGCTAAGTTGTTGTAACAAGAATACCAGAAATGGCGTTCAATGTCAACAATCCGCATAGTTTACGTCCGGTATAATGAAAATGTTTTCAATTACAGTGTTTCACTGAATGAAGTGCCTCTTCTGTAGTGGTTTTTGAAAAGTCTTTAACGATTATGACGAGGATTCATTCGTCAGTTAGTTCATTTGAATTTATCTGTGGACTCGGGGTTGGTGTGACCTGTCCGCAGAGGTTGCATATCACCTGATCCAATCTCTGAATTTTCAGTGGTTTGTTTGTTGTTGTTTAACGTCCCACTCAAGAATACTTCACTCATATGGAGACGTCAACAAATGCCGGTGAAGGGCTACAAATTTTAGCCTATGCCCGGTACTTACGGCCATTGAGTAGTGAGGGTTCTTTAACATGCCGACACCTACTGTGACACGGGACCTCGGTTTTTCCAGTCTAATCCATAGGACAGGAAACCAATCTGTCGCCGGCTGGACTCGAACTCACGACCTCACGATCAAGAGTCGAGCGAGCTACCGACTGAGTCAGGCCGGCTCGAATTTTCGGTTCGCATGTGTCAAATTTTATCAGTATTCTGCACCCTCTTATGATTGATACGTTTGTATCTGTGATTTATTTTTCTATAATCCTTTGTTTTAATTCCATATAATTGTTATCAACTCATCAAAAATTACCAAACAACAGACACAAAGATAAAAACTTACATACGCATAGGCGTCGGAAGCAAATTGAAACTGGGGGAGGGGGGGGGGCTAAACCAACTTAAATCACACACACGCCAGAAATGGGGGGCTAAACCAACTTAAAACACACACACACGCCAGAAACGTCTTGGGGCTAAGCCCCAATTTTCAACACCTATGCCTATCTTTGCCAAAAAAGTGGGGGGGGGGGGGGGGCTAAGCCCCCCCGGCCCCGACGCATATATTATATATATATATATAATATATATATATATATATATATATATATATATCTTAGGCGTCGGAAGCAAATTGAAAGTGGGGGGGGGGGGGGCTAAACCAGCTTAAAACACATACACACGCCAGAAACTGTGAAAGAGCATGTTTTAAATATACGTAACTATCTCCATATTTAAATGGATGTTTTATACGAAACTGTTGGATAAAACAAACTTAATATTTTTTTATATTCTCTTTATACGAAACTTTCAATGATGGATAAATTCGTACGTCTTTTTACCGGATCCAAAACAACTCATACATGTACTGGACACCATTTTCCCCTTTCTCCTTACTCTGCGTCTACCTCTTCCACGGCATGCTCCGCATCGTTTCTACAATACAAATTACGACATTACGCACTAATTCAAACTGGTGAACGTAAATGTACTAAAATTGTTTTTTTTTTTTTTTTTTTTTTTTTTTTTTTTGCATATGCATGCGAAAGATAACAACTGCAAAAGGTTTTGGAACCGACTAGAACCCTGACTCTCAGAATACTGAACCACCGTGACCAAAGAAAGAATTGAATCATCAGCAATTATTTTCTATACACTGTAACATCGCCTAATTACTTCTTCTACTAAATCACCTCGCAACACCACAACTATTCAGTTTCTTGAAAATTTTCTAAAGAAACATGAAAAAATTCCATACTCAGAAACCACCTCGTGACCCTAGTCAGTCAGTTAGGCGGTCTCCATAGGAAGTTCAGGTTTATACATTCAAATCTCCTGCGTATTGGGTAAATGGATTTTCAGAGGTCCTTGTTTGTCCAATGTTAATCAGATTTGTATGGTGTCTCCCTCTAGAGCCGGCCTGGCTCAGTCGGTAGCGCGCTCGACTCTGGATCGTGAGGTCATGAGTTCGAGTCCCGCCGACGGCAGGTTGGTTTCCTGTCTTTCGGATGAGACAGTAAAAACTGGAGGTCCTGTGTCACAGTAGGTGTCGGCACGTTAAAGAACCCTCACTGCTCAATGGCCGTAAGTGCCGAGCATAGGCCAAAATTTGAAGCCCTTCACCGGCAGTTGGTGACGTCTCCATATGAGTGAAATATTCTTGAGTGGGGCGTTAAACACCAATAAAACAAACAAAAACAAACCGAACCTCTAAACGAGTAATACTTTGGTATTGTCCGATTCACATAAAATGGCGGGGTCGAGTAACCTTTTCATTATCATAAGGATGATTCTACTGATTTTTCGGTTATGACAAGCTGCACGAGAAAAACGTTTTATTCCTCACTGGGTATTCTCTTATGTATGGGGACGAGAAGGAACGGTTACGCTGGTCAGTGCAGTTTTAATGTTATGCTTTATGACCTAAAATTTAAACTCGTCCAGGTCAATAAAAGGGTTAACAAGACTTCACCCCGCCAGATTATATGGATTTTACTATATTTGTGATTTTTATATATTTACCCTGCCACGCCCATGACATGAAGAACAAATCAGGTAACCTCGAGCTTGACATTTATGGCAATCCTGAAAATAAAAATGGATGATTTTATATATATTAGGATTTGCTAAGGAAGGTGGCAATACGAAGATAGGAATTTTATAAAACGTGTATTTTCATGACATTCTTAACTGTAAATGATAATCGTACTTAATGAAGCATTAAAAATACTAGTAACTAAAGGCTTAAAAGGACATAAGCTGCGTTTTCCCAACAAAAAATCTTTTTTTACTACCGGTACTTAGATTGATGTACAAAATCAAACAAAGTAATAAGCGCTATACACAGACATAAAAATATCATATTCCTATATATTTTGTGAAAATAAAGTCGGGTCCAGTGTCATATGCATATACAAATAGTAAGGTTGAATTAATGAATGCATAATTGCCAAACTTGATTTCTTAAATAATTTACACAAAGTATATAAGAGTCTAAGAACTTTTATGCCTGTGAAAGAAGTAAAAAAGAAAGAAAATATATAGCCAATGACCCTTTTAAATCTGCCATTTTGTAATTTTCTGTGCGGAAGAACCCAAAGCCTCCAAGATGTGAACGATTTTTTCACCTCCGTGAGTTTTAAATGAAAATTAACAATGTTATCGACAATATTTATCAATCAAAAGATCAATTCTATTATGAATATAAATAAAGTCTCTGAGAGAGGACACTGATTTATTGTTCAGTAAAGATATGACGGTGGGGTGGAGAGCTTTGTGGTTAAAACATTGTGCTATAAATGAAACAGGTGCGTTGGTAGTATGGTTTGCAGCTTACATGTGGAAGATCGGTCATCACAATGAAAAATGACGAAGAGCAGTATAAAAACTAAATAAAAATAAAACTGATATCTAGAAAATTAAGTAAAATTAGGGCTATATAATGCTTTCAAGAATTTATGAGATTGTTCTTGGTTTTTTATTCAGGTTCTAAGGGAAAAAAACATTAATAATCTCTAAGAAAATAGTACCTTAACAAAAGCTGTATGGGGGACCTCAATGTACCTGGTTTCGTCTTTGAATAGTTCATTAGGACTAGCAGCAATGTCCCATGGTCCGGGAGCTTGTCCGTTCTGTGCACTGTCCACCGGTTGTCCTGCAAATCAATGGAGTTTGAAATGGGCATTTTACAGAAACAGATTTCATAGGTAAGTGGGAGATGAAATATACAAGTCCATCACTTTATTGTATTGCCACTTTATAACCCACGTGTGTGGAGACGTTGTCAGTTATTTGTTATGCTCAACAAATTTTAACTTTAGCTATGGACTGACACCAATACAGTGAGTAATAAAACACCAATAAATTAACAATTTAAAAATATTAAGTTAAATCTTACCGTGGTATGGTTCATGATCCCAAGAGGTTTTTCGCCCTTCGGTAGAGGTTTCCAAAATGTACTGTTCAAATGTAAAATAAAGTTTTATTATTTGAAAATTTTTTAAATTCTTTAATAAGCTATATATTCTGCAGGAAACACTACTTCAGCATAAAATAAATTTTCAGTCAAATTCACAGTGTGACCACTAAGCAGGGATGCTTACACCTCCATGACACCTGCTCTTACCTCTGTATTTTCAGAGTTCCTTGGTTATCAAACGTTCACTAGATCAGTTTGATTTTGATTTGATTTGGTTTGTGTTTTACGTCAAACTCAACAATTTTTCAGTTATATGGTGGCGCTCGGTTGGGGGGGGGGAGAAACCCGGTTACAATGTACCCGGGTAGAGACCACCGCAAACTTTCTCACAAAAATCAGCATAGGCTCCAGCTGGGTTCCAACCTGAGCTGACCAGAACTGAGAGACTTCATGGTTCAAAGCGCGATGCTCTAATCACTCGGCCACGGGGTGCCCAACCAGATCAATAAATTGTCTCCTGAACTCCATTACGATTTATTCTTTGGTATCTATTATTTTTACACGACTAAAGTTACATAATGAGGTTGAAAAGTATTAACTAGATAAACATTTGTAGTTACGTTGCATGGTGATATGTAACCATGAAATATTTCACCAGTAATCAGTTGTTGATCCCAAATAGTTTCCACTATCTTATCAACCCCTATGGTCACATTTAGACTCACCCAAATCAATAAAAAGTATGGTATACTATCATAATTCAGGAGTAAAAAAGTTGCATGTAAAAATTTTTACTAGTATAAAGTTTGGATTCTTAATCATATACCCCTAAATTTTAATAGTGGACTTATCCATTCTTTGAAATGGACAGCTCCTAATCTAACACCAGGGGTTGATGAGTTGGCTTTAATGTAGTTCCCAGGTAATAATACATTCCGGGTTATTCATAGGGAATGCACTGCCTAGGCCTAACCAAAATTCAATAAAATATGTTTAAACTAAGAAAAGATGAGGTATTGTAAATGCAGTTCTATTGAAATACGATAAGTGATTGTTGTTTACATTTTTAGAATATATTTCACCCCGGAAGAGGCAAATGAACTAGTGTAAACAAATAAAAGGATAGGTCCGCCACTTTAAACGGTTAATGGAAATAAATATGCGAGGCTGAATTTTTCTCCAAAGTTTTCATCAAAATTTGAAAAGACAAAAATTTAGTAAAAGTTAACAAGGATTTATTAGGATAGTATCCGAATATAAATCAATTGTATTTAGTTATCTTTTTCGGCATACTGCAAATGTTCTATTATACTAGCATAGCGTGTATGTGTATGTTTAACTCTGGACTAGTTGTTTGAAGCAGTATAATATATATCATGACATCACATGACACACGCAAAAATATCCGCCTTTATAGTTATAAAACTGAATTATATCGATTTGTCAAGCAAATTGTTATTCCACTTACGTGGTAAGAAGTAGATGTTTGAAGTTCCTTGAATGCTAATTTCTTGGCAGCACCTGTTCCCCAACAACATTTGCTGTCCGCATAATCAATCAATGCTTTACGCGCAGCATCCTCCGTTATTACGGGTGCTCTGAAGAGGAATAAATTTCATTTTGGTTATTTTATTTGAATAAACAGACAGGACACGATAAAATATTCTTTCCGAAATACATTTAGGTTTATTATTATTCCTTGTATGATACCACTTTCTCTTTCGGAACTCTACATCGTTTTTAAATTCAAGCCAAAACGATGAAGTCCTGTTAAGAGAAACAGTCGTCTTGAGCTTCATTTTGTTGCCCTCCCACCTTGCAAAACTATACGTTTGGTACAATATTTGTTTCAGTAAACAGTTTTTTTATCAAAATCAAAACTTATATTGTTTTGACCATCTCCCTTTTGTAAAACTATAACATTGGTATTATGTGTATAATATGTGTCAGTAAATCTAAATCAAAACACATACTGTATAGTTGCTTTTATTCGCGGGAATTTAATTTCGCTCTATTCGCGGTCAATGAAAATCCCGCGAAATTAAATATCCGTGAATATAATACCTTACACTTATGAATAATCAGAAAGACAATTCGTACCCAATCTTGCGCGAAATTTAATACCCGTGAATAAGATCCATTCAGATAAACGCTATACAGTACTTAGTATTGATTAGAATTGACGTCACTGTGAATTGAGTATATGTGTACATAAATATAGAACAACCAAAACGAAAGACAGTGTTATTGGTCTGAAAATAAAACCTGTCATAAATTTGTTGTAAGTTCTATTACCGAATTACCTGTGTTGAAATATTATAAACATATAGTTATAATGCTCAAGACGATCGTTTCTGTCAATTTGACTTTATCGTTGGAGCAAATGTTTATTTTCTAAAATCAAAATGGTATCATACAAGGCCAAATGATAAATCTAAATGCATAGCCAAATCCGTCAAAGAGTAACCACTGTAAAAAAAGATGACTATCTTAGCTTTTGAATAATATAGAATTTTAATGGTTGTTATCAGTGCGAAATATTACTTTAGAGTAAGATTATCAGAAGGAAATATATGGTACTAGGTTTTTTTTCAATAGACTCAAACGGTCCACCAGCAGTGCTTATACATGTATATATTATAAACAAACAATTACACGGAGAAAAGGAAACAGCACAACATATGAGGTGAGAATACGACTTAGAGAGTCTCGTGATTTCAATCTTCTAAAAGCTTAACTTAAATCCCGAGGTTTGTGATGATGAACTTACGCCGTGAAATCGGGAACACTCGGGTCCTTATTACCTTTCTGTACGTCTGATGGTGGTGGTGGAAGCAGGGCTGCAATGTACAAAATTGATTAGTTCTTCGTATATTCACGTGATTATTTGTGATCATTGATTGGTTTATTAAAACAAAGGGTGTATGTGAAGTAGAACAATGTTTTCCGCACATAATTACGTTCGACCTACACGAAACTGGAAAACGTCTTCTTTTCCTCAGTCATTTTAATGAATCCCTTTGATCAAAACCAGCGAAATGTATCTTTTCTTAAAGATATTACATGTATTTGTACTGTGATTTCTTACCTACAAATAGTGAATCTGTTCTTGATAAAACAGTGTCTAATCATTGTATAGAAAAGATTTGTTTGTTTATTGTTGTTATAGAAAAGATGCATGTAAACAAACATCCATTGCACTCTAGGACTTGGTCGCAAAATACTTGTGTCTAGTCTAACAAGACGTTGACCATTGTTAAATCTATAGGCTAACATTGCATTATGCAAAACGGTCCAGTTTGCTTACCAGCATCAAGACGGACATTATTGTACCCTGGGACAGTACTAAATGACTGGACTTGAGGCTGTTCAGTTTTTCCCCCTTCCATCAACCCTTCTCCAGCGATGACTGTAAAATAAAAATTTCAATTACACAACAACCTTTCGAAAATATGTTTATAACATGATATATATGTATGTAAGCACTTAAATAGTTCTTCAATATATAATTTATACAAATGTATACGCTGCAATGCACTTTGCATGGTAGCTTGTGTAGAAGGAGAGAATGTGTTTTTGTATCATGTATGCCTGGAAATTTTTCTCCTGGTTATTTTATGCCCTATATCGGATATATTCACCCTAAATCACTCATGGATGGCATGTATGCTTCGGTTTGAAAATTCCCTTTTCATTTTAAATTCTCCAATGCATCTAAAGCCGAAAATTTAACGGCAATGAAAATATCCAGGTATACAGTATTCATTTACCATAAAATTCGGTTATAACGAATGTTAGGATGTTAACCATTTGATTCGCTATATGCATTCGTTGTGTAGATAAAATTTAAATTAGAAAAAAATGTTGCTTTCATTTGCAATACAGGCCTCGATGTCTAATTTGTTAAAATACTGACATTTTAATTTTCAAGACCTTACTTTTGTTAGGTAATTATTTCTTCTAAATATGTCTGCCTATGATTGACAGTTATTTACAACATAGGATATAAATATTATAAACATAATACCAAAGTTCTAGTGTTCAATGACGATCGTTTCTGTCAATTAGACTTCATCAGTTGAGCTCCGATTTCAAATGCATGTGTATTTATTAAAGAGAAAATGGTATTATACAAGACCAAATAGTACATCTTAAAGTATAGCCGAAATTCGTCAAAGAGTAAACACTGTACAAAGATGACTATCTTAGATATATAATGCGAATGTATCATAATGTGTTCGACAAAGAGAAATATCCGTTATATGACATTCGTCATAAATAATAAATTGCATATATACCGTATAAGTGGAAATTTAGGGACTCACAAATTGAGCTTTTTGTCCTTAAAAACGATAAATAATTTTAGCGATAAGTAATTTTGGCAATTTTATGATTCTAAACAAAAAATTAAACAACGAATGAATTGTTAGCGATAGTCAATTTTACTTATCTCTACACTCTCGTTAATAATGCCAAAATTGAATCCTCGCTAAAAATTCTGCTTGAAAGGTACATATTGTTTTGTTTTCTAGATTAGGCCATTTCAAGTTTTTTATATATAAAGCGTCCACCCTAAACACAACAATCTTTCTAATAAAAACACAAAACGACAGAAAAATATAAGTCATTTTAAATATTTTCCTAATATGATAACAAAAAAAAAAATTAAACTTATAAAAACCATATTTCTGCACATACTAATAAAAAATAAACGTTCACGTTTAACTGCTCGTTTTAGGAATATGTTCCAAATTTTTCACTAGATTTTTTTTATCTCAAAACCTATCTATCAGCGGACGCTAAACAAAGAAAAATAATTGGAATGGCCTTAAGCTCATTATTGATTTAAAACCTACAGTGTAAAATTATAGTCAGTCATTTATCATTTAGATAGGGCGAACGAATTTAGATTAAGATTTCAGGTTGATTTCAAAGACAAGTTTTAAATTTCAAATGTTCACTTCAAACAGATTCCATAGAAAGATTTAATATTTTAGTTATACCACTGATTGGTTGATCGAAATCATTTCACTAAAAATACCTGCCTCTGTTTGCTATTGAGTTCTTATGATAAACTGAATGTGTTACAGACTATTGCGGTGTAGAAAAATTTAGACGAATGTTCTACAGAAAATGGGTTTTTAATAATATCTGATTGACTTTTATCACATACATGTTATCTTTTATCAAAGTCACGCGAGTGTCTCTAACGTACCTCGTCTTCATGACACTGGATTTCAAAGTAAGTGTCATCCAAACAACTAGTGACTTTGACCTCTTATAGCGAACGATTGGCAAAGGAACAACCACTACAGATTAGGTTTTAAATATGACACAGTTCAAAGGATCGAACCTAGACCATACTACTTGCGAGTCGGATGCTTAACTAATAACCGACTCCGAGTGGTTGCATACATACATATGATTGCCCATCTAATGCATAACAAACCTTGGTCATTTTCGTCCACATCAGATTCGCCACCAGAATCTGCCGGGCTGAAATACAGATAAAATAATATCCCTTGTTATAGTTGAACACACAAAGGTTTGGAATGTGTAACGTGTAAATAATAATTTGAATTTATTTGCAGATTAGTATCTTCATCAGAATGTTTTACGGATAAACGCTCTGAAATTCGGAGACTTGACTTTCGAAAAAAGCTGAATATTTCAATGTAAATAGCTGTAAAATGTACAAGATGAATATTTCAGTTATACAGAAAAGCGTAGAAAGTTAAAAGAAGAAATTGACAGTATTTCTTTATTTAAACATGTCAGTAAATTCAAACTTATAAATCAATATCTCCGATAAATCATTTGTACTTAACGTCTTAAAGTAATTCTACTAAGACTTAATTTTTATACCCTGATCATTCATGCGAAATGTCGAAATATTTTCACTTTGTATAAACGGGCCATACAATGGCATTGCTCTGCGTTGGCGTAAAAGATTATAATTCTGACTAGTATTTGATTTCTTTATTAGATCTACACAGATTCGTTTCGTAATCAGAAGATAGCATTTGGAGAAATTCATGACATTTTTTAGTAAATCTATGCAAACCCTGAAATAGTATAATTAGAACATTCTTTAAAGTTAATAAAATAATGTCAACATTATCATTTAAACTTTCATTATTTTTGTTGTTGCCATTGCCATTATGTAAACATTGAGACACAGTCGTGTTCGCTCTAAACCTTCTTTTTAACGTTTTATACAAATACCGGAACAAAGAAGGTTTTAACACATTATGGCATAATAAAATTTACACTCCGTTATATTTCGTTTGATTCCTCTAGCAGATCAGTTTTAATTTTTAACGAAAAGATACACAGGCACGTGTCTACAGCGTGTAAATAAAAATGTACTCACTATATCACACACACACACACACACACACACACACACACACACACACACACACACACACATATATATATATATATATAAATGTCGATTTGCAGCATAAATATTTTTTTTTTGTATTTTGTTTTAATCAAAATCAAAAAACTTAATTCATCTTGACTATTTTCTGAATTTGGTAGCATTCTAGCCGCCAAGAAATAAATGGTTGTTTGCCTGGTCCAGACATCAGATGTTTAAATGATTGATTTGACTTTGGACTTGCGGTGGATGTGAACGGTCAACAAGGGCTGCTAATTCCTCCGTAGCACATGATCACGCCTTTAGATTTCCAGAGGTCCGCATTGTTTTTATTGTTCAACAAATTTGTATACTTGACTCCTGGACATTCTGAAGATTGATACTTTCAACCCTACAGACCATAATAGACTGATTTTCAGCAAAAGAAAGAGCATACCACTAAAATATTCAGGGATGAAAGGGTTAATACTTTGATATCTGTGATTCTTTGTATTTTGACAGATCGGAGTTAGAACACACATTCTCGTTAGGCATTTTCTAAAAAAAATATTGAACATATAAGTAATAATTGTTACTCGAGCATGCTCATTGTCTATACTAATTACAATTCCTAAGTTTCATTTGTCGGAAAGGACATATGCTTCAATAGAACCCATGCTTATGGCATATCGGTTCTAAGCTAAGTCTCTCTGTTAAGCAAACGTTATGGTGTATTTCACTGATAAGATTAATAAAAGCTATACAGGTGTTCTGCGTGGATATGAATCTGGTTACTATATCCGATGGTTCCCCGAGGACCGGACTTCCATATTCTAACAATAAGGGTTGAGAATTCCCTTTCTAGCGCTAACCACTGCACTACCCGGACACCCGGATATCGCCATGGAAGCCGTGGTGTCTAGTACTGGACGTACCTAGTGTTTTGGTAGTTGAAGTTTATCTTTTAATTAGTTGATACAAAGTAAAAATGGAAAGTACCAATAGATAATCGAAGCTCTAAGTGCATTAGAATACGATAAATTAGATATCGTATTCTAATGCACTTAGAGCTTCGATTATCTATTGGTACTTTCCATTTTTACTTTGAAGAACAATTGCGAATCCCAAACGGGACGGGACCAGGTATCCGGAAGGAGTCAGCGTCCCCTACCAGCATGCTATTTTTGAAACAGTTAAATAGGCATTAGCATGCATGTACTATTGATTTAAAAAGGAGTTAAAACAGTTAAGCATGCCACACCCGTCGCATCCATAGCTTGAGTTCGGTGTGTCGGTTTTTTCAGCGACCCTTCCCGCTGGCCCCAGATGTTTTCCTTTTTAACTACATGTACTTGGATTGATATACACAGGCATTAAAAAGGAGTTAAAGACCCCTGTGCTGTTTTTGTTCTTTTACATATTCATATGCCACAATAACCCGTACGCAAATGAATCTTGTTGAAGGCATGGCAAAACTTGCTTCAAAAGTCTTGAGTTTTTTTTCGGTGAATAGCTATCAATTATTTTCACTAGAAAATGAAATTAAGTGAAATCATGTCAATGAAAAACTAATGAAAATTTAAGATAAAACATGTTCTTTCGGTACTACAATTTCAACAACCGAAACGCCTTGTTGGTATCAGCTGTGCTCAAAGGCAGCGGCTATCAATTTCACACATCCTCTTCCCGCTGGCGAGTTCGGGATTTCCAAACATAACGCCGCATGAATCAGTTTTCGCACAGAAACCCCCGACCAAGCTCGCAAACGATGCAATATAAGTCGCCGAAGACAAGGCGATTGCACAGTACTTATTTTTCTTTTGCGGTTGAACCAATTCATCCGGTTCATCAATTATCGTCACCTCGATTTTCATCAAACGTTCCTTTGTTCAACGTCCTGCCTCATGATTCAATATAAGTTATTGACAAATTCATAAGAGCAACTATTACGGGATTGTAGATTCCGGTATCCAGTGCGTATTTTTACATGAAAATCCGTTGAAAATACGGACAAGTAAACAGCTCTGTGGCCCAAACACGCCGCAAATGTCGCACAGAAACCCCCGAAGCTCGACGAAAAGTCGGAAGAAAAGGCGTTGCACAGACTTATATGCACTATATATATTATCGTACCTCGATTAAGTTATTGATTTAAGTTATTAATTCATAAGACAATATTTTGTTGAAATTGAATGAATGGTTCATAATGCGAAATATCATAAAAGCGAGTTGAAATCAATATTCATTTCAAAACAAAATAGTTTTTAAACAACACACACATACGCACAGAGAGATAAATAATATATATATATAATATATATATATATACATATATATATATATATGTTATTAAATTAATAAGAACATTTCTCATATTTTGCAGATTATATATAATATTATATATATATATATATTTATATAAATATAATAAGAATATATATTCGCCTCATTGGTAAATGTATATCATTATTTTTTGATATAAACATATCAAAAATTTGCAGCTTTTATATACACTTCAAAACAATTAAAGAGTTTTTAAACCACACATATTAATTAATATACATGTATATGTATATATATTTTTTCATCGGTTTGGTAAACAATATTTGCAGATTGATAATATATATATATATATATATATATATATATATATATATATATATATATATATATATATATATATATATATATATATATCACCAATATCAGTCTCCATGGTAAATGTATATCATTATTTTTAGATATCACTACTCGAATCCTTTCATATCAAAAATGTAAATAGTACATACGCTTTTATATACACTTCAAAACAATTAAAGAGTTTTTAAACCACACACACATACACACAGAGAGATAATTAAGTATACATGTATATGTATATATATTTTTTCATCGGTTTGGTAAACAATATTTGCAGATTGATAATATATATATATATATATATATATATATATATATATATATATATATCACTAATATCAGTCTCCATGGTGCATGTATGTCATTATTTTTAGATATCACCACTCGAATTCTTTCATATCAAAAATGTAAATAGTACATACGCTTTTATATACTTACTGCACACTCATTTTAACTGATGATTGTATAGAATTTTTCCGCTAATTTTACCACGTCCTTAAAATGTGTTACACAACTCGTAACATGTCAAACATTGCTGAAGAACATCGAACTTTTAAAGAGAGAAAAAATGTACGGTTGTACAAAGGGGTCAGAATTTATGATGCTATGATGTGACAAAAATATGTATTTTTTAATTGAACATATTTATTTCAGATTTTGTAAATTAATTACACTTTGTCGATGTCGATGAACTTAAGAATGTTGACAATTGCTGGCAAACATTTCGATGTTTTACTAATTGTTAACTATAATGGGCTTCCATATTTTATCATTTTTTTAATCTACAGTAAACGTGAAATACACATTCAATGTTTATATACGGGATACAGTATATTTAAAGTAATTATTATATACTTTCTATATTTAGACCATGTATACTACGACTACAGAATGACTTACCATGACCACTTATATATGTATGTCGCAAGGGACATTTAAATTTATTGTCATTTAAATCGCAATGCAGAAAAAGACCAATTCAATTAACATGTTTTACCTTTGACGTACTCATCTGATAAAGAAAAAAGGAGATGGCTGCAATTATTTATTTATCATTTGTGCCAAACTGATCATGATGAATTCTTACAGTGAATAGATAGATCTATGTTAAATTGGAACTCAACTGATGAAGTCTTACTGACAGAAACTATTATTTTGTAAATTTTGTTCAATTTTCTCGATTTAGTTGGTAGTTTAGTTTTATAGTTTCTATTTTAATAACCATGTAATCATGTAGCTTTTCTTTCGCGGGCGCATGTGTGTGTGTGTGTGTGTGTGTGTGTGTGTGTGTGTGTGTGTGTGTGTGTGTGTGTGTGTGTGTGTTAAGGTATAAAAACAAATAATTCACAATGGTCACATTTTCTTAATTATTCTTTCAGGTCTTATTTTATCAGTTAGAGTAGGGTTGGTGAAACGATCCTTAAAAATTGAGACTTTCGACATTTGATAAAATAGGCCTTTAATTAATTTCTACAAGTTTTTATCTTTTTATATTTGTAGATTAACTAACCGAGTCCTCGAAAATTTCATTTCAAATAAGCAATAAAAATTTCATACGTTGGAGACTTGGAATTGATGTTTATTGTAACGGTAGAAATAACACTGCACCGGTATATGATCTAGTCCATAGTACAGTGCATAGGACGCAATATCATTACGTGTATATTTTATGTCGTTTGTTTATAATTGAAAAAAATATCTGTCAGATAAACAACAATAGTGTATCAATCAATATATTGCACCATCGCTTTGTCATGTAAATAATTTATAAGTCATGTACTACAAGTATGATTTAATTACTCGTATATAATTTGATGTACACATGGTGACGCAAGACAAGGAGACTCCTAATTGGTTTCTAGAATGTGATGTACGCATGATTGGTTCCTAGTATGTGATGTTCACATGATGGTGTAAGACAAGGAAACTCCTTATTGGTTTCTAGAATGTGATGTACACATGGTGACGCAAGAAAAGGAGACTCCTAATTGGCTTCTAGAATGTGATGTACACATGATGACGCAAGACAAGGAGACTCCTAATTGGTTTCTAGAATGTGATGTACGCATGATTGGTTCCTAGTATGTGATGTTCACATGATGACGCAAGACAAGGAGACTCCTAATTGGTTCCTAGTATGTGATGTTCACATGATGTGTCACTCCTAATTGGTTCCTAGTATGTGATGTTCACATGATGGTGTAAGACAAGGAGACTCCTAATTGGTTCCTAGTATGTGATGTTCACATGATGGTGTAAGACAAGGAGACTCCTAATTGGTTCCTAGTATGTGATGTTCACATTATGGTGTAAGACAAGGAGACTCCTAATTGGTTTCTAGAATGTGATGTACACATTAGTGGTTCCTAGTATGTACATATGTACATTTGATGGTACAAGACAAGGAGACTCCTGATTGCTTCGTATAATGTGATGTACAAATGATGGTGTTCGACAATATATAAGACAAGAGAATTTCAGATTGGGACATTAGTATGTGATGTATGATGTACATTTGGGGACACAATAAAACAGAACCTCTGATTGGTTCGTAGTATGTACTGTACACATGATGGTGTAAGACAAGGGGATTCATTCGTTCTTATTATGCGATCTATATAGATATACAAGACAATGGGACTCCTGATTGGTTTATATGTGATGCACGATGTACAAAGGGTGGGGCAAAGCAACGGAAGACCTGACTGATTCTTAGTATATAATTTACATAAGTATGATGGTGTAAGGCAATATAATTCTTGATTGGTTCTTAGTAACAATTGTTTGCATCTTGTGTGGTTAGAACATTCGTCTTGAAAGCCGGGGATTGACCTTGGTTCGACTGGCGGTATGGGTTATACCTAAGAATAAAACTTATAATGGCGTGTAAATACTACCTTGGCATGCCATGTAACACAGTGATATGTATTGTAAATTTGTTTGTTGTATATTTGGTCAAAACGAAATAAACTGAATTTGATGATCAAGTTGATCTTAATAATAGGCGGGAAGTGTCCCTTCGATATTTGCTTCGTAAAGTCATAAACAATTCATGTGATACATAAAACTTTATCACATGTCAACATAAGGGTAGTAATGTTTAAGAACCGTCAATGCATTTTCGTATGTAAATAAACCGTTATAAGGTTAAATTCTGGCCACTTAATCTCGTGTCTTGTATATCAACGTCACACAACCCCTTTGGATTAAAGTAATACGTGAGAACTAATAGGATTGTGGATTTAATTAAATTTAGCCTAGAAAACCTGCAAAACACTTCCCATAGGTCATGTTCTATATCCCGAAGATAAATACTTTGGTATCTGTAATTTTTATTTCATATGACCAGTCTTGTGGAAACAGACTCCATTTCTTATAAATTGTAACTTTATAGTTACGATATTTATAACCACTGGATCGTTGCCACTGAATCGTTGCCACTGCTGGTGAACCCCGAGTCAGTCCTGCTAAGTCAGTCCCTACGGACTGTCATCGGGATATAGAACATTAACCCAGGACCTGGTGTTTCAGTGTCAAACGATTGTCTAATATTAAAGTAATACTCTGTATTTCGAAGGAAAGCCGTTCTAATTACTCTGAGACTGATTTAGGTAATCCATTGGCCTTGTATGATATCACCTTTTGTTTCAGAATTCTACATTTATTTTAAGTTTGAGCTCAACTTATTGTCAGAAACGATCGCCTTGAGCGTTTGTTTTGACCTTTTTGCAAAACTATATACGATTTTTACATGTTTATTGTTTGATTGTTTATTGTTGTTTAACGTCCCACTCAAGAATCCGAGTAATGGGTTAAATTTTGGCCTTTGCTCGGCACTTACGGCCGTTGAGCAATGAGGGTTCTTTAACGTGCCGACACCTACTGTGACACGGAACCTCGGTTTTTACTGTCACATCCGAAAGACAGGAAACCAACCT
Source organism: Atrina japonica (assembly GCA_030159075.1). Taxonomy (NCBI): domain Eukaryota; kingdom Metazoa; phylum Mollusca; class Bivalvia; order Pterioida; family Pinnidae; genus Atrina; species Atrina japonica. The sequence continues at coordinate 290,465 of BROG01000408.1, read as the reverse complement.
GGACTCGAACTCACGATCAAGAGTCGAGCGCGCAACCAAATGAACCAGGCCGGCCTACATGTTTATAATATTATATGATTTTTTTTCGATGATATATATATATATTTATATATAAATATATATATATATACAATTTTGTGTGTTTTTGTATGTGTTCTAGTGAAAAAAGTGTAAAAATACACAAAAACTGTTTTTCAATATTTATTTTGTTTTTCATTTTTTCTACAGAATATCTGTACAATAAATTATATTTTTCAAAAAGGCAATAAATATTATACAATTTTCTTAACAATAAACCTGATAAGAAATATAAAATGATTACAACAGTGACATTTGTTTGGAATCATACATTTGGATTGGAAAATAATCGAATATTGACATATTCATGTTAGATTTTGTTAAACCTTACGTATTTACAAAACACGATGTTTTTGGTAATATATGTGCAATTTTTCTTTATAACTATTATTTTTTGTGGACAAGTGTCATTATCAAGTCCGAAAAATAACAAATAAAAAATAATAACTGTACACAGAAGTCTGAACATATTGATATCAAGTCGGTGATGACCCTGCTTGTTTTTCAAGAACGAAATACATATGATAATTTTCCTCTGTTTGGGAGGTCTGTTTTGGTGATGGGTCTTTACCAGGTGGTGTTATATATTCACCATCGCCGTCTTCCTCAGGAGAATTTCTGGACTCAGATTTAGCAATCATTTCCCCATTTTCTGACTCTAGCTTGTCATATGTTTGACTGAGACACCGACTGTTACGCATGTCACGTGCAAGCTGATCATAACCTGATTCTTCTGCACGTTCACGGCGGGTACTCTCAGGTGTCAAATAACCATGATCATCTGCTGTCAGTTGTGTTGATGGAGCATTGGGAAGTGGGCGTAACCCCGTGTCTTCATCTCCGGTTTGTGTCACATCTTTATTATTGTTCAAATTGATTGACCGTGCCAACTGAAAAAAAAATTGAACACATACATTAGTTTAATAATCTTATAAATCACACTTTATAGTCAGTTGATAAACTACATTTAACAAGTTCATCGCATTATATGTTTATTTTGGAATCAAGAAAGCTGTTTTTCCGACAGAAACGAGTGTCTTGATCGTTTGTTTTGGCCTCTTTTGTAAAACTATAACTTTGGTGTTGTATTTTTTATGTTTACACCACCAGGAGTAAGTTGCCACTGGTGGTCCCCGAGGGCATACATAAACCCAGTACCTGGTATTTTGGTACCAGTTGGTTATTTTATACTTAAGTGATATTCTGTTGTTTAAACTCCCCAAAAACTAAGATAGTTATCTTCTCAAGGTGATTACTCTTAGACAGATTTTGGAATTGCATTTGGACTAAGTATGATGCCTTGTTTAATGCCCCTTTTCTTCCGAATCGATACATATATCTTAAATTCGAGACTTAATTACAGACACGATCATCTCGAGCATTTGTGTTTACCCGTTAACTATAACTTTGACATTATGATCGTACTATTCTCATCTAAAATAATCCCCCAAAAAATAAATAAAACCTTAATACTGATGATACAAGATTGTGTACTCAAAACCCATGTTATTAAAATATAAAAAATCTCCAAAGTATAAATCTTTAGGATGTCCTGGATATCGGTACAAATCTGGTAAAAAAAATGGACAAACATGGACCTCTCGCAATCAAGAGGTGGGATGAGGTGCCATGGTGGAATAAGCATCCCCTGTCGACCGGTGACATCCGCCGTGAATCCACGGTCAAATCAAAATGAAATACGTGAGGAACGAATCCTCGTCACAATTGGTACAATTTTGGTCAATCTATTTTGAAAACCTGGTGTTCCTGATAACAAAACGGATAACACTTTAATAGGGGATTGTGGGTTTATATATAAAATTTATACACAGAATATCAGTATAATTATTATTGTTATAAAACTTTCACTTACTGCATGATCATCAATTTCAGCATAAACATCTGAATTCCTCCTTGTGAAACTTTTGTACCGCGATGAATCATCGGAACAGTTTTCAAACACTACTTTGTTGCTCTCTGTGTCGCTGTAGTTAATAAAATAAAATATAATATAAAATGTTTCGATCAACTAAATATTTTCATCTGAGACCTGATCAACTTAAACATTCTGTCATGCTGAATTCACCTAATTTTGAGTGATTGTGAGAATAAAATATCGAAATCTATATGACTTGATGATTTAGCATTTTATTTAGATCATAATATTCTAAAAATGTAAATGATTTTTAAAATTTATTGATTCAATATTTATTATTTTCTATAAAATTTCACAAAATTATACACAAGATTCATTCTATTGCATTTTCAGATAGAAGAGAGATTTTTTATAACATGGAAACATCGCCAAAATAAAATTAAAAGTTGAAAAAAGTGATCATGATTTTATTTTTATTTTTCCAGGATTATTCTTACATTTCTTTTTACTATTTAACACTTGTATATATGTACTCTTATAATCTGACATGATTCTTGTAAACACGTCTGGGTGAACCATAAAACCAGCATCTTCTTTTTACTTATCATTTCAAGTAAATATGACAAGTCTTACCGAGGTTTTCTACGACTCCGCAGCCAAACTAAAACCAGAATGAAAATGGCAACAAATAAAAGCCCTCCAACAGCGACACCTATCAGGGCAGATGTTGGCAAGTTGTCATTGGAAACGGCTGCACTTTGATTCTGATTTCCAAGGTTGTCTGTTCCAGCTACTGTTGTCGTCTGTTTTGGAATTCCTTTTTGAAAAGAATTTTAAATGTCTGTTAGTATTTTTATTTGTCTAAAATATACTCTAACACAAATTAAAAATATAGTTTGTTTACAAATATTATAAACATAATACAAAAGTTATTATTTTTTTCTCATGACGATCGTTTCTATCAATTAGAGTTTCAATATATATTTTGGTGAATGTCAGTAGAATCAATTATTTCATTTGTATATACAATATACACACACACATATATATGTATATATATATATATATATATATATATATATATATATATATATATATATATATATATATATATATATATATATATATATATTTAAATTGATGTTAAAAAATGGACATAATTATGTCAAACTTGTTTTAGAGAACACAATTACATAAATTACGACTAGGTGACTGGCAACATAATTTAATCAACTGAATTTCATTTGCATTATTTTTGTGTAGAAGAAACGAAACGGCATTCTTTCAGTACTTTAATCTGGAAACATTTAAATTGAAATTTAAAATACAATTTAAATGTATTGTTTCACCAAATGTTATAAATTAATGTTAAACCGTCAGGTAAAAATTTGGTTTTGATAATTACTTGTTGAGTTCAACATAATTACATTGACTACAAGCAATATAAAAATCATCCTGAGAGTACTTGTGAATCAATACGTATCCTGCTAATGAAACCATAACTAAGGTAATGGTGAGCAATTACAAAAAAAATTCAATAACCAAAACCTAAGCAGAATAGACTGACAGACACAGGAATAACCTATAAACCCCTCGTTTCTCCGGAAAGGGATATCCCCAAACCCCAGTTTCACTATTAGAGATTAATCACCATTTTCACCGGTAGGGGATAAATTCCAAACCTATACTCCCGACCCCCTCGTTTCACCAGCAGAGGATTTCCCAAACCTTTAAACCTAAATCCGGTTTCACCGATAGGTCAATTACACCATACCTATAGACCCCATCCCTAGTTTCACTAGTCTGACATTTGACATTTTCTGCATGGGTTTATAACAAGAACCAACTGAGTGTCTGTGATTAAAATACGCTTCCAACCCTTCAGAGCATTATAGATTGGTCTTGAATAATAGAAAAGTAAATACCATTTAGATAATTGGGGATTAAAGGGCTATGTATAGTCTTTTTCCATCTCCATGGGTCTTTAGGTTTCGGGTTTTAAAACAAGAGTGAATGATTCTTTTTCAGGTGATAGAAATATTAAATTATGAAAAATGAGAAAATTTTGAAAATTTTCTAGGAATACATTTGAACACCTGTGCAGTCCTTGCTTTATTACACCACAACTACAAGTTAACATACCTGTACAATGGCCACTGTATATCTTTCTTACGGTCTGTAATTCTGTCTTTAAATTTCTGTTAACTATATCAGCTGTTTCATGACAATCAAAGTTTATGAAGACATTGCTCATACAAAGTAAAGCATCATCTATTTCTCTGAAATGAATGATAATGTTTTGTGTTACGGTTTTATGTCAGAAGTGAAACCTTACTATTTATATATAAATATCAGATTGGACCTGACATTATCTTCACAAGATATATAGGAATATAAGATTTTGCATGTCTGTGTATAGCTGTTAGTTGTTGTTGTACAAGTACTAAAAGAAGAAAACAAAATCGAAATAATATTTCAGTTAATGCTAATAATATACAGCTAATGCCTGTTTTACAAAAACGTTTTACACCATGAAAGCAATGTCTAGTATTGACGTTGATGTTGGCGTAAGTGGGCGCTAACTGAGGTGGAGGAGAAGTGTCTGGGAAAAACCACAGTGTAAAAATCACAGTTTGTGAAGGAACAGTTACTACCAGTGTTCAAGAAGTCTTTGATCCAGAATTTAACTCGAAACCTTCTGTATGACCTCATTTGCTGATAATGTAGTTTGAATGAATAAAATATTATTAATGCCATCATAATTGACAGAAATAGTTTCAACTTTCAACGAATAATTGCTTTCTGTTATACCTGCAAAATATGTTTATCCTAATGACTTAATGACATGATTTCAAATACAGTTTGAACTTATTTGTAATTGTCATGCTAAAAGATTATACATGTATTTGATAAGAGTAAAAATAGGCTTTTTACCTGCAGACATTCGCGGCATCGAAATCTTCGGAATTTTGTTGATTGTCAAATTCGTCCAGGTCGTCTGGCAAATCTTGGAAACATTTTGCGGATTTCATGCAACATTTTTTCCCGCCAGGAATCGAATTGAAATCTGTAAATTAAGAAAAATGGTATTATGGACATTATGATGTTATCTACCGTCAACAGACCGGTGTAAATATGATGTCAGCGGAAGTGACAGATTTTAACCAATCATTATCGAGTATCATTAGTATCAACTGATGTAAACGTGTTATCACCGGAATTCACAGTTTTTGTTCAATGTAAATCTTTTTCGATCTGTGAAATTTTGTAAAATATGCTTTTGAAAAATAAAATAATATCACCGACATGTACATTTAATTATCATCATACGTGTAATAACTGATTGAATCGAGGACACGGGGAAAGGCTTTAATGGGGATGTCATGTTTAACTCTTGAAATACGTGATCCATAGGTCAAACAACTTGCCAATCTCCTACCCTGCAGAAAATTAAAGAAAAAAATATAAAGCATGTCAAGTGTATATAACTTTGACAATTTGCTACTTTACAGACATTTAAAGTGGCATTTAATTAGCTGTGGTGTTTTTTTTTTATTTTTTTATTTTTTTATTTTATGTTTTTTTTTTTGCTTATTAAATTGATATACATTCTTTTTTTCCGTTTTTTTCTTATTAAATTGATATACATTCTTTTTTTTCCGTTTTTTTCTTATTAAATTGATATACATTCTTTTTTTTTCCGGTTTTTTTATTTTGCTGATTAGATTGATATACAATTACAAAAGAGATATACACAGGCATAACAATTAGGTATACATTTTGTGAAAATTGCTTAAGAAACACAGGTTTGGCACTTTTTCAATTGCAATTGATTTAAACTCAACCTTACTATTTGTATATGAATACAACACTGGACCTGACCTTTTGTCACAAAATATATACGAATATAAAAATGTTTATACATGTGTATAGCTCTTATTTGTTTCTGTACATCACGTACAAGTAGTAAAAGTAGAAAAAAAAAATCGAAATTTTATTTTTGGTTAACACAGCTTAATGTCCCTTTAAAGATAAAAATTAAACAGGCCAAATGTATGTGAAACTTTGATAATTTACAGAAAATTAAAGGATAAAATTAAACAGGTCAAGTGTATTTTTTGGCAGTTTGAATCCTACACACAGAACCTATCTGAGGTGACGACTTTACATAATGTATATTATAGTATTACCTTCACAGATTAAGATCAACAGACCTTTTATTTCGTTGCATAACCATCTCTTTCTTTTATGCATTTATAACTAATCTATGGAACCTTTATTTTACAAACATCCCTCACATTGGATCTAAATCACTCATTTCATCAAATTAATATATATATGGATTTCCACTAATAAAAAAACATATTCGTCAAAGCGCGACATATTTATATTAATGCTTCCAGTCCTACAGACCGTAAATTAATTGGTCTAAAACAGTATAGAATGACAAACCATTTAGATAATAAGGAATTAAATGGTTAATACATTCTAGTTTATCAAACGACGTAAAATTGACTGGTTTCCTGTTACGACAAACGAATGGCAGCCATTAAAATGACTTCCATGTTGCCCGACCAACGTCACATATTTATGTCATCACCTTACGCTCACTAGACAATCACTCAAAACACAAATAAACAATTGATGGATTGACAGAACTATGATGTAGAAGAATACATGGGTTCAATAACCTAACCAACAGATAAAGTAGTTATGGCGGTTATGAATGATTGATAAAGAAGAATTGCACTGTGGGTTAGAGAGTATTGGAGTATCAATTATTGATGACGTAATTAGTCATTGCATTGTTCACCGTGACATTAATATATGTAGGGTTACAAATGTCTAGAGCTAACATAGAGTTAGAAGTGATGAGGCATTACGCCATTACTTTAGCAAACCTTAATTAGTGCACTGTCCGTAGGGACTCGCATACACCATCTACCATTATGATACCGAGTAGAAACTAGGTGCAGCGCGTGATCACGATATCAAAACCTCTCCGAGTATATTGTTGCTTTTGTTAAGACAATGTTTCACTCTCAATAGTTTAATGATGCCATATCAAAGGTTTAAACCTGTAGTTGGTGATGTCACTTTTTATATTAGTGAAATGTTCATACCAGAAACGTAAGAAACATTGAAATACAAACACCTCACCTAAAGCTGGTGACATATACGTAAAAACTTCTTAGCGAGATATAAAAAACAACACCCCCACCCCCGAAAAAAAAACATAAAACAATTTAACAACCAAAATCGACCAGACTAAAATAACACTGTCAAGTCTCGGTTAAATATCTTGATACGAAAGTTGTTATAAAAAGAAAGCATAAAACAAAATCAAGGCGTTATCAATACAATCTTTTAATAATTTCTATTCTATTCACATGCTGTGCTTTGGCCACTGGTTTAATTGTTTTTAACTTTTGGCTTTCAATCGCATAGCCTAAAGTCTTGAACAGACATTTGCATTAAAATCCTATTTTGTTAACTGTTTGACATTGCGAACATCTAGTATGAATATCTAAATTAAAGTCGGAGATTCTAGTGCTTGTTCCAAAAAAAAAAAAAAAAAAAAAAATGAACATTTTGTCAGTTTTCATGTTTTTGTCATGTTACAAGACACATTTCTCTCGTACTATTAATTCGTGACCTCTTCACATTTATCTCGATGTCAGGGGACCTCCGTGGTCGAGTGGCTAGTGCATCACGCTTTGAACCATGAAGTCTCTCACTTCTGGTCAGCGCAGGTTCAAACCCCGCTGGTACATAAGCGGATTTTTGTGAGTAAGTTTGTAAGTTTACTTGCTTAAGGCCGGTGGTCTCTTTCCGGGTACATTGTAACCAGTTTCTCTCCTCCACCAATAAAAACTGGCCACCACCATATAACTGAAATATTGTTGAGTGTGGCGTAAAACATTATTCAAAATACAAAATTCAAACTCAATATCAGTTTTTTTAATGCAACAAATAAATAAAAAAGCAAACACTATCACAAATAATAATAATAATAATAATAATAATAATAATAATAATTATAATAATAATAATAATAATAATAATAATACAGACTGAAGGGCAGTTTTCAACAAAATATTGGAGAGGACATTCATACAGTTGATACATCTGTTTGTAAGCCGTCACATGCTTATGTTAGTTAGGTTAACTTCTGAATGTCTTTCTTATCTTTGTTTTACATCTAAAATCAGCTGTGCACAAAGTTAGAAGAGGAGCGGAATTGATGGGTCATTTGCGACTATCTATAGCTAAATCCGTGTAAAACTAACCCCGCAGACATGAAAACATTAAATAAGCTATCAACTTGTTGAAGTAATTAATTCGAAGGCTCAGGTAAATCTTGTTAAACAGCTGATGTTTTGTGTGGCAACTGTACATTTCTTGCCGCAGGGGGTATTACGCCAAAGTCGAGAAGTGATACCTTACTGGAAATAGTGGGCGAACATGATACAATGAACATGAAATAGACACTAGCATTTGCAAGATAAAAATCAGTTTCTTGTGAATTGTTTTTTGTTAAAACTCTGTATTTTTGGGTTGTATTTCTCACTTCTACAGTGTTTAGGGCAACTGTCTTCATGGAACTATCTCTAAATACTAGCATGTAATAAATTGCTACAGTGAAAAAAAAAAACAAATTACAAAGAAAGAAAATGCATTTTACAATACCGGTATATCGTAAATCGATGTCATGGAAATTGAGTGAGAGAGAGGGAGTGTGGCGAATTGTTGCTCAGTCTATAATGTCTGCTAAAAAGAGTTTTAGGATGAAAAACAATTGCGTTATTTATTATTTGTAAGCAAATATTATCAATCCAAGTGAAGACAATTTTTTCGGAACCATAACCATTTATAACTTGAACAGAATGTGCTACAGAATAAACCCCGATCATACTTTCATGATACAAATGACATAATTTATATCATTTCCTAGAAATAACAAACTTATAACTAAAATTTTCAACATTAGGATAGACAATTGAACCAATATTCGTCATTTTATTTTCCAGCTGGATTTCAATCTTTCTAAACCAATCAATTTCTATTCAAACGTCTTTGCAAAACCAACAGATATACACATAGCACAAATCTGCATTGCCCGATCTATGATTATTTATAGAAGTGAGTAATGCCGTCACGTACCAGAAAAAAATGCAAACAACAGAGAGAGAGAGAGAGATATGAGAGGGAGAGAGGTGACAAAATGATAAATTTATAAAATACATTTCAACAAGGAACATTCATGTACCGCCTACAGCAACTACCAGACATCGGTAGACACAATTCTGTCCTCTAAGCTTCAAAAACTGATATTATAACATTATATATATATATATACATCTTGTATATACTTTTAGATTCACAAACTGATAATGTACACCATTCAGAAATACATACATACATACATACAAATACCTTTATTTCTGCAAAGCCAGTTATCGTAGTTTTTTAGGCGATATGTTGCTCTTTCTATCGATGAGTTTGCGTTGTAAGTCATGTCTATAAGCTTTCAATAGATAAAATTCTCTCTAGTTTATAAATATTGTATTGTTTTCGTCAAAGAGGTATACAAATTCTTTAAATGATTCATACGAGAAGTTCCGGTCTGCATGCGCATGTTCAATGCTTCTGGCAATTCTCTTTTGTTTTTAGCTAATATCACTGAAAATTGCTCTTAACCGAATGACGACATAAATTATTTCACATTTCCGGACAAAAAGAACAGGTGTTTACTTGTTTTCTTCCGGGAATATTGTACGTATCACTTTCATTTATATATCTGGGCACATTTTGTGATTGCCTAGCCTACATATTAGCAACATCTCATAAATGTTGATGTCAATTTCTTGACATAACAAACAAAGCTAGACAGTGAACATGACATAATTTTTTCTTATTTCTCTCCTAATTTATTTTTAATATCTCTTCCAATTAGTTAATTTTTCTGAATTTGTTTGAAAAAAAAATTACAAAGACACAGATATTTGCTGATAATGTTACAGCTCGTCTGAGTATGGTGTGGCATCCTATCGGCTTTAGGGCCGCGCATGGGCTTCGCTGTTGCTCCGATTGGGTAGATCGGCGAGACGTCGCACTGGACTCAGACGAGCTGAGACGAACTCTCGGAGATGAATTAACCTAAGCGTATCGCTTTTTATCAGATCTCTCCCATAATTCTGATCATTGTGTATTTTGCCAAATTTTATTTATAAAATATGTTAAAATTAACTTGAGTGCTGGGGTATGGACAGTCTGCTTGACGTTTGCCTTGATACTCTTTAGTATGATGCATTGCCTCTATAACCTGCCCAGAGGCGGATCCAGGATTTTTTGAAAGGGGGGAGTTGAGAACTTTTACGAAATGAGAGCGCTGAGGGTGTGCCTTTAGAGGCTAGGGGTATGGGTCGGTTTTATATTGTTTTGAATTTTTCAAAGGTAGGGTTGCTTTATATTTTTATATTTTACTTATATTTTAGTCCTTCATTTGACCTTTTGAAGAATTTGAAAATATTTCCTCACGTTCTGACTGACCTACACACGCCATTGTTACTCTAGACCGACGTTTTAGAATAAGCGAAACCCTAGACTACAAATGACGTTAAACGTAACGCTAAAACGTCGGATTAAAATTTTCAAATACAATCGGTATTTTCCGTTCAGTTCCATTACCGTTCCGCATTCCAGCAACACAAAAATGCCCATTACTGAAAAATGTTACAAACATTTCTTCCTATACACACATTAATAATATGTTACGTCGGACTAAATGCATACATTATTTATAGAAAGTTCTATCCCTTAAAAACATGTCCTTCGAGAGTCAGCAATACGGAGTTTCTAGGAGAAGACAACTACCAGCCGCCATGAATCGGACCTTCATGGTAAAAAAAACTGAGACTAGAACGATTTATATCGCTTTCATACAGTCAGTTAACTACCAGGAATAGTAATAATGAGAGCAGTCTACGTTGATAGTAGTTTCAGGAAGGTGAATCCACTAGTAACTTTTCGTACTAGAAAACCCCTGAATTAACTATTGACTTCAAAACGAAGATCGTGGACATATTCTTTAATTCTGTCTCTTTGTCTACAGTATAACAGTTGCAATATGAGATGCGAACTTGGAACATTTTGCCATTGGTGCGCACATCCCACAAAATCCTTCATGTTTAAGCCTACCATTAAAGGTATACATTTTAACCCATTCACCCCTAGAGACACATTTGGACAAGTCATTGATTTACAGCATAGTCCATTGTTTCTTAGGGGCTGATGAGTTAAGCAACTCTCATTTTTTATGTTGATAAACACATGCCTTTGACGACTAGTTAGAATTTTATACTATGTGAATGAATCCAATCAAAATCGTACACAATGTCGTGAATAAAAGAAGGCCTTTCCATCATTATTGATATTATTCGTTCATTAGAGTTTAGCACTCCCATTCCAGGGATTTGTAGGAAATAACGAACCAATTGTTTTTGTTTGTGTTTTAGGTGACATTTATATAGTCACGTGCTAGTCTGTGGACTGTCACGTATACTTCTCTCTCTCTCTCTCTCTCTCTCTCTCTCTCTCTCTCTCTCTCTCTCTCTCTCTCTCTCTCTCTCTCTCTCTCTCAGAGCACGTTGCACTAATTTGAACTTTCATACACTTAATTGCAGGCAAAGTATACATTATACAAACAATACAAACACCACCATTATGGTGTGTTATATAACATGTCTACATAAGAAAGGGCTATTCTAACGTTGTCGAAACTTTATACAGCGCAGGTTCGAGTCCTGCTGGAACGTAAGCTGAATTTTGTCAGAAAGTTTGGTTTGCCAGTTTACTTGCGGAAGACCGTTGATTTCTTCCCGGGTTCATTGTAATCGGGTTCTCTCCTCCACCAATAAAAACTGGCCGCCACCATATAATTGAAAAATTGTTGAGTTTGGCGTAAAACACCATTCAAAATTCAAATTCATATTCGATACTTTATATTGCCCAATCTTATTCATTGTATGTATAATGTATCTATTGAATAAAATATGCTAAATATAAACATTCAATACTATAAATCAATGTGTTATATTCATATCAATATCGGTAGTTAAAGCATCGCGCTTAAAGTCACAACGTCTCTCACCTCAAATCACCAATAAATTCTGGTTGCTGTAATTTACCACAGACAGTGCTCGTGGCATTGCATGTTGTCTAATAAAATTAAAATCAATATAAACCATATCAAATTAATCGTTCTGTAACATTTTGACTATTTTTCAACTGATATGTAGCTTAATGAAACAGATCACCGAGGTTAATTTCTTTTATAGGGCCTATTGATTTTAATTTTATTATACAACATCCAATGTCACGTGTGCCTGTGTAAATTTCTAGAAAATTTATTTCTTGTGTCATAAAACACCAGGAAAACACAAATAAATGTAATTTTCAAATAGGCATATAAAGCGACCTCTAGCGTTATTGTATGAGGGTTTTGTACTGCTATAGGCCTAAGAATAAATGTTGTAATCCATATTCATATTTCTACATAAAGACCAAAACATGGGTATTACGACTATCAAGAAAAACTGACCGTTTCAAAATAAGAAAGTACCTTTAGATGGCTTCAAACATTCCAGTTTCAGGCGAAAGTATTCTGAGTGGGACGTATCAATGATTGGTGACGGACGCGGAACCGGAGGAAATATTGGTCCGTGGCGTTCACGAATTTTATCCATGATTCCCTTAATAGTTGGTCTCGTTCCTTTTCCTTTTTTACGGAAACGCCATACAGATACCCTCGAATCCGCTCCGGATTCTACTTCGTTCGTTGTTTCTTCAAAACCACTGATTTCCGTTTCATTTCTTGAAAGAAAATCTACATTAGAACTGTTTGTGGATGTGATGAGTAATTTCTTTGGATCCGCCACAAACGCTTCTCCGAGAATCGGATTTGTCACAAACTTTACAGTTTTCCTCAGCGTTTGTCTTAAAGAAAACCTTGTCCTTTTTCGATTCATGTATAATTATGTCACGTGATACAATCCACAGAATTTTAGTTCATTTTCAAGTAATATTCGATAAAACCATCTCTTCCGGTATACTTCATGACCGGTTCTTCCCGTATAGGCATCAATGTAACACGTAGAGAACTCGGAAAGAACAACACGGAAAAACACAAACAAGATGGCGATCACAAGTATGGCTGATTCATCCGTCTCATTTCTTATTAACGAACCTTATCAATCAAAGTTGTCACCAGAAGTGACCGAGAGCCGCTCTGAATACACAGATATACGTACTTCTGATAATCGTAAACAGACTCGAAGGAGGACGTTTTTATGCCTCCTCGTGATATGGGCATTAATAATTACCCAGAATTAATATTTTGACGTTAAAAAACAAGAAACATTTATTTATTTTAAGTCCACGTAATTATATCTCCCTTTGATGTAATGATCACTTGGTCTACTTTGTCGCGGATTTACATCAGGCCTAAGGCCAATGTTGCTTTACATCGGCGTGCATAAGATTACGGGGGATAATCACAGTTGAAAGACCTATAAAACGACATGTATTCAGAAATATTGAATAATTTTAGTAACTTATGTGAAACTATTCCTTACTTCACTTCTCTGGAATGGAGAAGCATATATGAGAAAACATCTAAGATACGTGAATCGGTTGGCAATTGGCCTAAATATAGAAACATTTTTTACTCCTTATTTTGTTGTAATAGGTTTCAATAAGCTTAAGCTATCCGGATTACACGGGACAGATGAAGAGATGGATTGATGGATGGATGGATGGATGTAATTTGTGATAGTATTAAAGTTTTCCAACAAATATGCCTAGATAAAACAATTCTCCTTTAATTGTGAAAGCATCTTTCATAACATAACTGTCATTTTTGCTTCTTTGAAGAAGAATATTTGCTGTATTCTTATTGATTACTCTATTTGTCAGTTTTTATTTTCGTTATTCATTTGAAATATAATACATACTACTATAAGTAGTACACATAATGCAGTCTAATGTATTCAAAATGTCACAATATGAATGAAAAGTCACAACAAACACACACACATATATATATATATATACATGTATATATAATGTATACCTTGAAATTTTCGCCCCGAGATGAGAAAGGAAATTTAAAATAATTCCGAATGATTGAAGCATGGATATTTATAAAATCCTTGGCCTTGGGATTATGGTGATTTAGGTGAATTCTGTCATAAAAGGGCTAAAATAAGCAGGGGCAAAAATTTCCAGGAATACAAGATTCATATATTTACATCCAATTCCCCCAAAATACGAGACAACCCCCCTAAATGCAAACTAACAAGTAAATAAGAAAACAAAGCAAATAAACTGTCACTGGTGTTAAACCGATCGAGAAGTTACCTCGATCCCAACATGGCGGAGTTAGGACTAGGTAAGATCGTTTTATGCTAATTTCTCCATGTAAACGCGTTGTTGTCAAACATTACCCAGCCGCAAGGTAGATCTGTACGGTTTTGCTCACATTTTATTCTTGACACCAAACATGGTCTCGTTACCAAGAAAATAGCCATCGAAAATTTTCAGCTGATCGTCGGAACTCCAAAAAAAAGAGTTTAGGATGATCTTCCTAAAATTTTCCTAAAATTAATGGTGTATTGCGCCACACTCAACAATTTTTCAGGTATATGGTGGCGACTAGTTTTTAACTTTACAATAAATGAAACCTTAAAACATTACAGAATTAAATTTTATATTGGCATAATTATGATAATCGAATCCCATATTACATCGTCAACAACGTCCTCTTGTAATCGAAAATTGGTACCAGCGAGTCCGTGAGTAACAACCCAAATGTATACATGTATATGGTGAAATTGACAACGAACTAACCTTCACAGTCACCCAAAGCCTTTGTCATCACCAATGTTGTAAGTTTCCTGGGAATTTTTTATATCACAGTTTTTGTAATATTTTATGTTTTCTTGCTTAAGAGATACCTCGTGATTAAATGAGTATTACCCGGGTGCAAGTAATACTCAGGATATTATGAAAATGTTGTAATAAATTACAGGTGTATATAAATCATCATCCATCAAAACAGATGTCCTTTTTCATTAATAATGTCAAGTGATCAGTAGATGAATGTTGAACACACACACACACACACACACACACACACTCTCTCTCTCTCTCTCAACATACACTCATACGCACGACTCTTATTTGCAAACATTAGTTTTGTTTTCATGTGTATTTGTACTACTTTACTAAATTTAAACTATATGTAAATTTTAAGACAAAGATTCGTGTTTTAAAAAATCAACGGCATATTAAATGCACATTCAATTGCATTGATTTACTTGGCAACGATGGTATTTATAACAGTGATTTAGTAATATAATGACTTAAACATTTGTTTACACTGATGGAAGGTATTGGTATTATATACTTTATAACAAACATGTCATTCTAAGAATCTGTCGAACATAATTATGTTTTTGTAACCATGACAACTGTAAGTATATGACGCACCGGTATATGGCACATGTAATACACAACAGCAGTGCCATTGTATTTCACCCTGACATGGTGACAAAACGAATACCATGACAACAGTGCTATTGTGTGTCATCCTGACATTGTAACATATGCAAACCATGAAAAAATTGCAATTGTTTGTCATACTGGCATTGTGGCACATGTAAACCATGACAACAGTATTAGTAGTATTGTTTGTCATCCTGACGTGGTGACACACGTAAATCTTGACAATATTGCCGTTGTCTGTCAGTCTCATATCATGACATAATAAATGAAATATTTGTAATTTTTATTTCATCGAGGGAGGCGGAAGAATAATATTTAACACGAGTGCGTAGCATGTGTGTTAAAAATGTCTTCGTCTGCATCACAAGCAGAAATGAAAATGTTATTCATTACATATTGATTTCCCATAAACAAGAACAAGCAGAAATAAAAATGTTATTCATTGCATATTGATTTACCATAAACAAGAAAAAGTAGTCCCAAAATTTGAAAAGTAGTTTGATTGGCGGAGTGAAAATAACACAGTTTACATTGATTTTGCATGAAGTGTACAATAAAAATTTTATTTAATGTGACATTAGCTGTGTTTACCAAAAATATTTCGAATTTTTATACTTTTACTACTTGTACTTGATGTACAATAACAAAGAAAAGCTATACACAAAAAAATCTTATATTTCTATATATTTTATGAAAATAAGGTCAGGTCCACTGTGGTATTCATATACAAATAGTAAGGTTGAGTTAATCAATTGCATTTAAAAAAAGTGCCAAACCTAGGTTTCTCAAGCAATTTTCACAAAATATAAGAGAATCTACGAATTTTTATGCCTTTGTATATCTCTGTTTTGTTGTTGATATCAATTTAGGTAGTAAAGAAGGACAGACAAAACACACAGCTAATGTCCCTTTAATTGATAAGTTCTTATATGTCACTATCAAAAATGTAATAAAGTAAATTATGAAGGAAGGATTGGGGCAGGGTCAAATGCTAGTTTGATTTTTACGAAATTTCCAATTTAAACCGTTTAATTTTTTTGTACTCTCTCTCTCTCTGACTCTCTCTCTCTCTCCGAAGTCCCTCTGTTCGTTCTTCAATCCGAGAATAATCAAGGTGTTTACCTTATCTAAGATGTAACTTCCATAAAAATTACAATTTCTATTTCATCATGAAATGTACATGAATACGTTTAACTCGTCAGTTGTCACCAAATCTATTTCTCCACACCTGAGTACTGTTGAAACTCGTTTCATTTCTCATTTATGATCCCAACAGCTGATTTACGGGATAACGTCATAGCAATGAATAAAACATCAACTTGGGTAAAAATGCAACAAGTGCAGGCTAAAATTCAAGCCACAAAAATGTCGCCATCCATGGTAGGAAACGCTAGACTCATATAATAAAAACATATGAGTAAATTTGTTTATCAAGAATTACATAATTAAAAACAAAATCGCGGTTTATTACCGGTTTTACTATTACCACTTATTCTGTTTAAAACGATATTTGTTACCAATGTTACGAAGTGTGAAATGAACATCTTTTGATACTCCTAGAAAAATTACCAAATTAATCATATTTATCAACGAAAAAAAGGATACCTTCAATGAAATGAAACCTCCCTTGTTATTCAATGTTTTAAAATACAGTTTGAACATCTATTTCTGATTAGGAAATTAACTTGCAAGCCTACATATTTTTTTACAATGTGCACGTATCATAAATCCTATCAATGTTATCATATGTAATTGATTTGTAAATACATGTATGTTTGTTTTTTCCTCTGCTTCATTATTTCCAATAGACTAGTACTTGTTGCTATCCATGATAGTGAAGTTAGGTGTTTTGTCATTTCCAGACTACAACATTCAGTCAATAACACACACACACAGATATATATATATATATATATATATATATATATATATATATATATATATATATATATATATATATATATATATATATATATATATATATATATATTAATAAGTAGATAAATGTGTAATGTTTCGAAATGAGATCAATAATAAACCAATCATGATATTCAAGAGATATGGCTACGATTGTTGAACAATACTGAGGTGAATTGTTTGACTCAAGCAGAACAAGATCAGCAAATAGTTCATTATAATTGGAAGAGAGGGTCGGAAAGAGAAGAGAAAGCTTACGGGGAGTGTGTTTTCATTGACATTTTTAGCTAGTGAATGTTTTGGAATGTGTAGTTAGAATAAGTGCCTGGCAGTTGTTGGATTTGTCATAATTGTGATAATAAATTAATGTGTATATTATACAGATCTGCTAAATATGTTTATATTTCACTACTACATGCAGTACCTTTCTCCTTTTGAACTTTTTGTTATGTTAATACTTTATATATGGGTGTACTATCTCTATCTCAATATTTATATACATATTTCTTGTGGAGAGCTTCCATAAGTTGTGATAAATTGTGCTCAATTCAATTGCATTGAAATATGTTTAAACTGTAATTAAAATACACCAAATAACACAAGGAAATGTACCACACAAAATAACCAAATTAATTATGAATTTTCAATATCAGTATCAAATTTCACGACCCAAGAGAGCAAAGAATTGGTTTTTTCTTAATTTGTGTGAATCTCCGAGAACTGATTTATAACAGTTGAAATACATATGGTTGTGAATTGTCAGTTACATTTATTTAAAATTTTATAAAAGCCTGTGTATAATTAATGTTCATATGAAAAACTTTTATGTAAAAAAACAAGCTAATTTCATATGAATATAAAACAATATAATAACTTCATATGAAATGCATGTGTGATGTACTTCGTTGTATGTGTTTAGCCTACGGTTCTTAAAGAGGACGGACAAAATGCATCTGTATTTGCCAGATATCCGATTTAGACAGTCAGTCGGATTACAAAGGCAACAGAAACGAAAACCATAGGTCATGGTTTGAAATAGGAGATGCAGTTTGAATAAGAATGAGATACGAATGTATATTTACTATTGTATAATTAAAAGTATGATACACACAAACACACACACACACACAGATATATATATATATATATATATATATATATATATATATATATATATATATATATATATATATATATATATATATATAGTAGAGTTACAAAAGTGAGGAAATGTTTTGTTTTGTCCATATATTTCATATAAAACTACATTTTTCAAACCATCCATGGAGATTAATTTCTAAAGCAACTTTGATGAAACTTATAACATAGACTCAAGATATCCAATACTGTCATGTATATATTTGCTGACGATGTTAGAATCTTCTGTTACCAAGATTTAGTAATTTTAACAGAAACTTCAATTATTTATTCAACAATTTCCTATTTATGCATATTGAAAAGAGATATTAAGATTTTGTATCACGTATTAACCTATCAGTACTGTAAAACATTTTGTTATAACAAAGCAAACATAGAAAGTTCAAAACATTAATTGTGAATGGTAAAATTGTACTGAAATTGAATAAGAAATTACTTTGTAATATTATGTTGAAAATATGTGGTTTTATATGAAAGATATAGAGAAATAAAAAGATAAATTTTAGACATTAGCATAACCAGAATACCAACCTGGGTTTGAACACAATCTAAGTCGTTCCAGTTTCTTCATTTTCTTTTTCATTTTATCTTTTTTATCTTTCTTCTTTTTCCCGCCAATTATTATGATGTTGAAGTTTCCTTGAGTATCATTATTGCTCGTCTTAGTGACGGGGTCAACAGTTGATGTTGAACTTACAACAGTTGTATTATCAGTAAACACAGAATCTGTACTATCTGTTGTACTAGGAGTTGTCGTCTGCAAGACTAAAACAGACGACAAACTATCCGATATCCTATCTGTGGATGTGAACAAAGGTGCAGTAACATTTGATGGGACTTCCGTTGTTTGATTAGGTTCCTTTGTGGTACTTACCCCCTTTGTGGGGGTTACTTCCGGTATATCATCATTTTCGTCTACAGTATTACCAGGTACTGCAGTCGTTGTTGTTATTAAATTCCCTGCCGGGTCATATTTCTTTGGCGCCTTGCTTACAGCGGGTACATTGGCTGCAGGTACTCGAGGAGGACTTGCCTGAGGGCCAGAAGAGACTAAAGGTGCAGTGTCCTCCTCTTGATTTTGTTCAGCACTCTTTTCAGCTCTTTTTGCAGCCTTTTTCAGAGCCTTTTTAAACTTATCTATCTTTTTATCTTCCTTTTGTGTCTTGTTTTTCACGGAAGGAATCGTAGTGAATTCCGGAAGTTCTGGCTCCTGGTTCATTTCTACGTTTTCAAACGGGCCCGTTGTCACAAAAGTCCCGGTAAATGGGGCCGGGGTTGTAGGCCTTGATGAATAGTACATATCCTCCAAATCACTAATACCAGATGTAATCTCTAACAGATTATTTTCAGATTTGCTTAAGGGGTGAAACATCTCCATCTTAAGGTGAACATAATTACAGCTTCAAGCAATATGGTAAACAATGTTGATAAGTAATATCCAAAAATGTAAAAACACAATTTGCACAGAAAATCACCCGAAAAATCCTTTAAAAAATCTGCTTATTCATTGTCTGTTATTGTTATAATTATCCAAGAACCGTATGTACCGACATGAATGTGAAAATGGTGACAAATTATGTATATGTAATATCAGTTGCATGTTATTTTTAGAGAAGATGGTTTTGATTGGTTGTGATAATGTTTCGTGTCCAATTAATGACGACACAAGTTTGATTGATGGACCTCATCATGCATGAGTGATTTAGTCTCCATTTGCAAGCCGATATATGGTAACTGAAACGTTGCTCTTGACATGTTTACGATTAATTGTGTAAATATGTTGACTTGTTCAAACTTAACTGATGTGGTATTTTGTACGTAGGATTTTTCTCTTTCTTAGGTCATCGATGTTGATGAGGTAATCAATTGCCAAATATATCTACATGTATTTATAGTCCTACTGTTATAAAAAAATTACAAAATCGTCCACGCTTTAAATAATTTTCTAGGTGTTAAATCTTGAACCCCATATTAAAAATCTTATGAGAGAAAGAGAGAGAGAGAGAGAGAGAGAGAGAGAGAGAGAGAGAGAGAGAGAGAGAGAGAGAAGAGAGATTATCGAAGTGAAATTTGACTCCATTAAGACCAAAATAAAAAACTTTGAATTCAAGAATTAAGACATCGCTCTCTTCCGGGAACCATTACAGCTAGCTTTTTAAAAATGTGTTTTTGTCAAACTCAACGTCAAACAAAGCATTAAAAAGAACTGGGTTTCGTACGGCGTATCCTGATTTGGCTCAATGAGCATTTGAGAGAAGTGTTATTTATTCCCGTTATTTTTAGACATTTGCGCACAGATCGAAGTGGACAATTGAGCGCGTCTGACTGGCATAATATATATGATTATATGTATATATAATTATTCATATGTTTACTTTCAAATTTGATATTCACGGATGTTTATACCGAAGATAACTGAAAAAATAAAGAAAAAAATATATATATACACAATAAAAATGAAAATGAGACCAAAGCAGACGCTATGTGCACAAGTGTCCACTTTGCTTGTGCTCAAATAACTTTTCCTCGCGCTCATTTTTTTTTAAATGTTTTACGCCACACTCAACAATTTTTCAGTTATATGGTGGCAGCCATGACAAGTGGATTTTGTGAGGAAGTTTGCCAGTTTACTTGCGGAAGACCGTTGGTTTCTTCACGGGTACATCGTAATCGAGCCCCCCCCCCAATTCAAAATTCAGTGTCCACCACTACAATGTATGCAAAAACTGGAAACTCTTTGAGTGTGACGTAAATAAAACCAAACACACTTTAGATTAACAAGATTAGGATAAATGATTTTGACAGGAAAAAATTAAAACAGAATTAAATGTAAAACGTACAGGGCCCGCAGTCACCAAAATTTACTCAGCGCTCAAGCTCCATTATCTTTTCATGATTTTAAGTTAAAACACGCTAAATTTATTCTGTTGCTGGACATATTTGTATATTGACGGCATACAATTGTAAATCATGATCAAAATTATTGCTCACTTGAAGAAAACTTTAGAAATATTGAAAAATAGTTGGAAAACGTTTTCAAATTTTGAGTACCGTACTTAACGTATCTATTCATTTTTACAGCAAAATCCTAGGTGTGACACAAAAATTTATACGTGAATGATAAAAAATAATATTATATTTCCTAATTATTCAAACCTAAAAGTTTTACAAACGATTATGTAGTCAAAATAATGAAATAATTGTTGAGCTTGAGTATTGGGTAAATTTGGTGACTTCGGGCCCAGGTATCTTTATCATTCGTATTTTTTAAATATTATTCAGCATTTGTGGTTTTTTTTTGGGGGGGGGGGTTGTTTTGTTTTTTGTTGTTGTTGTTTTTGGGGTTTTTTGTAGCATTATTATCCTATGGAATCAACAAACGGACAATAAAGACAAGGAAAAGGTAGACGTTATAAAAATGAATAAAAACATCGTGTAACGTCATAAGATCAGTGAAATATAAATGTTTCACTTGACCAGCAGACGACATTGTCTGCAATAGTAATAAATTTGACAGTTTTGCCATTGGTCATAATTATGTTTTGACTACATATGTTGATCACCACTAGTGGTCACTCTATTTGTCCAACTGGACACACTGTCACTCTTTTTCCGTTGTTCTCGTCTTTAAGTATATGTGGTTTTAACGATCTCTTATTTCCGCTCGTGATTATTTTATGTTAATCGCTTAACACTTGTACCTACCGTACAAACCACGTGGACACTGGTGCTCCAGATAAGCTGCGTTTTTAACGCATAAATCAGCGGATACGCAAGCAAATTAAAAACTATGCGAAAGATATCCTACGCACTGTAAATGTAAAGCTGAAAATCAAATAGTATTACGCTGGACTTTATTTAATCTGTAGTTTTTCTCATTAATAACTCGCATGGATTGATACAAACTAGGTTTAACTGAAAAAAAGCTACGCTTAACTTAAGCAAAATCCCAACAATTAGTATGAATGTGATTTTGGTTCAGTTAAACCTAGTTTTTCCAAGTTGTACCTGGTTCTAGTATTTTATCCAATTAATTCAAATAACGACACCAATATCACAGAAATAAATTAAACCTTGTTTTTCGCCAGTTAAACCCAGTTTTCCAAAATAGTTTATCTGCAGTTAAAACTATTTTTTTTTTATTAACTAGTATTAACTGGATAAAAACAGGTTTAACTGAGAAAAACAAAGTTTAATTGTCCCAAAATCTAAAAACTGAGTTAAATCTAGTTTTAATCGAGATAAACGTATGTTTAACAGCGCAAAAATGAGTAATAAAATGGGTATTAATGTGATTTTTGCGTACTTACTGACGGATTCGGAGCAGTTAAAGTGTTTTCTCCATCAAATTGCAACATCTACATCACATTAGTTAATCCTAGTTTTCCTCGAAACTAGCATTAACTTAAAAGAAAAAATGCTTATCAGAAAAACTAGGTTTAACTGGAGAAATCTAGGTTTCATGGAGAAAATCTAGGTTCCACGGAGAAAATCTCGGTTTAACACATTAATGTGATTTCGTCGTGCCATAGAATGTGTTTGTTCTGTCAGAATGGATCTTGGTTATAAAGTGTGTTTGTTCAATTCCTATGGACTAACTACTGATAATGCATTTTGCTGATCCTCAACCAAGCTTTACTTTACGTGTCCGCTTTCTGAAAAAAAACATCAGCAACCAAAACTTAATTATCTTCCTCAAACGAATGCAAAGCACAAATAACACATTGTTAATCAGACTAAAAAGTACGCGCGCGCGCGTGTGTGTCTGTGGATCTAGATTAATATGTCTTACACGTGTGTGCACCACAAACTCATATTAATCGTAGATATTGATTGTTCTGTACGAGTATACCTGGGAATTTTCGCTGCCGTTTAATTTTCGTCCTTAGATGAAAAGGCGAATTTAAATGAAAACGAAATAAAGCTGAATAATTAAAGCACGTACTTACATGCTTGCATCCATTAGACTGATTTAGGGCCAGTTTGAAACGGGTGAATGTTTTCTTGTGGGGAAACGTGCAAAAACAACCAGATATACAGTATCTCTGATTACACACGTCTTGATTTAAAGCTTGGGCTTGCAGACAGTTACATTTGTATCAATTACCTGTTATATAATGTCCACTTGAGAGTAATTTTGTGGGTAACAATACCCACAGCATTTGGAAAGTGATGGGGTATTTTACCAAGTGCTTTGAAAGCGCTACTTACTCGACAGTAATATCGTTGGTAGAAATATCCACTGCATTCGGAGTAACAAAATATTTTACCAAGTGTTCTGAAAGTTATACCCATGCAACATAATTTTGTGGGTAGAAATACCCACTGCATTATGAAAGTGATAGGTATTTTGCCAAGTGTCCTATTATCTGTTTGTAATCTCTGTACTGCTCAATATTTTTTTGTACCCGTCTTTTTTTATGAATTGTTTAATTCATCGTTGTTTAACGACCCGCTAATAAGTTTTTACTTATATTTAGATGTCACAAGTCATGTGGGTAAAGAGCTAAAATATTGACCTTAGCCATGGACTTGCATCCATCCAGTGTATGAGAAAACACCGACCGTGACAAGGAATCTGGAATCTTTTTCTCCAAGAGATTCCCGACTTTTGACCTCTTGTAGCGTTGGCGAAAGAATATTTCGCTACCTGGGTAAAAATGTCTATGGTCTGACTCTGATTTTAACACCCCCTCCCCGCTTGGTGAATGCTCTACACCTAGGACACCGCGAGCGGTTAACAAATGATGTATTGGTTCCAACATCGGAAAAGCTTTTGACTCTCCCTGGCTCCCACGTCCCTGGAAAAGCGTGTCTTACATACGGCATCCATTCCCATATTATATACCACGCTACATTTTGAAATGTCACATACTTTTTCATATTCTACGCGGTTTCGCAGTTTTAATGTAAAATTTAAAGATAAACAACTTGCTGTGGCTATTTCATTTAAAAAAATTTTGACAAACATTTTTATGATAATCACAATGTTAACATCACTGTTAACAACAGATTTTGATAATTTTGCCCGAGAAATTATTATTTGTGTTTAACAAAAAGAACGATAAAGGTAGACAATTATTTACGAAATACACCTCGAGCGCTCATTACCAAATATCTTGTAACGATAATGTCACTTGATAATTAATGACTCCCTACTGAAAGACCGTAGGCCTGCAGTCACCAAATTTACTCCACACTTACTTTTTGTTATTTTGGCTATACAATTGTTTGTTGTTTTTGTTTTGTTGTTGTATTGTTGATTAACGTACCACCCAAAAATCTTTTACTCATATGGAGACGTCAACAAATGCCAGCGAAGGGCTTCAAATTTTGGCCTATGCTCGGCACTTACGGCCATTGAGCAGTAAGGGTTCTTTAACGTGCCGACACCTCCCGTGATACGGGACCTCGGTTTTTACTGTCATATCCGAGGGACAAGGAAAACCTATCCGCCTCCGCCGAGACTCGAACCCGCGACACTCCGGTTGCGAATCGAGCACTTGACCGATATAATTGTTTGTAAAACTTCTGCATGTTACTGAATGGGAAATATATTTTTTAACTGGATGAAATTCACCATTTTCCCATAAAAAGAAAAAACCTCGGGTATCTATCCAAAATTCGAGTAGATCTATATACTGTAAACGTGACACGTGGGGGAAATTAACACTAAAGACGAGATGAAGATTTTTTTAGTGTAAATTATGCCTGCTTACTAGTCCCACAGTTGTGCTAAGAATCATCTTTTGATACAGGACAGGTTACAGTATGGTGTGACATCGTGTAAAATACCCGCACGCGTATGGTTTGTATAAAAAAATCGCGTAATTAACAATACGCAGAAATATCCACGTTTACAGTATAATTTTTTAAAAGATATTTTGTTTTCTTCAAATGATCAATAATTTTTATCGCTATTTGCATTTGTATGCATTATTGTATACAAAAATTTCCGGTAGTGGCATAAATTTTGCGTGCTTTCAATAATAGAAAATAAATAAAATAAAAAAGAAATACTAGTTGAATTTGAGTACTGATTCAATTTTTTTTTACTTCTGGCTCTGATGTGTTTAACTATCAATTTCTCACTACCTGTATATGGGTTTTTTGTCAGCGTATTCGTGTCATTTAATATTTCAGAATATTACGAGCTCTAGTAAGCAAGGTAAAGCACAGCTCTATAACAATCTTAGGCTGTATTAGGCAAACACATATTACCAGAAACTGACTTAGACATTGACCTAGTAACCGACTGTAGTAACATTAAGACTGAGCGTCAGAAACATCACGGATATATAGTTATAATATTGGTATACATACATGCAAATTAAGTTATATATTTTGTTCTCGTCAATTCGGTGTTAGACAGGGATACCTTTTATCCCTTGTCTTATTTTCTATGACGTTATGATAGATTATCAGCACTAATGTTGAACTTATTATACTGAATTGAACTTTAGTAATTTACATCCCAGTAAATTGAATTAATTGACGTTTTAATTCTTCAAAGTTAAGGCAGACAAAACGAATATTTCCTGCAATGTGAAAATCTTACCATATTTCTATAGAAGTATATTTGATCGCTGGTCACGTTACACACTTGTAATGCACAAAGTTAACATGAGTGCTAAAATTAAATTTAAAAAAACATGACAGATTCGGGAATTTTCTCTCTTCGTTGCAGAGGGCTGTTTATTTTAGACACAGGAGATATTACGGTGGCTGGTTTAGGACACATAAATTATTTTCTTATAAATACTGTGTCAGACATTCGTCATTGGGCAAATAGACAGCCATAATAGTGAGTTAGACTATCGATAATTTCAATAGTTTTAATTTGCCACATAGAAGTTAACTTAAATGCTAAGTTATCAAGAAATTTAAAGAATTTGGATTATATATATATATATATATATATATATATATATATATATATATATATATATATATATATATATATAATTTTATCATTGAATATTACAAATAGGGTATTAGGTCCCTCTCACATGTATATACATTCATGAAAAAACAATTTAAATCATTGAAAAACTGTATAAGTCAATATTTCTGTCACTGGGTTTTTTTTTCATTAGGTTACATCTTATAGTTGTTATCAACTCAATAACTATCGCAATAGTATTGTAATAGTATGTGTCAATAGTAATAGTACTGGAATAGTGATTTCCTCAATAGAAATACTATTGCAATAGTTAAAATCCACTTCAATAGTCACCGCTATATTCTGCTAGTGAAACACAATAATGATTAAATGAAAGTGTATTATGTGTTCATGTACAGTGAGCACAATATTTACCTAATCAGCCTTTTAATTTTTTTCTCAATTCAAACTTAGAGAATCATAATTGTTTTGACTCATGAGTTAAAAATACAACAATAGATAACTTTGGAATCAGTAAGTACATGCCAATCGGTAATTCGGCGCAATACTTTGAGAATACTAATACGGGACCTATTCTCGGACAAAAATAGACGTTTTTACCGAATATTTTCAGTTTAACTGATAAAATTACATTGAAATTTTGTATCGTAATAGCTTACCCTAAGATGTAATATAATTTAATAAGTTTGGGTGGAAAATACGAAACAAGACGTCAATTTAGCCCATTTAAAAACTCAGCCTGAATGCCGTAATCGTGATACAGGAGGACCTATTGTTGGACAGTAGTAGTATTTACGTTGAGCTGGTGACGTCACTTCCCTCCCGGCTTGTGTTGGACAGTACGGTAGAAAGGTCAGTGATTACAATGTTGTAGTGGAATTTTTACAGTGTTTCATCTAATGTTTAAAATCCGAAGATGTATTAAATATATCTGGAAATACTTGTCCATTTACGTGCAAAGAGAAGTGTCCAACAATAGGCACTGTCCGAGAATAGGTACCGCACCAGTAGTGAAATTGGTTTCGAAGACCTGAAATGTGCTTATTAGAAAAAAGGCCTACGTCATTGCTAACAATAAATCCAAACCACTTTTTAAAGTTTTTCGGTCGCACGGATTGGCTGGTAAGATCTGTGATACAAACTCACTGAGACCGGAAGTGGGTAATCTGAAAAGATGAAAGGCGATACGGTACTGGGCTTCTTCGAATAATATTGAACTTCATGAGAAACTCTAAGTAGATAATCTAAAGTTATCGAACTCATCAACGCAATACATCATAAGACGAACACGCTCAAAGTTCAACCGATACCTTAAGTTCAACATTTATGTTAACTTATGTAGTCATCAATGCTAAACAAATGTTATCATGAAACGAACACGCCCAACGTTCAACCCAGAACGGTAAATCAGCACTGGTGTTGTGAAGCCATCAATGCTAAACAAGAGTTACTTTAGGACGGACACGCCCAACGTTCAACTGAGGCCGGATGATCAACACTTGTGTCGATGAAGCCATCAACGCTAAACAAATGTCACCTTAGAACGGACGCGCCCAACGTTCAACTGAGGCCGGATGTTCAACATTTGTGTCAAATGTTACCTTAGAACGGACACGCTCAACGTTCAACTGAGACCGGTATATCAGCACTGGTGTTGTGAAGGATCAATTATTGTTGTATCGTGCAAAAGAACCCTATAGACCCTTTTCACGATAATTACGTTCCTACTAATCTCACCTGCGCACAAACACTTCCGAGTGGTAACAAGAAGTTTCGTACCAAACGCAAATCATGCCCAATGAAATACAAATCATACACAGCGAAGAATTAATCTTTCGTGAGGGTAATAACTGTCTTGGGTATGGAATGAGCACGAAACTTCTTGATACCACTCGGAAGTGTTTGTGCACAGGTGACATTAGTAGAAACACAGTTGTCGTGAAAAAAGGTCTATTGTTTATTTGATTGTATAGTCACTGTTTATTTGTAGAAAATGTTTACGTAAATAAACTTTTAAGCGTTTACTTCAGAGGCACACGTAAAATTCTAATTTTTAAAAAATAGTATAAATGTTTGATAAAGTTTATTTTAGAATTTGACCATGTGTTAACTCTAGGAGATTTTACGGTTATAATAATTTCTATGTAAATTATGCAGTTACTATGCATTTACTTTGTTTATTCACTTATGTTAATTGTTTACGTATTTGTCAATATTAATGAATTTACTTATTAATCAGTCATCATTTTATTGTCATTAATTTGGTTAACTATATAAATTGAAAATATGAAATGACTTGAATTTTTTTTTATATTGAAATCGAATGGGAAATAATTTTTCTTTGGACAGGGTTCAATAAAGGTGGGTTTGACTGTATACATAATTTATTTAACAAATGATTTTGATTAAATTGTATGGAAAATGTTTCATGCATATATATATATATATATATACATAGTGAAGATTAGACTACTCTATCGTCTGTCCCAAGTAATTTTTGTCCTTTGGTTTTGGCTGATTAAAGTAAAATGGTTGATGCCTACCACTTAAATTTAAGGTAGCGGTATCCTATACATACTCCATTAATTATCCATGTCCATGACAAATAAAATTAATCCGTTTTATACTAGATATTCGCACTCAAATTATTTTTACATAATGTAATGGCGGCCATCTTATATATATATATATATATATATATATATATATATATATATATATATATATATATATATATATATATATATGGAGTTATTCCCCTTCATATAACTCTTGTCTAGAGAGGCGCGAGAATGACTACTCCCATGACCAAATTATTTGACATCGCATGGATAACGCAGAGATTCCCGTAGAAAGAGTATTTTCAAAAATTGAAGCGACCAAACAAAGAAAAAAGTATGTAGAAGAGATATAGGATAAACTTTTTTTCTTTTTTAATCATATCATCAAATATTTTTATTTTGACTATTGGTTGCTTTACAAATTCATTTTGAAATTCATGACCTAATATGGGACAGACTGTAGGAATGTCCAATGTCAGTATTATAAGGCAACTAGTCAAAAACTTCTCATTTCAGTTAAGGGGGGTAAATCTTCGGCGATTGTAAAATATAAGTTTGTAGAATTTATTTCCCTTAACATATATTAGTATTATGTACATGGAATCATAATATACCTGTAAAGTAAAATCCATATAACCTGGCGGGCGGAGCCTTGTGAACCCTTTTTAGACCTTGACGAGCTCAAATATTAGGTAATAAAGCATAATATAAAAATAGCACTGATTAGAGTAATCGTTCCTACTTGTCACCATATGTTTTTCCCGTGCAGCTTCTCATGACCGAAAAGTGAGTAGAATCATCCGTGTGATAATAAAAAATGTTACTGCGCCCGCCATCTTATGTGAATCGGACAATATAAGCATAATTGTTTACTTCCAGGGTATATTTGAACCGGGTTCTCTCAACAACTGGTCGCCACCCTATAACTAAAAAATTTTGGAGTGTGACGTAAAACACGAATCAAAATCAAAGTCATAATTGAACCCCCCTCTCAAAAATGTTAGAGGACATGACACCGACCATATACAGTGTCTCCCATTCACCAATGAGATCTCAAAGTAACTTGTGACATTTTTACCGAGCTTGACCTCCAACTCGAGAGGTTCCCATGTAACATTTGCGAACATCTTGCCCAGTCCCGATTGGAATTCGCAATTGTTCTTCATGTTGAGACAATTTTTGTATCCAATTTAACGTATTCTAATGGAGTTTCAAATGAAGAATGGTAAGTACTTCCTCAATTTTACATCAAGAACATTATCTAGACCGAGGATCATTTCATGAACTATCTAAAAACACTTCCACATGGGGTAATTGCAATACCACTGCCTCCATAAAAGACGGCCTCAAGAATATAGAGGATCATTTCAGGAACACAGACTACATAAAATGTCTGAGGAACATTTACACATGGAAAAATTTCAAGACCGTCTCAAGAAGATAGAGGATCATTGCAGGAACACTGCCAATGCACAGGACCATTTTAGGAATAAAACCATATCAGGAGTTCAGAAAGGGGCATTTCAGACATATGGCCTTCACAATTTGAAGGATATCATTTCAGGAAAGTTGCCAACACAAATGATAATTTCTAAAATACCGCCTATACGATTACAGTGATGCGGCTAAATATTCCTTGAACATACGAACCTCCGTAGTCGAGTGGTTAGATCATAGTGCTTTGAACCATGAAGTCTCTCACGGTCAGTGCAGGTTCGAGCACCACTGGAACCTAAGCTGATTTTTGTGAGAAAGTTTGCCAGTTTACTTCCGGAAGAGCGGTGGTCTCTTCCCGGGTACATTATAACCAGGTTTTCTCCTTTGCCAATAACAAGAGATCTTAGAGGGATCTTGGCGCCCACCATGAAAAGTTCTTTGTTCTATTCTTTTCTCTTATTTTGTGTCACAACATTGAATTTGAACTTAAATCAATATTTCTGTGAAATACTTTTTTTCACAGGATTATAGCGAAACTGAACTTGAATTGAACATATTACATTGTCAGAGAGAATGGAATTCAACATGGCCGCCTGCCAGCATTGTTGGATACTTCTGAAAAAATGTAATATGCACAACTAGACCTAAAACTTCAAAGGCAACTCTCATGTCAAATTTCAATGAGATCTTCCCTACAGTACTTTTTTAAAAATATAAATGGTAACAAACTTCCTTTGGTCAAAATCCAAGATGGTCCCTTGTCGGCCATTTTGGATTCCGATCTCTCTGAAAATGCAATATGCACAACTAAACCTCAAGGGAAACCTTGATGTCAAAGTTCAAGAAGATCCCTTCAATGATTTCTGAAAAATAGCGGTAACCAGAATTGTTCAGGACGGACGGACGGACAGCGGATGCAGGGCGATATGAATAGCCCAGCCAAAAACTGGTCACCACCATATAACTGAAAAATTGTTGAGTATGACGTAAAACACTATTTAAAAAATCCAGGAATATAACTCATTGACCTTGATGATTTAACAATGAATCACGTTTTAACTAGTAGAGGATATCCTTTGCTTTAAATTTTCAATTGAAACAAAAAAACAATCACCTAGTCAGTGAAATGAAACCTTTTTAACTATAATTCAACTATACTTTATCCCACCTCTGGATTTCTAGATGTCCGTGTTGCGCCAATATCACTAGATTAGTATCCTGCACATCATCTATATTTATACTTTGGTGTCTCAGATATTATTATTATATGGTTGTTATGTATATGACCTATATCCCGAAATCAACTTGTAGTCCTGTAGAGGTTATAATACATTTAACAAAAGTTGAAAAGTTGTAGTTTGAACGATCAGTAAACGACACCGGAAAACTTTGAATTTAGTGAAGTCTGAGAATTTTCTGAACTCTCTCAGGATTTGTTGAAGTTGAGTAATATTCTCGTACTCAAATTAATTCTAGAATTGTATGGTGTGTGACCCTGGATGAGAGCAAAGACCGGCAACTAGGACTTGTTTATTTTTTCCATACAGATGTCGTTTTCATAAACAAAGAAGACCTTGCATTTCATCGATGTTTTCAACGTGTGCAGTCATTCAAACAAATCAGGTTCTAAATCGGTACTGTGTCATCGGGTACAACGAACAGGTTGAAGATCCTACTGATATCTGTTGTGCCTTCTAATTGCTACGTTACATAATGAAAATCACTCATGCAGTCGTGATTTTAGGTAAAATATCAATAAAAATCCTTGTGTGAAATCCGAGTTACTGTATTAGGATTCACGTACTAAAATGTGTATTGTTTGTTTGTCAAAACACACATCCTCGTATTTCAATGTTGTTTTTTAAATATTTTAAAGCAATTTATGAATGTAAACCTTGGAGGCATGTAACCTACATGCACAACCAAGTACAGAAGTATATATATATATATATATATATATATATATATATATATATATATATATATATATATATATAAACAAAACACAAACACCAAAAACAACAATAGTTTTGAAAAGGTAAGTGTTAAATTAATAATATCAAAGTTTAAGATTTGGGAAGAGGGAAAAAATGACTTATGACGATCATTTCTGTAGAGACTTCATCAGTTGAGCTCAAATTTTAGATATATGGATTAAAAGACCACTAGAAGAAAGGAAGTTATTAGGTAATTTGAGTGTTTTAAGTTAGAGAAATTTCGGATTCAACAAAAATTCTATAATATTTATGAATATTATAAACATATTACCAAAGTTGTTATGCTTAAGACCGATCGTTTCTGTCAGTTAGACTTCATCAGTTGGGCTCCAGTTTAAAATAAACGTTTATTTTCTAAAGAGAAAGTGGTATCATACAAGGCCAAATAATGAATCTAGATTTATAGCCAAATGCATCTAAGAGTAACCACTGTAAGAAGATGACTATCTTAGCTTTTGAAGAATTTAGAATTTAAATGTGTTATCAGTGCGAAATATTACTTTAGTATACGAATATCAGGTGGCACCGATGGATGGGTTCGAATCACAAAACATTCTGGTGGGATTTTGCGGACTGACGGTTTCCTTTTTATAAAATGAATAATATCTCTGTGCCATTAATTTTTGTAAGTCGCATTTTTATTGGTTGATTATAAGACATCGACGAGAGGTTAGATCCTCTACGCGACACATCAGAAAACGAGAGCGGTGAGAGATCGGTTATTAATTAGATTGGATATACCCTCGAGGACTCTACGAATTTAACATGACAACGATACAAAGGGAAATTCCTATTCTTTCAAAGAAAAATATTCTTTCAAGTTGCTCTTATGCTTAATCAGTAAGATCCATAATCTTATCGAAATATTGTCTAAAAGCACTGGCGTTCGTTCAATGAATACTCAAGTATGGACAGTTGCAAATCAAAGGGAACAAAATACTTTTCTGTGGTAAGATATGGTTCAGTATTTATGGTCGTCTGCCTGATCTTGTAGTTTGAAGATTTTGCTTGTTTTACTGTTCCTCATGCCAATTTATACAGTTTCTCTCTCAGTTGTACGTTTGACCAGATTTTAATAATGGGGGAGATTTTTTATCGCCTTGCTCTTCAATTTATATTGCTGAGTGGTGCTTTAGTGATGCTCAATGTCATTGCAACGTAACATTTCTTCTGTGGTACCTTATGGTTTGAAGGCGATTAATGTGTTTAATATATTTTACTTAGCATTTTGTGATAAACTATACCTTAGACATTTTAGCTCACTCTACGGAGACGAGGGTACGTACGCTGTTGTTCATTTTACAAAACCTGGAGGGGCGGAGTAACCTTTTGATTATCATACGTATTATTCTCTTCACTTTTCGGTTTAAACAAGCTGCAAGGGGAAAATGTTTTATTCCTCTTATGTATGGTGACAAATAGGAACGATTACTTTTATTTCCTAAAATTTAAACTCGTCCAGGTCAAGAAAGGGTCCACAAGATTCCACCCCTCCAGGTTATATGGGTTTTACTATATCCGGTTTGAGGGATTGGTTGGGGTCATGTCTACTCCCTTCTGCTTCGCATGCTTAATTCAAAATTGCATGACATATACATCTTATGATTTTTAGCACATGCTTCGATGCTGAATTTGACCTGTATTTTTGCAAAAAAAATCCTGTTCATGATAATGTGTCAAAATTATTGATTAGATCAAGTTAATGGGAGGGATGCAAAACTTGTACAACCTACTTTTTTACTGAAATTTTTTAAAAAGTTGTGCAAGTGGGAAAAAAAACCTATAATATCCAGAGCGATTTGTGAGTTATTTATAGATACAGTCACAACTCTAGGAGAATAATGGCAAACTATAATAGGCTATGCAAATATCCATATTATTCTAAATGAATGAATCATGTTTAACTGGTATATGGATTTCAATAAAAAATACATTTACGCGAAAATAAAATTTTGATTCTATACACGAAACCGGCGTAAGTATACCATCAACAAATTTATTTCATTTTTCTAGCTAGAATGACGGTTAAATGAGAATGTTGCATCTTCAACTAAACATTCTTTTTTCGCGCTAGAATGTCAGTTATATGAGAATGTTGCATCTTTAATAAATCTATTTACTTTCTCTAGCTAATATATAATATCAGTTATATGTGAATGTTGCACTTTACCGTTCTTCATTAAAACTCATGATTTAAATAGTGTACACCATATATATGATTTCAATGTCCCATAATCATATGCGACAATTCCTAATTTTATTTAGGTATTAGTTATTTAAGGAAGTTATATATTCAAGCTGTTTAAATCATGATAGGGGCAATTCGCCAGCCGTTCTGTAAGTAAATTTTAATGTTTTTTTTACATTTCGCTGTGCCAATAAAATATGTCTGTCTTGCACCTGCAGTGGCAGGTTTAAGCAGGACATCTGTCCCGTAATATTATTTAAAAATCAACTCTGGCTCCATAGTTAATATTATTTTGATAAATTCATTTAGCACATTGGTCTGTTATATTAGAACAAGGGATGGTTAACAGAAATCCTTTAGACATAGTTAAAAACCAATGCCTGAAGCCAAACATTTTGAGAATATTCTGAATATATGATTCCGGGCTCTGGTTTTCAGCAAATTCTTTATGATTTCTGTTAATGACCCGTGTTCTGATAATATTTTTGATTTAGCTATCTTTGCTAATCGTATTATTTTTTTATAATTATATGTAGTTGATGTGCTTTATGGCGGTCGGCTCTGATATTGAAATGCTTTTAAACTGAATTGCAATTTAGTATTGAGTATTTGCTGTTTTAGACCATTTATTGCATGTTTACTGGCAAATTCTTTAATAGTTTGTTTTTCAATTCAGTGGGTTCTCTTTCTTGAGCATTTTGAAGCAAAATGTTCAAAAGTCGAAACGAGAATAAAAGAAAAACAAAAAACCAACATAACGCGACGAAAAGTATCTGGCGAAAGTGTTTTCCTGTTTTAAGAAAGACCCAATAAAAAGACCCAGTCAGTTATCGAACCGGGGGGGCTTACCATTCACAGCGGATAGGCCAGTAGTGACCAAGTGTTTGTGAATGGTCTAGAAGTCGAACAAAAACATTTTAGAGCCTTCATTTGAAAACATTGTTTCTTGAGAAAATCAAAGTCATAAATCCATTGTTTCAGAGCAGGTGCCAGTGTGTCCGCGATCGGATACCTTCCCAATCAGAGAACATACTGGTCTGCACCAGTCTGTCCCAGTGAATGGTAAGCACCCCTGGTGTCTTTGCTCGCAAGGCAAGCGCTCAAACCATTGAACCATATTACCAGCAGTCTCAAAATATAAAAAATCGTGTGCCTGACTCAGTAACTCGAGTACTGTATTTCTCTTGTTTAAAATACATGTAAATGCTTAATTCTATAAAATAGAGTCGTAAATCCTAGTAATTATTGTAGTAAATAATTCATAAAGATAATTATCTTGGGGCCATTCATTGTTCCATTCAAAACGTTTATTTGATAACCTTTTGTTTCTTTGATAGTGTAATAGATCATGTTTATAACAATAAATATAAATATACATTAGTTTCCTGAATTACGACCTAACCTTCTTGTTTGCGATGTTTGGTTATTTCTTACATAATTGTCACAAGATCTGCAGTAGATCATGACGTATTTCTGGATGGTGGTGACAAATCGTTTAGATTTATTATCAAAATGGTTGATATTCAATGTGTTTATAAATTATCTACGTATCCGAGTAGTTAGAGCATCGCGCTTTGAACCCTGGAGTCTATCACCTCTGATCAGTGCAGGTTCGAGCCCCGCTGGAACCTAAGGTGATTATTGTGAGAAACTTGCAGGGAAGATTGGTGGTATCTTCCCGGTTACATTGTAACTGGGTTCTCTCAGCCACCACTAAACACGGGCCGCCACCATATAACAGAAAACTTGCCGAGTAAGACGTAAAACACCATTCAAAATTTGAAAATGAATTCTGTACAAGTTCATTTTATTTAAAACAATAAAGAATTATAAAACAACACTTAGAATGAAAGAATGAATTGAACGTATCGAAACTTACAGATTTGTTTTACAAATAATCAAATGATTGACACGTGACATTCATAAATTACACAAAGCAACAATCAGTTATGCAAAGTATGCAGCGATGAAACTTACATAATCCATTTCAAGTACTTCTACTGCAGTGGTAATCAATATTAGCATTTTATTGGCAAAATATGTTTCTGCACTCTTAATTAGAACTTTTTTACGCTAATTACTTAGGATTTATATAATGTGATTCACTGACAAGCATCGAGGGGTTTTAAAAACCACAGACGGCTTCCGAATCGAAAGACGTGACAAAATACAGGATAAAATCTAGAGTTAGTGCAGAAAAGTCGTATAGATCAATCACGTGATGAAAATCAGCGATATGTAACATATTGCAATGATTCTTTGAATTTGCTGCACAGGAGAGAGAGAGAGAGAGAGTTTGGGTTGTGTTTTACTCAATTTTCCCGTTATATGGTGTGGGACAGTTTTCATTGATGGAGAATAAAAGCTATTCACAATTCAACCAAAGGCCTTACCGCAAGTAAACTGGCAAAACTTCTCAGCTTAATTTCCAGCGTCGCTTGAGCCCGTGCTGACGGAGAGTGTGAGACATACCAATTATGCTATTACCATTGGGCCACGGAGGCCCTTAGAGGGGACGAAAATATGTGTGGCAACAACAAACGCAGTCAGACTGAACTCATTTGCTATGATAAATCATACATACACACATTTCTCAATATTTAGATCATTCCTTAACAAAAATAAATATTCAGTGGTTTTTATGATTTGTAATAATTCTCCCTTTTTACTGGGTTTAAGCAGATTTAAGTTATGTTCGATTTCTAAACTAGTCAGTTAAATAAGTATTATTAGAAATTGACAACCATGAGCCCACCATACATACGTAGGAAGTGGGTTGCAAACGAATAGATCATAGTCCATTCTTCAACATTACTTGCACTGCAATAAGATGAGCAAACACAGATTTCATACAAAATTAAAATTTTATTTCGTTCATGTATGAAAAAGCATGCTATTTGAGACAAATATTCTGCAAATTCGTAATATATATAAGGAATACAAACGTTTGACTGAAAGTTCAACATATAAACGCGTTTTCTTTATTACAGTATACATGTAGAGGTACCATTCTGTGAGCCTGGTCAGCGAACAATAATAACATGCTTTATTATCATGTATATGATCTATATCTAGAAAATGTGAACAAAAAAATCCAAACAGAAAGCCAGAAGGTTCTTATCGGTTGAATGAGTCTACCTATCTACTTAGTCACGATTAGCCAAGAGAGGCTGCAGTACAAATTTTAAACAAAAATCTTGCTTAGTGGTTTTTGTACAAGAAGTGCAAACCTTCACGCACAAAGTATGCACAAACACCAGCGGCATTGAATCGATGTATGGCGATAGCGAGACATACAAATTTGTTTTCTATTCATCAGTATCATATTTACTTAAGTCATTTATTTGTAAATGAACGTGTACATCAATATCATTGTGTACTATTTATTCTCAAACTTCCATCGATATGAATATTGTAAACATGAATGTTTTCCACGTATAAGAAAGCTATTCATCAATTTATTGACCAAGATATAAAGTCAATGATTCCTTTTTCAACAATTCCTTACATGCACCATTGAACTCTTAGAAATATAACATTGTGCTATAAAGAAAACATTATGATGTAAACTACAACTTTACAAAATAAACCCGTTTCCATCGTAAATGATTGATTAAAACTGTTCGCAAGGATTTTCCTCGTTATCTAAACTCAAATATATTTTTTATGAGTAGGTATGGGGCCTAACGGTTTATTGATATATGGGGCCTGGTAGTAGTGTTCGCGAGTTAGGCCTACTGCGCAACGACACACGATTATTTATAGGATTTCCAAAGCATGTGCAATTGCTAGTCAATGGATACAATGATAGACAAACAAAAACTCGATAGGATGGATCCGAATAAACCTGCTTCTTCGGTTTATTGATTTATTTCATTATTGTTTTGTTTTTATAATCAAGTATATTACTTCCTATGGAATGATATAACAAAGTTGGATTATGATTATTTAAAAAAACGTAACTTTCATTTAAAAGACAGGACCCTATTTAATATTATTTTGCCTCGGATTGGGTATAAAGAGTCACGTGACTGCCTTCCACAGTTCTATGGACGGTCAGTAGCAAAATTTAGATGACAATGGCGGATGACCCAATACACAATTCTATGTACAGTGCAGTTGGAGACATTTTTTTAAATGAGAATATGGTCATCGACAAAATAAAAGTCATTATATTTATTACTGACCAACACCATATTTCCCTGGAAGGTCAGTAAGAAACCGAATAACTAATACCAGCAGATGAGTTTCGGAGGGGTATAGTATACTCCCTACTTATTAAGCTACTTTGACGTCATGATTAAAATGGAATGCTCTTTTGACATGCTTTTTATAGTATATCGTGGTCTGTATAATTGAAAAAGTAATAATCTGTGAATGCTCTTCTACGCATCTCATTAAATCTGATATAGACTCCAGTGCAGGACGGATACGAAATGTTCCATATAGGAATTAAGATAATCGAACTCAAAATACGACTCATACATGATTCCAGACAAATGTACAGGTCTACCATGATAAAGTGGCACATCCGGGTTCTGTATAAAAAAACAATACGGTCCATTTTGTACAGATAAAACTAGGCCGAACTTTCTGCCCCGATTTTAAGCGATTTTTTGGTGGTAA
Organism: Atrina japonica; assembly: GCA_030159075.1. Lineage (NCBI taxonomy): Eukaryota > Metazoa > Mollusca > Bivalvia > Pterioida > Pinnidae > Atrina > Atrina japonica. Next base: position 251,158 of record BROG01000408.1, on the reverse strand, counting down.
AATCAGGGGCAGAAGTCCTACAATATACTTTCTTCGTAGCAAGATGCTGTGACATTTTCACAGAAGTTTAGCGATCATTTTAACCATCTATTTCTTATCGATGACGTCTGATATTTGTTGATGGGTAGCTAGAATAAACGTCTCATAGATATGAAATTATGTCGTGTCAAATATCAGACGTCAGCAATTAGAAATAGATGGTTAAAATGATCACTAAACTGCCGTGAAAATGTCACAGCATCTTGCTACGAAGAAAGTATATGGGAGGACTTCTGCCCCTGATTTTACCACAAAAAAAATCGCTTAAAATCGGGGCAGAAAATTCGAGTTAAGATAAAACGTACTGCCTTGTACGGATTCCATGCATTACTGATTTACTAACATTTTTGTGTCGACAAGAAGCCGGTCACTTCTGTTTTTGTTTAATTTAGACTCGTTGTGTTTGTAAACATGTGCCAATTTACCTTGGGAGTCCTGTAGTTTACCAGTTAAATGAACAAAATAAATTCAAAGAAACGAACAGGAAGGTAAACTGATAACAATGATGATTATTGTCATAATACAAAGAATAAGAACGGAACGATGAAAGAAAAAAATTACCACAAGCAGACTGCCCAAGCACTCCTAAAATATTTATTGCATAGAAAATGAGGTATAAGTGCTGTTCTACAAACCACAAAATACCTGAGAGTAAAGACAAAAAAGTCCCTCTGGGATGAATACATTGAACACATTAATTAAACGAAACACTTTTGTGGTAGAATGAAAATCAAACATACAGTGTGATGGTAACACAATGGTTGTTCTGGGCATACATCTAGAAATTTTCGTTCCGGGATATTTTTAGCCGTTTCTACCATAAAACATAAAATTTAGATTTATTTCTGAAGTGTAAGGTTTCCCGAGGATAATTCAAAATTACACACACACACACACACACACACACACACACATATATATATATATATATATATATATATATATATATATATATATATATATATATATATATATATATATATACTTAAATGCTATTGTTCTCCGTTTTATGTACTTTCCAAATCCAATTCTTGAAACTTACAAATTTTCATTTTCATTTTCAATTCGTATCAATGTTCAGCGGTAAAACAGGCAAAAGTTACCCGGAAGCAAAATTCCCCAGGTATTTACTATGCATATATGATGAAAATGATAAAAATGAATGTACGAGATAAAAAAATATATTCTACGTAAAAAATGAAAATGAGTTGCATTCAGTATTTTAATCCATAGTCAGAACAAACCATGGATCTTGGCCACACCTTGTATAATATCTAATGCAGTTCTAATTCAAATTAAACAGGGACTCTGTCTTTCTTTACTTTATGGTGTAATCAATGTTTTAGAGTCAAAATACCCATTATTGAAGCGAAGCCAATTATCAACGATTACAATTCATCAAGCGATCCCCATATTGAATAAATATGCGTTATAAATGAAATTAAAAGCAATTTTGTGTGAAAATAGTAATCATTTCAAACCTCGATTTTACGTCCTAATGGCACATTAATTTTGTTGGTAAGGGGTTGAAATCCCATTTAACATATGCAGTGAAACGTCGGAAATACATCTAACGAGCTTGGCATTTTATTAACCCATTTACCACCAGAGACATATTTGGACTGACCTCATCATTGATTTACTTAATAGTTCATTTTTTCAGGGATTGATGACTTAAACTAAATTAAATGTTACAAAGAGAATCTGATAAATGGGTTTGACGTGAAACAAGTGATTGAAGTGAAGTGTTTCATATTTTGACCTGTGCCATCGGCTGATACCAATGTAATGGAAATATTTTAGAGCGCCACGGCTAAGATAGAAATATTTTTTTCATTTGTTGCTCTTCTACGGATTTGACAATATATATAGGTTTATCATATGGCCTTGTATGATACCACTTTCTGTTTCGGAAGTCTACATCTATTTGAAATTCAAGCTGAACTGATGAAGTCATATTGACAGAAACGATTGTCTGGAGCATTTGCATTTGTTTTGACTTATTTTGCATACTATAACTTTGGTTTTATGTTTATGATAGACCAAAAATTAGTCTATTCCAGAAGAGCATATGGCTTCCACTTCTATCATCCGTTTAGCTTGGAAATAGTGACTATCTGTTTTAAAGTTTCGGGTAGAGTAGGGGGCTGTAAAAGGCATTGTCATTCCCACTTAATAACCGAGGTCATTTAAACCTGGTAAGTTTTATGTGTTTTTTTTTTTTGTTTTTTGTTTTTTATTGTTTTCTTTTTTTTCCATCCGGTGAGAATTGTTTTATCTATATAGTAACTTCATCAATCATTAATGGTGTGCCATAATCATCACCTGTGATACTGTCATCTATAGAAACTCGAGGAATCTTTAAGGTATCATGTCTACCACTACATCATACTTCCAATTGCAGACACATCTTAAACACCGGTGACTATCACTTATTAACTAAGTCCAAATATTTGAACTGACCTGGGTCTGTTTTTACAAAGTTTCGGAATTTTATCAAGGTCATGCGAAATAAGCGAATATATTACCCTAAGTTTGCATATGGTTGTTTAAAAGGTCCCATGTGTTGTTTTAAAGTCAATGAACTTAAGACTTACCACCCAGGACTTATAACATTGTGATTAAATGGAACACTGAATCCTCCCTCTGACGAGGACAAATCATATACCGGTATATCAGATGTGAAATCGGTTCAATCTATATGTGTGGTAAAAAGCGGAAAATAGGCATGGGTATTTTTTAACAGAGATACGTAATCAATCCCCTTCCTAGATTGTAAAATGTTTAGTGATATACTGATATCATATACTACCCACCAGGAGTGAAAGAAGACTGGGCAAAGCTTCTACCGACCAGACACAATTAAAACTGGAGAAGGAATTGTGATAGGTAAAACTGTATAATTCATTCAGAATGGAAATTCCAGTTGTTATTAAACGGAACATGGAAATCGTGATTGGTTAAAAATATCAATGATTTACAAAAATATTATTATTTGTGATTGCTTGAAATATATCGGGAATAGCCAATAATGATTTTATTTGTTGCCAATGTTTTGTCAATGATTTCTTGGAATGATTGGTTTATTGAAAATACGTGTATAAGGATGAAAGGTATGAACAAGATCAAGAAGGTCACAAACGAATGTACGTTTTGCTGTAATGGCATACAGTGGCCACTCAAGGAAAAGGCAAAAGTGGCTGTAACTGACATATACAAACATTATAAAAAAGTTAACAAAGGTTATACTCGAACGACCGTCATAGTCAGGTGCCCTTCACACAGAGCTGGCATTTAATGCTAGTTTGACTATTTAACACAAGAAAATTTTACCGGTATACTAACACTCAAATAAGCAGTGTATCTCTGTAATGTAACTGGGTTTTATTTCATAATTCAAAATCGAGAAAAATAATAATGCCCTTACAAAATCGCAAATACATTTATGAAATTTAGTGATTTTTTTCACAATGATGAAAATGCAATCTCCATTTGAAGCTGTATTTTATCTTTAAAATTCCCTAACATAGAGAAAGCTTTGTACCTCAGATACAAACAAAATGAAAATTTACAACTCGGTTTCAGTCACATTAACTATAGGCCAGTTTATAAACCAATGAGAAAGGAATAAACTATGATAATGAGTCACGTGATCTACATGAAATGAAGCAAACGATGATTATGCAGATGTTTGAATTGAGATTTGAACACAATTTTAATTTGTAAATGATAAAATCGTTAACATTATGAGGTAAAAACTCGTGAAAAAATTCATGGGTAAACAATGTACCATTTACGATAAAATTTCAATTCTTACAAGAATTGAAACAAGCTCTTACACTTTAAAATTGCCTTGAAGTTTATTAATAAATCAAGAAAAGCCGAACTTCCGGTTACGCCTGCGCAGTATTGAATAACAGCAAACAAAAGATATATGAGCATTATGCTATAACAAACTATCAACAGCATTATGATACAATAATAGCACCTATGTTAAAAAGAAATTCTAAAGTTAAGCATTCTTTACGGAACATCGGTGTTGGGTCAGGGCAACCCTATTTCTAATTAATTACATCCTTGATTAACAGAAACATTGAAATATACTAAAAAATTACGATATTCCATTAAACAAACATACTGTCTTATCAACAGATGCATTAACGTATTTTTCTTTGATTCTAATCTGTAAAATAATAACAATAAAATATAATCATACATTGTAAGTAGAATTTACGGCAGTCACCAAAAAGGGATTTATATGGGGTTGATAATATTTACAATATTTATCCTAACCCTATAAATTCTACATACAAAATCTACAAGCTCAACAACTTTTAAAATGAATAATACGCATGGTAAAAACCTGTATATGTACAGTTGCTGAGTGGTTATCACGAGGAGTTTTTTTTTACCTAAAAACCTGCTCATGGACCATTTCACAAGTAGTTCGATGGCTTAAAACCATGTATATGTACGATTTTCCGAGTGGTTTCAGTGCCTTTAAAAACTCTGAGGACCTAATTCCATTAAAAAAAATTAAATTAGAAAAATTTCAAAAACATTGTCTTAAAAACATTTGCCAATATCGTACAATAATTGTAAACAAGTTCAGTAGATGAATCGGAAGTGGAAATACATGCAAGCAAAAAGGAATACTAAGTTTAAAAAGATAATGTCTACGTTTGAAAAAAACATCCGCTACGGAATGGTGACTAAAATTGTAGAAAGCATTGACATAATAAAACAGCTTAATTAAAAGATAAAATAGTTGACACATACTAAAACTACAAATTGAAAACTAACACAATGATTCTACAAAAATGATACATGTAAACAGAATATTCTAAGAATATTCTAAGAATTAAAACATTAGCTTATGAAATATATGGCTTAGGTACATTCACAAATCAATGATATTCTAAACCACAACTATTAACTCTAAATTACATATCAGTTATTTCAAAAGAAATTAAAATGAAAATGTTTCAATAGTTGAGGTGCCCCCGTGTAATCACGATTTTGTTTGCAGTTTTGCTGAAAATAAAAACATCTCAGCTGGGTTGAAAAATGGTTGTGTAGTTATCTACTCCGAAACAGGTTTCTTCCCATTCGATTCTTCCTCGTCATCATCACCTCGCTGAAAGACAAAATATTGACAAATAGATATGTTTGTATAAAAAAAGAATCATGATGACTTTGTATGTTGCCAAAAGGTCAAAACGTCATCATCGGACACCTGGGCCTGACGTAACCAAATTTACTCAATACTCAAGCTAAACGTCTATCTTATTTTTTTTACTATAGTTTGTTAACCTTTGCGTTTGAGTTATTAGGAAACATATTATTTATTTTCTAATTATTCACGTGTATATTTTTGAGTCGAACTTATGATGTACCTGTACAAAATGAATGGATACGTTGAGTACGGTTCTCAAAATTAGAGTACGTACTCCTTGTTTTTTAATATTTCTGAAGTTTTCTTCAAATTTGCAATAATATGGAACATTATTTACAAATTGTAAGCCGTCAATACATAATCTTTCTAGTTACAGAATATATTTTGCGTATTTTACCTTAAAATCATGAAAAATTAGTTGAGCTTGAGTACTGGGTAAATTTCAATAGATCATTTTCGAGTTCTTATGTAATCCGGTTTTGGATCCGGATTTTTCTTGCGCCGCTTCAACTTTGTAAATCTTAGCGGTTTCCGGTATGTGTCTTTGCGTATATAAAAATTAAAATGCTTGATTTCTTACAATACATCAAAATGTCACAATATTTCATTTTTGGTGTAGAGTTCAGACGTTGTCCTAAATTTGTTTTTACATAAATGGACTAGTGACAATAATCTGGCCTTCAGATATTCTTGATCGACGCAAAGACACATACCGGAAATCCCTAAGCATAACAAAGCTGAATCGGTGCATAAAAAATCCGGATCCAAAAACGGACTACGTAAGAACTCGAAAATGATCTATTGGTGACTTCGGGTCCTGATTCCAAGACAAATCTAAACACTGTCAAAGGAGAATAAAATTTAAACTGTCCGTTGTCTTTATCCTAGTAAAGTCATATAGCAATTTTGAAGAATTTAGGCCCAGCAGATTTTGAGTACAAAGCCTAGCGGGAAAGGTATGTAGTATGGCATTTTTATCCTAAGAAAAAAAAACATTTTTACCAGTTGATGTTCCATCAACTGAGTTATGTTATGGTAAGTTGTTTATTGGGATCAAGGCAAAGCACATTTTGCAGTATGGGATTTAAACACATTATATTCACAGGATATTACATTACACATATATGTGCATTTCAGCAACATAAACACAACTTCCAAATCACACTTTTATTTGTAAATGTTTGCTTTTTAAATTGACGAAGATAAAGTAACAATTCGCTGAAAAATCTAGGTCCAGAAGACTTGTTGAAATATATGCTATTAGAAGTCAGTTCGGCGCATTCTTTACATGTTTTAAGATATCAAAAGTTTGCTTTAGAATGTTACTTTCAACTATTTTAAAATTATACACTTGTGACAGAATTGACGTTAAAAGCGACTGACCGGACTGTTTACAATTCTTGCGCACGATTAATATGCAAATGAGTTTTTGGTCGAGTTGCCTATCTTTCCCTTACTGTGTATTGGCAAGATCTGGCTGTGATGTTGGACATAGAAGTTGGACCATTCGTCATTCACGTGATCTTAACTGATGAGAAACTAGCGGCAGTCTCTGAAGTTGGGAAAATGTTTTACATGCTTACGTATTGACCTAGAGATTTAAGGCTACTGATGGGAAGTATAGTATAAGGGTACAATACTGTCCTATCGCAAAGAAATTTAATATCGATAAAACGATCTTTGTATTCACAAGGTTTTATAATCATAACGCTGACCTATGTAGTTTGTTGCATAATAAATAAGCCAGCAGTACTCACGTTAGGCCGAATGTCTGCCCAGATTTTAAGTTTCATTTGTACTTCATTTGTACTTTTTTTGTAAAACCTAATTTTACCAAAATAAAAAAGTATCTTAAAATCGTTGTAGAAATTCGGCCTATAAGCTACTCACGTGTGATATAAATGGAAAAGAATGTGAAAAATATTGTGATGTTTTCATTGTCGTTATTGTTCTTATTTGAAATAAAATTGGGTGATTCACGCAGGTGTTGGCTAATTTGGAAATTCTGGAAATAATATACACTTTCTCAGTAAAAAGGCTAAATATTATATTGTGACAGTACATTCAAAATTCACAACATGACAGTGGTACCCTTTATTGAAATTAACCTGAAATATATTTCAAACATGTGTGCAGAATGTACATTTTTTTCAGTATACTGAGTATATTTCAAACATTAGTACACAATGTATACTTTTTTTAGTATATTGAGTGTATTATATCTCATTAAAACTGATAACCATCAACTCGTATCAGTACTTTCAGTACTTTGATTAGTCTGGTTACCTGAATTAATTTGTCACTGTCTTGTTAGAAACTGATATTGGTCATACTAATTCAGAAAACAGAATTTGTAGGTTTTTAATTGATTAAGATTGCATATTGTGAGACGTTTTAGCGTTCATTCTGCAAGTAGAGGATCTATAGTTCGAATTCAGGTAATTAAGACCCAATACGTTTTAGCAATGATTGTTCCTTTGATGTCATTGCTGACATATTTCTCAATTTACTAGTATGGGCACTTAGAAACCAGTCACTGATGGCCAACCACTCAATATGTTTTAGTGTTACTCTTATAACTATATAAACGCATTCTAGATTCTAAATTGCTATAAAACGAGTTATATTCACAAATATGAACTTTGAGCGAGAGAGAGAGAGAGAGAGAGAGAGAGAGAGAGAGAGAGAGAGAGAGAGGGAGAGAGAGAGAGAAAGAGAGAGATTTGCAAACTGAAAGATAAAGACCAAAAAAAAAAACAATTTGGTAATCAAAATTAAATTTCAGCCGACGTACCGTTACTTTTTCTATTTTAATAAAAGTTTATGAAAGACGACCTGTTAGTTAACCTTTCTACAGTCAATACAGTTTAAATATTCAAACATTTACGGTCAAAACGGTTAACCGTTATGACCAAGGTAAAATATTTTAAACGACATGTCAAAACACATGGCGAAAGTCAAATTTTGTTATCCATTGTACCCACGTGACATTTAACACTGATGATTCAAATATGACGTAAGTTGAATTTTGTGACAAAATCAGTCATTGTTATGTTCATGAAGGGTGTTAAATTTTATTTATATACGTAAGTACAAGTTGCCTCTCTTACTTAAGCATGTACCTCCATTACCCTAATCATGTGGTTGAATACAAAAAGATGGAGCACAGCGCCGTCACCATTGCTGAACCACAAAAAATTATACTACAATGGTTTTGCTGCAAAGAGATGCTATTAAGCGGAACATAAAAATGACACAGAATGAATTTATTTCAACATTACTTTGATGAACATACAATACAATACAAACTCTCTCTCTCTCTCTCTCTCTCTTTTATAAATATATCTTTATGAGAACAAATGCAATTCAAAGCACGGTCGAGTATCTTCTTGATGTTTGAACAAAACAAAATCAAAATTAAACTTATAACAAGAGACCCGAGTTGCCTACTTCGCTCACCTGAGAACCATTTACAAATGTGGAAAGAAGACCAAGAAGAATACGTAGGCTATACTGATCCACTCTTTGGCCAATATGGCTGACTAACTTGGTAAAGTACCTTGAGAACTAGATTCATGTTACGTTTCATCAAAATTCGTTTAAATGGTTTCAGAGAAGAAGTCGAAAATGTGAAAAGTTTACGGACGGACGGGGAGTGATCACAATAGCTCATTGAAGTCTTCGGCTCAAATGAGTTAAAAACCATATATTTGGCACATGCGAAAAACAATGTATAAAATGTTAGTTTTAACAATGATGAAAATAAACGTTCATGTTTAACTGATCATTTTAGGGCTATGTTCCAAATTTTTTCCCCAGATGTTTGTGCTTTTTCTGTTTTATGATCTCAAAACCTATCTATCAGCGGACGTTAAACAGAGAAAAAACTTGGAATGGCCTAAGGTCGCTCTGTTTAATTATATACTTAACATTCACCATGATGTCCCGAAAATGATTTTGCTACACAAATTACCAATGTTTCATAACAAAAAAGATAAAACAAGTGTCCGGAAGAGGAAGAAATTGAATAACCACAGTTATCCGTGTTGTAATTGGCTGCGAATAACACAATGGCACACTTATCCGAGATATGATTGGCTGAGAATAAAACAATGGCACTCAACCTTGTTAAATGGTTCACACTATTCTAGTAAGATTTCATCTAATGATTAATAAACAAGGGACGGGTGGGAAAAAAAGTGCTGAGTGTGAAATGAAGACATAAGATACGTTTGGAGGAAGAACTAGAGGTTCATGGCAGCCTGTGCTGTAAATTATAAGTAGGTCGTAAGTCTTGTGTTTATTCAATCTCTTACACAGAGTTGTCTGTCCTTGCTCTCTTGATCAATCTCTATCACCCTCCGTAATTTTTCAGTTTCTTGAGAAATATATAAATCTGTTATGGATTTTGCTCTTCATAAGGCATTCGTCTTTTTGGATACACACGTATTTTTAATGCATAGGTAGGAAAGAATAGTATCTGAGGCCAAAATACTTTTTTTGAAAATTGCTATAAATATAGGGACTATATTTTGTGAATGTGTCCGTATATTGAGTAATTTGGTTTTTATATCCATTTTATTGGTTACATGATTACGTGTTTTGGGACTGCTTTTCAGACCTTGGCAAGATTGATCGATAGTGCAAGGACCGACAACTCTGTCTATTAAAGAGATGGAGGTTTATTTACCTTAAAACAACACTTTGGACTACTGTACATATCCTTCCCTAACTCACGTCCTTATCACACGTTTTCATATAAGATATTATAAATACACAACAACAACTGCTTTTTGGTAGTCGTAAGGACAGGGTATAATTTGGTCATAAGTCACAAGTCTTGTTACTTGTAAGATTCTAGTAAGATAGAGTCTCGGATTTATGGCTTTTCGTATAATTCCCCCCAAAATCGCTCATCTTGATATATTGACGTCACGTTTGGATGGTTTAACATTTAAAGTCGTATTTGAAGACGCGTAATTATCAACTATACAGTTAGCGACTGTACGACTGTTCGATTAGTGTAACAGACATATGTTTGGCGTAGACTGTAGGGATTGGACAGTGGTTATTTCAGGTTTGGCTTGGACTCACTGAATAATAGTTATTCAGGTACCCATTCCACCACATTAATTGATTTATTTTAATAACAAGACATATTTAAAATATAGCAATTGGTTTATACTCGTTCTCGTTTCAGATAAATATTTTAGTTCCAGTTGATCAAGGACAAAGTGAACAAATATCTAACCAGCATTGTACTATTCTAGAGCCGACCATGTCTCAGTCGATAGCGCTCTCGTTTCTTGATCGTGAGGTCGTGAGTTCGAGTCCAGCCAGCAGCAGGTTGGTTTCCTGTCTTTCGAATGAGACAGTAAAAACCGAGGTCCCGTGTCACATTAAGTGTCGGCACGTTGAAGAACCCTCACTGCCCAATGGCAGTAAGTTCCGAGCATAGGCCTAAATTTGAAGCCCTTCACCGGCATTTGGTGACGTCTCGATATGAGTGAAAGAAACAAATCGTATTATTCTATTACACTACTTGATTATTTTTAAATAAACGCCGAGTTGCTTTGTATGGCAAGAGTCATCTCCACCTATAGAGTTGTGTTTAGTATACAAATAATTTATGTTCGTTTGAGCAGAGCGAATATGAACTTTAAAAAATTATAGTAAATTCACACACTTTCTCTTTATCGGTTTTTAACATGATAAACCCACTTTTAATGGGTAACAATTTCCAATAATCTAACCACAAGACACTTTTTGCCGATTCGTCTCCATCTTAAAAAGACACACATAGCAAAGATGCAATAACAATAAACCAATAATAATGGGATATAACTCAAATAAAAGCGCTACTGGACAAGTTTGGTCATGTACACTTTTTGTAAATCTTTTGGTGCTGATCATTTTTGCTTCTTACAATGTCACTGTATCTCTGATGTTTTTGTTTCTTACAGTTTCTATCTTTATCTTAGCATTTTCGAGATGTTTTCAAAATAATCCCCAAAAGCATACAATTGGTAAACGAAAAAAACTTCTATAATGGCACTCTAACAATTCTGTTTGTAATATATATATATATATATATATATATATATATATATATAATATATATATATATATATATATATATATATATATATATATATATATATATATATAAAGATATATATAATATATATATATATATATATATATATATATATATATGTAAATCTTTGTGTAGTTATTTTCCTCTAATCGTAATGACTTTTGAGATACATGACAATTTAAACATCATGGGTTGACCTCTGTGCACTATCACAGTAGTGGCGACCAAGGTTTTTGCTTGATCAACATAAATGACAAATGTAAAGGAGACATCCTAAAGATGGTTGTAACCAAGTTTGGTCTTAACAAACCGAGTGGCTTTAGAGAAGATTTTTGTTTTATACTTTACTCCTGACAAACGACATACGACGGAGCACGAATGCCAAGTGATGGCAAGAACTCACAAGGATTTAATCTCTTTTATCAATTTCCTTGTTGATCGCTGGCCACCACGAAGTCATACCTTCGCACTATGGAGACATACAACAAAATTCCTTGAATTGATTCGACTGATAGAGAGATGTTTTACTCTTTAAAAAAATGTATTCCCATTGATTCATGCACACGAAAAAGTAAAGGTAAAATCATACAAATCAGAACTTGATATCAAAAAACATACAGCATTACGTGTAATAATAAAAAGAAACTGATAACAAATTTGATCTAACATAAAAACAAACGTCTCTCTAGGAAAAAGCTGTCACCTGTACTATGTACACAAGGGGCCTCCGTGGCCGAGTGGTTAGAGCATTGTGCTTTAAATCACAAGGCCTCTCACCTCTGGTTCGAATCCCGCTAGGGTCATTTCGAATTAAGTGGGAAAGTTTGCCAGTTTTCTTGTGGAAGGTCGGTGGTCTTTACCCGGGTAACCGGGGTTTCTCCTCCACCAATAAAAACTGGACGCCATCATATGACTCAAAGATTGTTGAGTATGGCGTAAAACAAAAAATCAAATCAAATCAAAATCAAAACTATGTACACAACAGGTCATAGAAATCAAAACATTCACGTTAAGAATATGCGGAAACCACAACTTATACCAAACGAGAGGGCAACAAATTGAAAGTAAGGCAACTAAAGTCATCGATTACTATTCTGGAAATAATGATGTTAATTCTGTGAGAAAATTTATCTATAGTTTGCACCGGGTAGGATTGGTGGGTGGCGAGCTTCTACTATGAAAGTGAATAATAATAGGAATGACGAGATTGACAAACTCGGATTCCTAAAGATATCATGTCCTTTTATATATTTAAACATCCATCTTATATTCCTCTATTTACTGTGAACATAAGATCAGGTCATGTGTGGTATTGTAGCATATATGAAAGTAAACTTTTTGAGGTCACGGCATTGTTGTGAACTTTAGCGTGAATGCAATCTTTCGTTGTCCTTCTGATCTGATAATCTTTTAATACCAATTGAATTGAAAAAAATGCAAAATCTAGGTTTCTCAAGCAAATTTCACAAAATATATAGGATTTTAAGATTTTTTCATCTGTGTATATCAATCTTAGTAGTAAAAAGTAAAGAATTAAGCTGTGCCTTTCAAAAGAATTCCGCCTACCACAACGTCACATACCTGCCGTACACATTGTAATGTTGAGATGGGATAACAAGTCGAGATTTGTAATCATAAGTGTTAAGTGATGGTTTTGAAAATTTTCACAAACAATTAATAAATGTTGTGACACAATTATAAAACGCAGCTTGTAGTAATTCATTTTATCAAAAATCGACGGATGTCGATTTTTTCCGTGTCGTATGCAAATTCTTGGTATCGTCTTTGTTTAAAAGACGAGCACTTGCATACGGGTCATTGTATCTAAGGGAGACCATTTATCCAATTAGATCCACGTCTTGTGGAGCTATGGAGTTATTACGTCAAAGAACTTCCTAGCGGAAGTGTAGGATACTTCAGAACGTGTATATGTACGAATGATACTTATGATAAATAACCCAGGATACAGCAAGATAAAATTATAATTGAGTGACTGGAGAATTTATTTACTGGACTGCCGCTTAATCTCTGATAATTGTATCAACAATATCTTAAGTGTGTATATTGATATGTCGACTGTTGAACTTCATATCAAAATAAGCAGAGAGACAGACTTACATAGATACAGAGAGAGTAAATATGAAATAAAATATTACAATGCCATACTGTATAAAAACATTAAATGGTTTGAATTGAAAATTTTGTAATAATCAAACTAGAATTTGACCCTGCCCCAATCCTTCAAACCATGCTTAACAGCAAAATCTTGGGTTAGTAAGCTTTGAAATACGGTAGACATCGTCTAGATACGACAGTGGATACTCCATAATTAACCATCAACTCATCTTCTAACTCGAGACAAGAATTTGGAATCTTATGTGCCGGTTTGCCTGTCACATAAACCTATAATAATGTGTGTTGATCTATAAATATATATCATTCAAATCTTATATAGCATGTGTAGATATATACAGGTCTACCAAGGTAAAGTGGCACATCCGGGTTCTGTCCAAAACCAAAACAATACGGTGTATTTTCAAAAAATAGGTTGTACTGATAAAACGTATTGCCTTTCATGGATTACATGCATTATTGAAGCTATAATATTTTTGTATCACCAAGAAGCCTGTCAACCCTGTTATCATTTAATGCATACTCGTTGTGTTTGTACACATGTGCCAACTTACCTTGTTAAAAGTCTACCAAGGTAAATTGGCTCATGTTTACAAACACAATGGGCCTAAATTGAATCATAACAGGGGTGACAGACTTGTTTTCGGTGACACAAATTGTAGACCCACAGCAATACATGAAGTCACGTTTTACCTGTGCATTCCTATTTTTGGAAAATATACTGTTTTTGGTTTTTGACAGAAACAGGATGTACCTTTACCTTGGTAGACCTGTACTAACCAAAATCGAACACTCTTATTTCATTTTATCTAGCTTTGATTTCGAACACTCTCATTGTCATTATATGATTACATTCAATACTTACCATAGAATACAGTGTCTAAAAGTGAAATACTTGCGTTAATACTATTGTGTTCGACATAGATATTGTTGGTTGATTACCATGTTTTTTACCATAACTTGTGTTGTCATACCACTCTCAAGCCGTGATATAAACTGCAGTTAGTTAGCATTTACGAATAATTGAAATTAATAAATTTCCAACAATTTCATTGGTTAACAATCCAGAAAACATTCGAGTCAAAGACGTGAACGGTAATTAAGCCAGGCCCCCCGGACGGCACTACTTTTTGTTTACATGTCGGCCATTTACAATACACAATTTATGTGTTTTACGTCACGCGACATAAAAACAGTTCATCGTAGTGAAAGTGGTCATAAGCTACAGTTGCAAATGCACCACACAACAGAAAAATCTATTAGTAACACTCTGTCTTCCATTTCAACTGGTAATTTTGAATCAGTCCCAAGTTAAAGTGCATTAGCATCGGTTTTAAATTCAAGTACAATCAGGCCTATTCCCTACAGTTCTAGAAAATTTTAATTTCATTTATTTTTAGTTTGTTTGGCTGTTGTTTTACATCTCGTATACTTAAAATGCCATCCAGAATTTCAGATATTTAGACTTAAATATTCTAAACTGTCCTATAACTGTAACCGTAAATTTGATCATTTCAAGATTGTAGGCCTATATATCAGATTGTATATCTTGTGCAAACTTTAACAGATACATGAGAATGTATTTAATTTTTCTTGACCTGTGACCCTGACTTTATTTTTCAAAATCATGACCTTGAACATTTACATTTCTTCATAAAACACATCACTAATCCATGTTAGTGTGCTTTATGTTTAAATATATAATGTTTTGAGTTAATATTATTTGAACCTGAAATATCCGCAATTTGTTTGCGACCTTGACCTTTGGTCTGATGACCAAGATCATTTGCGTCAATAGTATTGTATATTCCATCATTTTGTTACGGGAAGTAATCAAAGCAGACTTCGTTATAACATTTGTGTTTTCGTTCTAGCGTTTGTATTTTCGTTATAACGTTTGTATTTTCGTTATAACGTTTGTAGTTAATTCATTAGAAAGTTTGTATATATTTATGGCGTTTGTATTTTCATTATAACATGAAAATACAAATGCAATAACGAAAATACAAGCGTTATAACGTTTGTATTTTAATCATATCGCTTGTATTTCGTTATAACGTTTGTATTTTCATTATAACTTTTGGTTTTTATTTTCGTAATAACATTTGTATTTTCGTTATATCGTTTGTATTTCGTTATTACGTTTGTATTTTCGTTATAACGTTTGTATTTTTGCTATAACATTTGTATATTCATTATAACATGTTTTTCGTTATAACATTTGTATTTTCATTAAAACGCTTGTTTTGTCGATAACGTTTGTATTTTCGTTATAACGTTTGTATTGTCCTTGTGGGATTGTACATTCGTTATAACGTTTGTATTTTCGTTGTATCGATTTTTTTTCGTTATAACATTTGTATTTTCGTTTGTTTTCTTTTGTATTTTCGTAATAAAGATTGTATTTTTGTTATAATGCAAAATAACATTTTACTCACAAAATTGTTATTCTTATTTCAACACTAACGAGAGTTAATGCTATCTCTTACCCGTTTTCTTGGCTTTCCTCTTGGTTTATATTCTTTCTGAAAACAAGATAATGAGATCCATAATTAAATTTGTATTATAATTCTATATTGTTTATTATAATATATTACAATATACACAATGACCAATCAAAACAACTATAAACAAAAACCTTACATTTAACTATTCGAACACTTCATACTCGTTCCAAAAACAGTTGATAATGACATTTATAAACTAAATACCATGTTGCCAGGAATCGGGATCAAGGAAATGAATCTGAACTTGCCTTTTAAAGTTTTTGTTTCAGTTAAATTCAGTTAAATCAACATATAAAGTACCAAACAAATACAATTGGCAAATGATTCGTGGCTTTGACTACGGGAATGAACCAAACAAATAAGTGGAGTGCCAATGGTTCAATCGGCCTCACAGCCAGGTCGAATCCAGTCACCTGACTGAGACAAACGTAACACTGGCAGTTACATTTAAATAAAATGAATAATGACATTGTCACTTTTTGATTTAGGCCATTCCAAGTTCTTTTATATCATTTCATCGGAAAAAATGTACACAAAACGACAGAAGACATTTTGGGAGAACAAATGCAAGTATTTTCCTTATGTATTAACAAGGGAAAAACAAAATCAAACTCGTAAAAACCATATCTTTGGCGCATACTTATAAATTATCAATGAGATAATAATTTTCACGTTGATAAAAATAAATGTTCTGGTTTGATTGTTCATTTAAGGGCTATGTTACATATTTTCCCTCAAGACGTTTTTTTCCATTTAATGATCTCAAAACTAATCCGCCAGCGGACGCTAAACAGATAAAAAAGGAATAGACTTAGCGGGGGTTATAGCAAAAAGCGAAAATATAATAAATTCACATTTTGGTATAAAAATGTAAATACGTGACAGTTCTATCGCTAGACGCTCGAGCAAAGGATGTGAAAATACGAATCTATCGAATGATAATTTAAATCAAATGTCAAGGTCATATAGAGGTCATGATGGTATGCCACATACTGCCTCATGGTGATACACCTGTATACCAAACTGTAAGCCTACGTCAAAAGTCAAAAAGGTAGCAATCATTATTTGACCTTGAGGTCAAAAGGTCAACATTAAATGGAGCACATTAAGGTACATTACACACTCCTTATGGTGATACACCTATATATGAAAGGGTATAAGCTTAGGTAAAAAGACAAAAAATTACAAGCTGGACAAGGAAATACTATAACTTTAGTCATTATTTGACCTTGAGGTCAAAAGTCAAAGTCATGATGGAACGCCACACATCATCTCATATACCTACATGCCAAAGGGTATCTACCTAGGTCAAAAGACCCCCAAAATAAGGCCAGAACAGAAATACCATGATATAGTCATAATTTGATGTCCAGGTCAAAGGTCAAGGTCCAATACAGGCCATGATGGTACGCGACACATCGCCTCATCGTTATACAAAGGTCACTCAAGGTCATTTCTGCGAAGGAGAGACATAAAAAATAAGAGTATCAGTAAAACTTATGATTGTTCTTGGAGGTGTTCCCAATATTTTAGTAAAGTATCTGTCCCAAGGAACAGTTGTGTGAAATATAATAAAATTCTGATTAATAGTTTAAGAGATATAAGGCCTTTCCAAATATTTTAGGAATATGTCTTGAGTGACCTTGACCGTTCAGAAATGACCTTGAGTTACATTTATTCACAAGTCCCTTTCAAAAGGAACATCTGTGTGAAATATAATAAAATTCTGATGAATGGGTTAAGAGATATGATGCCTTTCCAAATATTTAGGGATATGTGCTGAGTGACCTTGACCTTTCAGAAATGATCTTGAGTGACATTTGTCCGAAAATCCGTGTTCCAAAAAATATGTATGGACTATGATAAAATTTTGATGAAAGGTTTAAGAGATATGCCTTTCCAAAATGTTATGAATATGTACTGAGCGACCTTGACCTTTCAGAAATGACCTTGAGTGATAAAGGAGCAATTGTGTGAAATACATTAAAGTTCTGATGAATGGTTTAGGAGATATAACGCCTTTCCAAATATTTAAGGATATGTGTTGAGTGACCACCTTGGCCTTTCAGAAATTATCTTGAGTAACATTTGTTCAAGGGTTTCTTTCCCAAGAAACATGTGTGTAAAATGTGATGAAATTCTGATGAATGGTTGAAGAGATATGAGGCATTTCCCAATATTTTAAGGATATGTGTTGAATGAGCTTGACCTTTCAGATATTACCTTGAGTGACCTTTGTCTGAACGTCCCTGTACCAAAGAACATTTGTGTGATAAATAATAAAATTCTGATGAATGGATTAGCAGATACGAGGCCATTCCCAAAATTTAAGGGATATGTGCTGAGTGACCTTGATCTTTCAGGAATGACCTTGAGTGACATTTGTTAAAGTCTCTGCAAAAGGAACATTTGTGTGAAATATAATGAAATTCTGATGAATGATTTAGGAGATATGAGGGCTTTCCCAAACTTTTAGGGATATGTGCTGAGTGACCTTGACCTTTTAGAAATGACCTTCAGTGACATTTGTTCAAAAGTATCTTTCCCATGAAGCATTTGTGTGTGAAATATTATAAAGACGGACAGACAAACGGACTGAGAGGCGGTCGAACGGACGGGAAGACAGACAGACGGACGGACAGACAGACACGACAGCGACTACTACGGGGAGCATAACAAAAACGTAATCCCTTGGCATTACATTGACTTGTGGTAGGTGTACAATTGGTTAACCAATAGTTAACCAGCAGTTAACCTACAAATGGTTGATACAATCTTATCTACATTTCAATACGACATGATGTAAGAAGATACAAATCTTTGGTTCATGCATCAACACTGATTATTTGTCTTAACCGTGTTTTACGCCACACTCAACAATTTTTCAGTTATTTGGTGGGGCCAGTTTTTAATGGTAGAGGAGAAAACTCGCTTACAATGTATCCGGGAGGAGACCACCGCCCTTCCGTAAGTAAACTGGAAAACTCTCTCACAAAACTCAGCTTAGGTTCCAGCAGGGCTCGAACCTGCGCTGACCAGACGTGAGATACTTTGTGGTTTAAGGCACGATGATTTAGTCACTCTGCCACGCAGGCCCCTGGTGAGGGAGTAAACTATAGTACAATACACCCGGGAAAATAATACCGGTGTTGAAGCATAGACTTTCCCCTTGAGTATCCCCCCGGAAGAATGGGCCCGGTCCCAACTTTCCCCGGGAAATAATACAATTTCCCCAAAAATGACAGGACGCTTTCCCCCCTTATCGCAGATTTAGCTATCTATCCGTTTCCACTTCTGTTACTAAAAATCTATCAATCCATATAAGTCAAAGGCTAACCGATCAACTATAATTTTTGGTTAAAAATAAAATAATTGAAATCGTGAAATCTGGTATTAAATTTAAATGTATGTCGATTTATTTCATTGATACATTAAGATGTGAATAAGCAAATACATATGTAAAACAAAACTCCGATTTGCTAATGTTCGATTTGCTTGACCAATACATAAACAAAAATATTATAATCATTATTGTACTCCCATTTATGAACATTATACCAATATATATATATATATATATTTCTGATAGCATTACTCCATTTTAGTTGACTTATAACAATAAAAAAATTCAATTGATATCAATCATTTATAACCTAAGTCTGTTGGTGCGACTGGATACATCAGTAAATATTTTACTTTTTCTTACGTTCAATAATATCATGATATTTTCATATCTAGACTGCATTATGTCAATCAACTTTTAAAAGTACATATATTTTCTATTTTGAAATATGGAAACAAGAGGGAAAAATTCTACCCCAGGACAGTTTTTCCGCCGAAGTGGGGAACACTGTACTGACTTTGTGTTGGAGGAATTAATATGCTGGAGCGCTTTTTCTCCCCATGGGGAAAGTCTAACCCGGGTCCGTTTTTTTCGGGGAGAAACTATCCGGGGGAAGTCTATCTTCCGCAAGTAAAGTGGCAAACTGGATTCAAACCAGCCCTAACTAGATGATAGAGTCTCCGTGTTTGCCACGTGATGTTCTAACTAGCTGAGCCCCTAAAATTGGTGTGACACGTTATCTTGCGGGGGATTCTGACTTGTATATAGAAATATAAACTACGCTGTCCGCCTTTTAGACGCACTTAAAGGATATGTTTACGAGGAGACCTGCCTTACGTTCGTGAAGTGCAATTTTAAATCTGAACACTGATAAAGTACTGGACAAAATGTTTGTACCTTGGGTTTTTTTTTATTATTATTTATTTCTTATTCAGCCGACAGATTGGGTACGGAAGGGAAATTGGCACATGATTGTTCTTCACTGTAATTGATGGCGACCGATAATTAAAGATGCGTCGTATTATCGGACACAATAGTATGAATGCAGTACTTAACCATAGCGACGTGACCAACACCTGAAGGTTGTCTTTTAAATACAAACACGAATGAAATGGTCATGCATGCATGTATATTTTGCAGTTAACCTCATCAACCCCTGCGGTCACATTTAGACCCGGATCAAATCAATAAACAGCATGGTCAACTGTCATAATTCAGGAGTAAACCGTTTCAAATTGCATGTGAAATTATTATAAAATATTCATTCTAAATCATATACCCCTGAATTCTAACAATGGGCTAAACCATCCTTTGAAATGGGCAAGTCCAAATGTGACTTCAGGGGATGAAGAGTTAACAAACCGAAAATACTTGATTAACAATACATTTAATCTAAACAGTGAATGTATGACGATTAGCATCATATTTGAAATGTGTATGAGTAAATAATGAAACAAATTGCTTTAATTCGTAAACTGTATTGAGAGGAGTTGCACAGATAAAACAGCTACCATACATGCAAAGTTTTACATTCATGAAAAGCCTTGTTATATGTGTAAACGTTCTGTGACGCGAATTACACGGACAGGTAGGCCTACCCCAGCTACCTGTGGACGGGAGACGGGCAACAACTATCCCGCCTCCACCAATGTCGGGGGAGGGCATTTATATCTAGAAAATACTTCTAAAACAAATCACGTTTGTCAAATGAGTCGTCGTTGCATTTGGTAGACAAATTTTTCCTTTTGACTTTAAAGAACATTGTCACATGCAGTGCCCGAGGCAAAATATCAAGGATGTTTTAGATGTCGTAAATTTTCTAAATGACAGCTCTCAACTCTAGACAGCGCGGATTCGAGCCTCAATGCCAGAACTAAATCTAAGTATGCAGGAAAGTTAACCAGTTTTACTTGCGAGAGACTTCTTGTCTCTTCCGGGGTTTGTTGGTACCTGGTTTCATCTTCCACCATTAGAAAGTGACCGCCACCGTAAAACTAATACGTGTTGAGTGTGACATAACACGACATTAAAATATCAATCCATATTATTTCAACCACGTTTTGACTGTACTTGTCGCCAGGCACTTGTGTAAGAAGCTAAAGTTACGGGCCGTAAAGGAATTAAACTTTGTTTTGTTTGTTTGTTGTTTTTACGTCCCGTCAAGAATGTTTCGTGTTTCACTTATACTGAGATGTCACCAGCTTTGGGTGAAATGGTACAAATTTTGACCTGTGCGGCGGACTGACGCCAATGCAGTGAGTATTCTTTTAAATGAGTGCCACGCCTATCGTGACACGGGACCTCGGTCTTAAGTCTCATCCGAAAGACCCGTGACTTTCACGTTTGGCGATTTACCATTAAAAAAAAGTCTTTGGTATAACCCATTACTGGGAATCGAACTCGGAACCTTCCGCTTGCGAGTGGAACGACTTACCATTAGAGCGCCGCAAGCGATCAGAAATTAAACAAAATCACACAAAACAAAAATGATTTTTCTCGCTTTATTGTTGTCAAGACAAGAATTCTCACTTGTAAGATGACGTCACCACTTATAGGCAAAATGTCACAAAATTTGGCTTTTGCTACGAATTGATGTCAATGCACTTAGAAGTCTTTCTTGAATGCGTCATGTCTGTCGTGACACGGGATATCTGTTTTAAGCCTCATGTGAAAGACATGTAATTTTCACTCCCCACGACTACCACTCACGAGGCATAGGGACACTCACTAGATCTATCTATTCATAAGAACCCTATGTTGTGATCCAGTACAGTACAGGGGGTCAAACTCGAGACCTCATGATCGCCAGAAACCCCGACAGAGAAAGCGAATACTCTAATGACTAAACTGCTATTATGTAACGGTAACATGCAGTCACACATACGCACACATACACGCATATCCATTTAGAACATCTCGCCTTTACTTCACAGATGTACAGCTTATCTTTTTCCCGATTTGTTTATGTTCGATTTGCTGGACCAATACATAAACAAAAAATTAATATCATAATCATTATAGGTCTTCTATTTATGTACATTATATCATTATAATAGAAGAAAATTATTCCATTTAGTCGACTTAATACAAAAAATATTTTATATCAATTGAATAACAAAATCTAAAGTCTGTCGGTGCAGCCTGGATACCTCCAAACTACAACGTCTACAAAAATAAATACCCTGTATCTTACTTTTCCAAACGTTTAAGAATATCATAATGTTTTCAAATCTACACTGCATTATGTCAATCAATTTTTAAAAACACACCTATTTTTCATTCTGGAATCCAGAAACAAGGGGGAGGAGTATCCCAAGGCGGTTTTTTTTTCGCCCGGGGCAAACTCTGTACTGACTTTATGTATGGGGGAAATAGTATGCTGGGGTGCTTTTTCTCCCCGTGGCGGAATGTCTAACCCGGGCCGGG
Source organism: Atrina japonica (assembly GCA_030159075.1). NCBI lineage: Eukaryota > Metazoa > Mollusca > Bivalvia > Pterioida > Pinnidae > Atrina > Atrina japonica. The sequence goes on along the minus strand of BROG01000408.1, from coordinate 228,437 downwards.
CCCATTTTTCGGGGGGAAACTGTGTGGGGGAGACTATGCTACAACACCGGAATGAACGAAACTAACTGCTGGTGGCGAAAAAAAAATAAAAAAATCACTGGCCATTTAAAGCTATGTGATGTGCAAGTATGTAGGTTTGATAGCAGTGTATCAGAAAAATAATATGACGGTGGGGGGCAAGGTGTTTGCATAACAGGGTGTTTAGGAAAGTATTCTGTATATATGTCACAAAAGAAAGTAAGCTTTAACTTCAACATATATATAGAGGGGTGTGTCATTTACTCGTAGACACAAGAAATGGATTCCTGTTAATATCTCAATGACAACGGAGATCCCTTGACGTCAAAACATTTCTCTTTCATCAAAACATCCAGCAGTACTCATTGCGCGTGGGTATGAATTTCACTCCAAAATTCCTAATAAAACAACAAGCAGAATTAAAGGTTACACGCAATGTATGTCATGTCTCAGCAATGCAGCGATCGCGAATATGTTATAATCAAGAAGAACTAATTCTCCGGAAACACAAGTCAGGGGCGGATCACGTTCTTTCTGTAACTTAAAAGATACGGCAAATACTGTAGAAAACGGAGGGACTATATGTTTTACATGAGTCTATAGATCCGCCAGTCCATCATATTAAGATTTAGAATTTGATTAAAGTTTTGTACGTGTTCACCTGTCAATTATATAAATAATGGTTTCACAGGTAGAGAACATGTATTGGTTTGTTAATACTTAGTCTATCAGTATAATTGTTTATTTCTTTAGTAACCGTACCAAAATGAGGTTAGATATGAGACCCAAACATTGCATGATATATTAGTTCAAATGTTTGTGGGTGTGGTGGTATCTATTTACAATAACACAATTTGAATCATTTACGAACAAATACTGCGTAGTAACATTGTGCAGTAATGAGTAATCCGCCTGCATCTACGAAGTCATAAATACAAGAATTTGTATCTATTGTATTGTTCGATTCACGTAAGATGGCGGGGCGGAGTAAACTTTTGATTATCATACGGATGATTCTACCCACTTTCCGATTATGACAATATCATTATTGTTATGGGAATAAAGTTATCATTATTGTTATCAGAATATAGCTATCATATTATTATCAGGATAAAGTTATCATTATTGTTATCAGAATAAAGTTATCATTATTGTTAACAGAATAAAATTATCATTACTGTTACAGGGATAAAGTTGTAATTATTGTTATGGGAATAAAATTATCATTATTGTTATCAGGATAAAGTTATCATTATTGTTATCAGGATAAAGTTATCATTATTGTTATCAGGATAAAGTTATCATTATTGTTATCAGGATAAAGTTATCATTATTGTTTGCATTACCATTATTGTTTTAGAATAAAGTTACCATCCGGAAAAACTTATTATTCTTCTTAAAAACAAGCATATTATCATTCCATCTTTTCCTAGATATTTATTTTTTATCAAAGAGTATGCCAGAATTTTCTAAGAATAAAATATAATTTCCTCCAAAATAAATACACCATGCTTTTTTTTTTACTTATGTCAAAAGTTAACAGTGGAATTAAATTTATGCATAGATTACATGTAATTTTGTTAAATTACCATGGGTACTGATTAAGAATCAAGGTAAATAGATCGATGTCTGAATTTAGATAGTGTGTAAATTGACCTGAAATTGACATTGGTCAGTCAAAATGACCTTTCTTTGTCCGCCAATAACCTGACGACCCACACCACAATCTACAATTTATTAGAAATTCATTGCAAAGGTGATCCCTTGTGATCAAAGATAATGTGAGGATAATTTGAAGTTGATTTGATATGACACGGCCAAATATTGGTGTAACATTCTCTGACCCGCAGCCGCATCGCATTAATTAAATAATCTTGATCGACCAACAATAATCAATCTTAGCTTTGGAGAGTTTTTCTAAACCGATTAACATCTACCAGCATTGTTAACAGACCCACAGTCAACTTCTAAAACTAGTTTATAGGTTAATAAAAATCCACAAAGTGCACATGTATTGAAATTTTTAAAGTGGTGGCTTAATTGTTGTTATGTTTTAATTTAATGTATTTGTCTGACAGCCAAAGAATTAAAAACATTATTTCATTGTTTAGCTTCTTCAAACAAGGGAACCTATCTAAATCTATTTTACTGAGTTTGTTCCACATTTATGGAGAATTCTGAGCCCCATCTCTCATTTGGCCAAACAGCAACTTGTGTAACCCCTGAAGTCACCAAAAGACTGAAAAAAGAAAGGGGGTTGTACGAGTTCAGATTCAGTTCCTTTATTCACCGCACAAAAAAATGATAACCCATCAATGAATCTCCCAGATCGATGCTCTCTCTCTCTCTCTCTCTCTCTCTCTCTCTCTCTCTCTCTCTCTCTCTCTCTCTCTCTCTCTCTCTCTCTCTCTCTCTCTCTCTCTCTCTCTCTGATAAAAACCGTCACACAAATCAGTCTAAATAACTAGTACATATGCTCTGATCGAGACGTATTTAAATTCTTTCAGAAGTTTGACCTAGTTCGGAGCGGAAGTTTACCCCAGGAAACACCAATAATTTTGCAGCTTAAGGCATCCTTGGCCTTCATCAAAATATGCATTAAACTTGCACCTTAACGCTGTCAACGCCATGACCCACTGACAAATATATTTTCAATTCAAATCAAAATCATGGTGTGTAACATTAAAATCCGTGCACATTGATTTCCTAGCAATTTAACAAAACAAATTTAAAAAAAAGAAAACGAAAGATCAATGCAATATGCAGATTCTAAAAGTGTTTGATTTTTTTACATTCAAACAACGAAAACGAATCGATGTAACATCTAGCACTACTGTGGTTAATAAACCTAGGTAAAATAAAAATAAAAAATAATAAATACAGATCTAAAAATATTCTGAAACTGAAATATTTCCCTCGAATTCTATTGCTTTTATATGCATATTATTCTACATAAATATTTTATGCAATAAAAGAAAATTTAAACATACGCTAAAAATTGCATAAAATTCCTCGTGTAATAAGATATCATCAAACTGCATGATTCACATCATTTTTTTTATTTAAACACCTCGGTGTCTGATCGACGCGCACCTTTTTACCAGATGGAAATCGACAGCATACTACTGACAACAAACTTCAAAATGTTCAAATGGATAACATTTAAGATATTTAAGATATTTCATTGTTGTTTGCATTCTACGATGAAACTGTCATTTATAACGAGATGTCGATAGTCGAAGGTGGGGTGTCACAAATTTTGACCTGTGTCAATGTAATGTGGGTTCTCCAACGTGCCGTGTCTGACGTGACATAGAACCTCAGGTCAAATCTCATTTTAGGGTCACTCAGCGAATCTGGTCCGACAGGTGTATTGATATTATCATCATCATCATCATCGTCATCATCATCATCATCATCATCATCATCATCACATCATCAATTATTGTTATTAATACAGACACGTAATATATACATGTATATCCGTATCGGAAGCACCGCGTGCATTAAACCAACTATTTCATAAATCCCATCGTAAAAATTTCTGGAATAAATTTGGGTGGCAAATTTATCTTCAATCACCACGACCTCTCACCTCCATTCAGAACGCATTTGAAGATCGCTGGATCATAACCGACTATAAAAGGTTAGGAAATTTTTCAGGTTCCCGTTTAATACTCTTACTTAGGAATTTTTAAACCAGGTTTTAATTTTCAAATTGAAACCTATCAGCCACCAGATAAATCAGAACATTCCTGAGGATGGCGTAAAAATACAAGGAATTTAGACATAAATGAACAAGCCACAAAAACAAACTCAAAGGCTTAGTTCATGGATACTATACTGCTTTCATCGAGCCTCAGGAAGAAAGAATAATAACTAAATCAGACGAATAAGATACGAATAAGAGATCTCAAAATATTAGCCATAATTTTTAAAATGATTTGGGCACTAATAAATTTATCTAGAAAACTGATTATCATCAATAATATATAGTTTACTTTATTTTCAAGGCAAAATAAAGAAACGTTTACTATCCGTGTCATACGTTGTCGAGTTTGTGGGAATCAATATCATCTGCCGTCAAAATCACCAGTCACAGAACATTGAATTGTTTTTTCTTATCAGTTTGTGCATTTCGTATGGAAGGTGTGATCAAAATTAGCCAATGCTAAATCACACGGACTTCATTGAATACATCCATATTTATTTAAACGTCATTCGACGTAAAGACAATCGCGGTCCGACGCCATCATGTTATTAAAGCTCTTTACTAATAATAAGCCTATATTAATTCTACCTCCGATCATTTTAGTAACGAAACGCTAGAATATAAAACTCCATTCTGATATTGGAAATAGGTTTTCATCTATTTCTTGGAGATTTACATAAAAATAGGAGTAACTGGTTTTGGTCTTATTTAAATTGACTCACTCAAAATATTATTATATTTTTTTGGTGTGAGTATAGCAAGTTGAAACGGATTACATTTATGAAAAAATGCAGAAATGTATTCTTTAACCCCTGGTGAATAAAAATGGAAACACGATTAATTTCTTTCACAGTATCGGGATCAGCCGGGGTGGAATGTAGGTCAAAGATGGGGTTTGCGAGAGTGAAATCCCGCACGTGTAAATTCTAAATTGGTTTCTATGTGTGCAGACAACATATACATACATGTCATTGTATGTATTTAACAGTATTCGTCTCGTGCGATCGCCGAGGTTCTTGTTGACTAAAAATCCGTTGGTACATAAAAATACAACACTTTTAAAGTCATGGCATGGTTCCTTAGAGCTATTATTATTATTTTACTACTATTTCTATTTTTATTACTGTCATAATCATTATTATTTCACTATTATAATCATAATTATTTTGTTGTTGTTCTGACAGAAAATATCATCATATCACCACAAAATTAAATTTATCAACAACGAACTGAAAAAAAAAATAAAATAAAATGAACTGTCCGTTTCCCAACTGTCATCAACATGTAACTGTCATGTAATGATATAGACACTAAAAAAAACAAAAAACAAAAACAAGATGATAGATATGTGAAAATTATTCAACCAACAGAATTCATCACTTCATTAATATTCAGGAGATGTAGCACAATCGTTAATCGTGGTCTTTCGCCATATTTTATGTGGTACAAAAGATTTAGTCAACATAAAATTACCTTAGAATCGGGTTTCTTTTTACTGCCTGGAGGTCTCCCGCGCGGGCGTTTCGGTTTAGGTTCCTCCGGCTACAGAAGAACAAAGAAAAGGTAAGGATACTGTAGAAAAAAAGTTACAACATGTTGATAATAAGTCTTAGAGTGTTTTAACAAATTACAAAATAAAAAAAAATCGGATGATATTTAAGATTCTATTTACAAATTTCAGTTTTTATACATATTGTTGAATTATTGATTGCTTTTACCTATAAGATGTATATATCCTAGAAGATGGGACAGCGAATACTGATACTAAATGAGGAATACAGGAAATTTAAGATTGGTTAGAGAAAATAAACAAAAAAATCACGTTGCGAACTGTTTAAACAAAATTTACATGCGACGTAATCTAAAGGTTTATACAAGGACTATTAACCCACTGACCGCATTTTTCTGTTATGTCTACAAGAATTGAGCTGCGATCTAACTAACCTGTTCAGAACGGGGCTTACGAGGTCGGCCCCGTTTTCTCTTTATTGGTGGTTCTGACTGACTGTCCTCTCCTGTGCCGGGGGTTTTGTCATCTGCGTCCGCCATTATAAATGGGAAAATCCCCTAAAATGTCAATATCTTTCACAAAACGGAAAATGAAAACAAAATTCTTTCACAGCGAAATGTAAACATAAAAGTTTACAAAAGTATTTTCACTAGCAGCTGACAGATCTATGCCAATAATACGTGTCCAAATTAATTTCGGTATCTTCTTCAAATGAAAATTCCTTATATTTCTTTTCTTCTTAGCTCACGTGAAAATGAAAGTTCATCGCAAAAGAATGCGAACATTACAACGCTTCTGTCACCCACGGAGTAGAGTTATGCTCACCGACACATTTTGTCAATGAACTTATGAATGGGAGCTTTGCAATCAGCTGGTGACCTACAAAAGGATTCATTCGGAACATCTACTAGGTCACAACACATTGTTAGGAAAATCCGAGACAGGTACAGAAAGGCAATCCGCGCGAAAATGTCTGCTATCCCACACACATTCCTGGTTTTCATTCATCCGGCCAGGTATTACGGTGTACTGTGCAGAGGCCGACATATTTTCTCAGACTTTTATTGTTGAATGGAAAATAAACAAGGCAAACGCAAACATCGAGTACTTAGGTCAGTAGGTCAACTTGATCAAAGAGAAGGAAAATCCTCAAGTAGGAGGGGAGGACGAAAACGACTTTAAATTAGGCGTATAAATACTACATAGATAGGCCTAGATATCTACCCCGACTATTAGTATTAAAAAGTTTTAATGCATGTATGTATGCCATACATATACTCTGTGTGTGTGTGTTTTTTGTTTTTGTTTTGTTTATTTTTGTTGTCATGTAAATTGAATTTACTAGGTGGGTGTAAATTGTTTGTGTAGTCTACATGTGTGTGTGGAGGGGAGGGGGGGGGGGGGCTACACTGATGTATGTAGCCTATATATGTATGTCTAGATCTGTGAAGTGTGTGTGTTAAATTGTAGACCTACACCAATTCCGTTTACAATCAAACATTATAGACCCTATGAGGTGATCGCAAGCACGGTCATAATATACCATGTTTTGTTTTCCAAAGACGGACACACTCATTTTCAGTATTCATAATATATAGGATGGCGATACCTTGGATCTAGTCCCATGGGATTATTTGGCGGAGGAAAACGAACTTCACTTTTTTGTGAAATCATAATTTGTATATGAAAATATGATTCAGAGCTAGCCGCCATAACGGAAGGGAGAATAAACATGTTATTGTCTGTAAAATGTTGGGTGTCTTTTTACTATTCCAACATTTGAAGAAAAAATATCACAGATTCTTCCTTGGTCTTTATTCTATAGATTGCCAGTTTACTTGCTGAATGCCGTTGGTCTCTTCTGGGGTATACTGTAACCTGGTGCTCCCCCCCAACCATTAGACACTAGCCGCCACCATATAACAGAAAACGTGTTAAGTGTGGCGTAAAACACCTATACCGTAACCTGGTGCTCCCCCCAACCATTAGAAACTAGCCGCCACCATATAACAGAAAACATGTTAAGTGTGGCGTAAAACACCTATACCGTAACCTGGTGCTCCCCCCAACCATTAGAAACTAGCCGCCACCATATAACAGAAAACATGTTAAGTGTGGCGTAAAACACCTATACCGTAACCTGGTACTCTCCCCACCATTAGAAACTAGCCGCCATCATATAACAGAAAAAATGTTAAGTGTGGCGTAAAACACCTTTCACATGTTCAGTTGATTGTATTTCGGCTTAAATTCTATAAAGTTATTACTCTATATCTGTGTTTTGAGTTATATGTGGAAATGTCAAGGACTGGTCATCTTCCTTAGTCAATTTTTTCTGATCTAGGTCGTTCCTCAGACAGTAACGGAGTGGATCGGAAAACCTATAGACTTCGGGAAATGAGGACTGCCTGACAAAAACTGGGTGACCAACAATGTTAAACTTATACTGCAGGATCGATTTCACACAAATCGAAACAGGAAGTTGAAAATTCATCTAAAAAATATTTATTACAGATTCTAGAAAGTTTTGAATTTAAAGAATAATTAGAATTTTTTTTATAATAATCAATTGATTCATATGCGAAGATTTCGGACTTGCAAGGAAGGGAGGGAGGGATCCTCCAATTGGGTGTTGGAGAAACCTAAATAGAAACAAGATTTTGTAATCTTTGTAATGAAATCAAAATTGAGAATGAGTTTCATCATATATGAGAGTGTTTTTCACTCCGAGTAGAAATAAAAATATTCAACTAAATTCCTCTTGAAAGAGTAAATACAGGTAAAATGTATTTGTATTGTTTTAAAATAAAATCCTTACTACTTTTACAAAATTTATTAATGTTATCCATAGGCGTCGGAACCGGGGGGGGGGGGGGGGGGGGGCTTAGCCCCCACTTTTTTTGCAAAGATAGACATAGGTGTTGAAAATTGGGGCTTAGCCCCCAGACGTTTCAGGCGTGTGTGTGTGTGTTTTAAGTTTGTTTACCCCCCCCCTTTCAATTTGCGTCCGACGCCAATGTTATCAACTCGTGTGTCCTCCGATAAGAATACTTTGCTTTTATAGTGGTGTCCACCATTTTTGCATTTCATGCATTTTTATTTTAGCTGCATTATGAGCTGCATTCATTTGTTGTATTCAGTTTGGTGGAATTTCAAACTCTTTCAAGAAATAGTTTACCCTTTACTATTTGGTTTTTAATGTTTGAATAGAAAGTTTAGAATAAAACAATATGTTGCAGATATCATCGTAATTAAGTTGTTATTATTATTTATAAAAATCATACAATATAATTAAGTTATTCGACATTATATTCAATTCCTTGTATTTTGTTTATTCAGTAAATATTGTCACCATTGCAATCGAAACATTTGCACATTTTTTTCCACATTTAAATTACATGTTTTCCAGAGCAATTTAAAAGATGGGGAGTCTGACACGTGCGCCGCTAGTAGCTATATCAGCAGCGATTGTCTTGTGATATCCATTTCCTCCAAAACGTCAATATCACAACTTAACTTTTTTTCTTTTATTTCTTCTTTTTTACATCCTGAATGTTGTACAATACCCCCTTTTACGCTGTAAATATGATCGTATTATAAAGTGATATAAATCTTTTCGATTTTCTCACCTTCAATCCACTGGTTAGACAAGTTTGGACTTTTTTCTGTAATTATGATGTCTGTGGCGTTTTTGCATTTTCCTTAGGTGTAATGGCGTGCATTATCTGTATTCGTCTCTTTCGCTGTAGGGTTAATTTCTCTGTATTCAGTGCAATTAGCAAAAATAGATAGCCTATAATGAAATCAAATAATTGATAAGTTTAGAAAGTTCTAGATCCATTTTATATATCTCTTAGTTGTCATTATGGTATTTTTTGTAAATGTATTTTGGATCCCATGGGACTTAGTTAACGTTGCAAATACAGTGAAACTTCGACTAAAGACCACCTGGCTCAGGAGACCACCTCACGGTTCAGAAAATAAATATTCAGCCTCTTGATAAACATAAAAAGTACAACATTACTAATAAGAGATGACTTCACTAACCATACCATTTTGAGACAGTCAGTCAGGTGGTCTTAATTACGAGGTTGTACTGTATTAATTTGGGGCCAATCCTCCTGTATTTTAGAGGCCATTGCGACCGAGTGGCCAGATCTTGGCGCTTTAAACCAAGAAGTATCTCACTTTTGGTCAGCACAGGTTCGAAGCCATCATCGTATATCCAAAGTCCTACCCGTAGTCTCATCAAAATCAAAACTGTTTACACGCCTATATTCCGACGGTTCGATAGTTCGACGGCGATAGTCCGAAGGAAGAGGGATATAACCCCAGGTAAACAAATATAAAAAGAGGATCGGACCGAATGACAGGGCATTCCAGGAAAATGATATCAATCAAAACAGAAACTATATCATTTATTTATTTATTTATTTATTTATTTATTTATTTATAGGGCCCCCTTCTCTTGGAAACTGATATCAATCAAAACAGAAACTATATCATTTATTTATTTATCTATTTATTTATTTATTTATTTATTTAACATTTTGATCATTTTTAGCTCACCTGAGTCGAAGTCTTAAGTAAGCTATTGTGATTACTCCCCGTCCGTCCGTTAATTTTTCACATTTTCGAAGTTCTTTCAGTTGTTATCCCCCCCTTGGAAAGAGGAGATAATTAGCAATATCATGAAAAATATTTAAAAATATTCTTCTCAAGAACTGCAAACTGGACAAAGGTTGGACTATCGGGGTGTTACAGTCAAAACTACTGTGACTAGATAAATTGGACAACACCTACACCTTATGAATATTAATTAGTTACGAGAGATTTCGGTCGCATGAGACCTTGGGTAGGAAAGAGCATAGCGATTACGGACCGTGGTTTTACGGAAAGAGCATAGCGATTCCGGACCGTGGTTTTACGACGATGGTTCGAGCCGCACTGGAACCTAAGCTGATTTTTGTGAGAAGGTTTGCCAGTTTACTTGCGAGAGGCCCGGGTGGTTTCTTCCCAGATAGCCACTATATACTGATTAAAAATCGTTGAGTGTGGCGTTAAAACACTTTTCAAAATCAAATAATAAAATCTTGTATTTTGACTATAATAAGCTTCAACTAGTTGTTTTACCACTTATCTGACATATCTTTAACTCATCAACTCCGAGGTCACATTTAGACTCATCCAAATCAATAGACAGCATGGTCTACTGTCATAATTCAGGAGTGAACAAGTTAATATTGCAGGTGAAATATTTGCGGTATTTAGACTCAAAATCATACATTCCCAAATTCTGACAGTGGATTTTACTATTCTTTGAAATGGTCGAGTTCAAATGTGGCCACAGGGATTAATGGGTTAATTCAGTGTCAAATACGATTTCACGGATCAGACTTTTTGTCTTATTTCTACTTTTTGTTTTCCTTTTCGTTCGGATGCAGTTTAGAACCGAGGTCCCCTGACTTGATATGCGTGGCACTCACTGCATTGACAACAATCCCTAGCAAAAGTCAAGACTTGGGGCGCTTCACCTAAAGCTGGTGACATTTTTATTTTAGTGATACATTGTTATATTAAATATTCGCATTTGTTTTATTTTTAAGGGGGCTTGATACCATAAAAGATTTGTCGTGGTGTATATAGGTACATAAAGGGCCTATTAGCTCCTTTTCCGATGACTCGTAAACCTAAATCAAATTTCAAATACATAATGTACATTATGTATCCTGTGTCGGATAAAGTTTTGATTGTTTTCTTTTTACGAGATCTAGAACCAATCTAAGTTGAACGTGAAAACTTATGTTTATATTTAGTAGATTTATTTATAAGTACTATTCAATATAAAAACAACAGGTCACTTTATGTGACAAATAATGGAGTATGTATGAAACACATCAATTTGATGTACTTCGGTTTTCCCTGCTGATAATGTTCGTCATGATATTAAGACTTTTCTAGTGGTGATGGCGATTGTTAACCATTTTAATTTTGTTTACCCCCAAAAATATTTCGATTTTTTCTACTTTCACTACTTGTACTTGATGCACAGTAACAAATAAGAGCTATACACAGGCATAACAAAATCTTATATCCTATATATTTTGTGAAAATAAGGCGAGGTCCAATGTGGTACTCGGTATTCATAATACAAATAATTGCAATTGAAAAAAATCCAAACATGGATTTCTCAAGCAATTTTCACAAAATTCATAGTAACTCAAGATTTTTTTTGGACCGTGTATATCTCTTTTTTGTTATTGTATTTGAATCTAAGTTGTAAAAAAGGAAAAATATATTTTTGAAAAGAAAAACACAAAAATGTCCCTCGAAGAATGATGACATTCACAGCAACTGAAAGATAAATACTTAAACAATGTCTTTCTCTCTTCAGATATTTTGCCAAATATGTCATGTTATAATCGTAACAATTTAATGAAAATGTACTGAAATAGCATGGACTAAATCGCACGTTACATTTCTACAACAAAGTTTGGCTCGTTAAAAAGTATATAATTTTTTTAATATAAAGTGGACATTGTCAGACAATTTACCAAATCTACAAGGAAACTGTATATTTTCCCCCCTTGATGAAAGATAAATAATTTGTGGTGCTGCGACTTCACTCTTGGAAGATATATTGTTCCACGTGGGGCCTCCATGGTATAGTGGTTAAAGCAGTTTCTCACTTCCTGTCAGAACAGGTTCGAGTCCCGCTGGAACCTGAGCTGAATTTTTGTGAGGAATTAAGTTTGCCACGCGGAAAGCCGGTGGTCTCTTTCCGGCGGTACATTTTAAACGGGGTTTCTCTTCCACCATTAAAAACCGGCTGTCACAATTCAAATTTGTACCATGTAACACATAGCAGTGAATAAGAAAAGTTGCCGGAAGTGATGAATATTTTTGACTACTCACTGTACGTACATTACATAATTTATCAAGTGACTAACTATAACGATTTTTTGTGTAACAAGTCAGGAAAATTTCACCCTTTATTGCATTTAAGCGCTATGTTTTTGTTTACATGTCTAGATCCCGATATCACCAAATTTACTCAGTAGGCCTACTCAAGCTCAACTAACTTTTCATGATTTTCAGGTCAAAATACAGAATGATTTATTCTGTAACTGGACATGTTTGTATATTAACGATACACAATTGTAAATAATGAAAAAAAATTATTGCTCAATTGAAGGAAACTCCAGAAATATTAAACATTTGTTCTAGTACGGACTCAAATGTTGAGTACCATACTACACGTATTTATTCATTTTTTACAGGAAAATCATAACTGTGATGCAAAAATTTATATGTGAATAAGGAAAAATAGTAATATTTTCCCTAATCACTCATACCCCAAATTTTAACAAAGGATTATATAGTCAAAGTAGTGAAATAAATGTTGAGGTAAAGTATTGACCAAATTTGGTGACTTCGGGCCCATGCAGGAATTTATTTGCAGGAACTATTTTTGACTTCTGATGAATCGGTGGTTCAATTTTAACCGAACTTTGCAGGAACTATTTCCATTTTTTGAAGCCGCATTATATTATGCAAGTGTCCATAGGGTTCCAAAAGGGGCCAAACTGGGTATGATTTAACTCAGGGGGCCATCATATTGTTACACGCCAGGACTGTTTCGCGCTATGTTTTTGTCAATACACATGTGTAATTCTTAACCAAACCATCTTCCGTTTAATGATTTCTAAGCAAATTTAGTTTTAAATGTCTAAAAGTTTGTATACAAATCGGGAATGATTTAGGCCATCTCTAAGATGATTTTTTTGAGAAAGTTTCCCAGTTTACTCGCGGAAAGCCAGTGGGCTCTCTTCCCGGATACTTTCCCGATTCTTTGTCAGTTACACCTACGTTGTGACTTTTCCTTCGTCTTGCGCTCGGCATAAGAACTGTAACTAAAGTATTTAAGTCTTTTCTCGAGCTAGACTTAAAGTCGAGGTATTGCGTCACGGCAGGTGTGGTCTTTCATTGAAATGTCATAAATCTTGGGGCCTCCATGGTCGAGTGGTTAGCGCATCGCGCTTTGAACCATGCAGCCTCTCAATGGTCAGTGCATGTTCGAGCCCGGCTTGAACTTTAGCTGATTTTTGTGAGAAAAGTTTGCCAGTTTACTTGCGGAAGGTTGGTGGTCTCTTCCCGGGTAGCCTAACTGGGTTTCTCTCCTTCACCATTGAAAACTGACCGCCACCATATAACTCAAAATCAAACTCGAAGCCATGAATCCACAGGACAGGTCAAAATTTGTGGCTTCTCTCTCATGTCTGGTAACGTACACCTTTATATATGAGTAAAAAACAAAATACTGACGAGATCCAAAACAACAACGAAACATAATAAACAAACAACGTGGTTATAAAAGGTGTTAAAAAAGTACACAAGACCGTAAGCCTCGAGCTCAATGAGCTCAAGACTTTTCAGAAATGTTTTATTATAGGGAAGATATTACCGTATGATCATTTCCCGGTCATAACCTCGGCACATGCTACCGGAAAGGTCACCGGGTGAGATGATAAAAAGATATTTGTAAAAAGATATTTAAAAAATTCGTCACCTCTCCCTTGTTGTTTAGATAAAGTTTTGATGTTTGAATAGGTTGTAGTGAGCTAGATAGATAAAGGATCTGGATAAATGTGTTTATGCATGTGCGAAAATGATCAGTAATACATTGATCATTTTAGTGACTGACGGTGGACATTGATATTGATTTTGAGAAATTGAGAGATCAACTTTCTTTTTAGATTTATCAAGGGGAGGAGGGGCAGCCACTAACAAGAGCCTGGTTGCTCTTCTTCTTCCCACCAAAAATTTTGTTATTTAAAAAAAAACATTATGAGATTTAACATCTTCTGGCTGTATATATTTAAGTTTAACAAGTGAATATATTACATGTATGTATCATGTATCCGGGCCAGATTTATAGCCGACACTGGGCTATATTCCCAATTGCAAATCATATCTTTTTGCCAAGAATTCCCAATATGAAACATAACATAACATCTTTTAATAATTTCTTCTTTATGCTGACATTGATTTTCTTGAAAGTTGAAATATGTTGGCTTGACAATAAAAACAGATAAAAAAGATAGCAAACAGCAAAATAAATAAAATTATGCCTTTTACGGATATGCCCCCCAATTCCCAATTACAGCGCCATGGGCTATATTCCCAAAAGGGTAAGAAAAAGCCCTGTGTATATAAATTGTTACCTGCCAATAATATTCGACTTGTATGGAGATCTATAGATAAAATGCCACACATTTTTACCTGTCCTTTGAACTTGTGCCAATGCGTAGATATGGTATATGTGACTGTATAACGAAGAAGGAAATGTGATGTGGGATTTTCTGATCACATTTCTTTCATTGTAATGACACTTTACAGGGAAGGAAATGTGATGTGTGACTGTCTGAATGTCATTGCATGGAAGGAAATGTGATGTGCAACTACCTGATGTCATTACAAGGAAGGAAATGTGATGTGCGAATGGTTAATAATGTCATTACAAGGAAGGAAATGTAATGTGCGACTATCTGAGTGTCATTACAAGGGAGAAAATGTGATGTGCGAGTGTCCAATAGTGTCATTACAAGGAAGGAAATGTAATATGCGACTATCTGAGTGTCATTACAAGGAAGGAAATGTAATGTGCGACTATATGATAGTGTCATTACAAGGGAGAAAATGTGATGTCCAACAATCTGATAGTGTCATTACAAGGACAGAAATGTGATAAGATATTTTCTGATAGTTTCATTAAAGTAAGGAAATGTGACAAGATATATTCTGATAGTCTCATTAAAGGAAGGACATGTGATGTGTGACTCTGATAGTGTCATAATGAAGGAAATGTGATGTGCAACTACCTGATGTCATTACAAGGAAGGAAATGTGATGTGCGAATGGTTAATAGTGTCATTACAAGGAAGGAAATGTAATGTGCGACTATCTGAGTGTCATTACAAGGGAGGAAATGTGATGTGCAAGTGTCCAATAGTGTCATTACAAGGAAGGAAATGTAATGTGCTACTATCTGAGTGTCATTACAAGGAAGGAAATGTAATGTGCAACTATATGATAGTGTCATTACAAGGGAGAAAATGTGATGTCCAACAATTTGATAGTGTCATTACAAGGAAAGAAATGTGATAAAATATTTTCTGATAGTTTCATTAAAGGAAGGAAATGTGATGTGCGACAATCTGAATGTCATTACAAGGAAAGAAATGTGACAAGATATATTCTGATAGTCTCATTAAAGGAAGGACATGTGATGTGTGACTATCTGATAGTGTCATAACGAAGAAGGAAATGTGATGTACGACTGTCTAATAATGTCATTACAATGAAGGAAATGTGATGTGCGACTATTCGATAATGTCATTACAAGGAAGGAAATGTGATGTGTGACTATCCAGTAATGTCATTACAAGGAAGGAAATGTGATGTCAACTATCCAATGTCATTACAAGGAAGGAACAGTGATGTGCAACTGTCTAATAATGTGATTGCAAGGAAGGAGATGTGATGTGTGATTGTCTAATGATGTCATTACAAGGAAGGAAATGTGATGTGACTGACTGATAGTATTATTACAAATAAGGATATGTGATGTATGACTGTCTGATAGTGTCATTTCAAGGAAGAAATTATGATGCAGGACTGTCGAATAGTATCAATACACAAAAGGAAATGTGGTGTGGGACTGTCTGATAGTGTCAGTACACAGAAAAAATGTGATGTGCAACTGTGTAATAATATCATTAAAAGGAAACGAAACGTGTGCAACTGTGTAATAATGTCATTACAAGGAAATGTGGTGTATGACTGTCTGATAGTGTCATATGTCATAACCAGGAAGGAAATGTGGTGTGTGACCTATAATGTCAGTACACGGAAGGAAATGTCTCATGCAATGGTCTACATGTTATATCGTCATTTTTTCAATGCAAGGGTGGGCATGATGTGTGACTGCATGGCTTTTTTTTCACTTCAAGCTTGGGCATATTGTCTGTGACTGATTTTTTAGGGGGTGGGGCCAGATAGGTAAAATCTTCTCCAGACCCAGTATGCATTGAAAAATGGCTTGTATCCGATTAATCTACATGAACATGTATAATTCAAGTTTGTGTGGTTTTGTTACCTGTAATTTGGTAAAGAAATGATTTTGTGCAAGACTTTGACCAAAAAAATTTGATTTATTAGCTTTAATGAATTTTAAAGTCTTAAAAAGACTGCAAAAAGAGTCGGCCGTGGCACTTTTTCTCAATAGAAGCTTAATTTTCAACACCGCTCAAGGGATTTTGACTAAACTTTACAGGAAGCAAGTTCTCAATATTCTCGACTACGTTTGTGTTTTTTGGACGGCTGTACCAAGGGGTAAAAAAGGGTACCCCTGTTTGAAAATCTTCTTCTCCAGAACCACCTTATGTATTGAAAAATTTCTTGTATCTAAGTGATTTACATGGATTTATAATTCAAGTTTGTGGTTTTTTTTTTATATTAAAATCAGATAATAAATTTTTGACGTCTTTTCAGACTTTGTCATTTCTTTCATTTTAAATACCTAAAGTTTTTGGTTTACATTACACTTCTGCCGTCTATATCACAATTTTAAAATGTTAATTCAGTGAGATTTAAGATTAGATCATAATTTCATAATTGTTCACAATTTTAATGGTACAAAAGATTTTTATTTAGCGAGTTTTAAGCAGTGATGTTGTACAGTTGTTCCATTATGTTGTTTTGTTGGAATAATTTATACTCGGATGATACGACTTCAACAGAACTTGGTTCAAGGTCACTTCCGGTTTCGTAACATTTACATTGACGAAAATCAGAGATATCTTGTTTCACTTTATTTGCGAGGTTTACAAGGAAGAAAATTATCTTTCTTCTAGAGATGGTAAGTATCATCACTTTCCATTCAAATCTGGCACCGATCACTGATTAGCATCCATGAGGTTTTTAAACATATGATTTCACTGAATTTATAACAAATAAACAAATAATTACACAATACTTTAATTCTTCACAGAACATTTTTCTTCACTTTTACAAAGGAAAAAAATAAATATATAACATCCTGAATTGCATTTCAATAAATATAAAATTTTTGGTGACTGTACACTGATATGGTAGGGGACAATGAAAATAATCTTCCATAAATTTCCAGAGATTTTAAAATCAAAAATAGGACATATATGGATTTGTTAAATACATATTCATACAATTTCATACAAATCATCTGAAATAGAAAAAAAAATACAGCAATCTGCTGACGAATGTAGACAGGAAATATACTGTCTGTCGCTAAAGGACGCATTGCCATCATCATATTTTATATGACATTAAGTCTAAATGCCACCATAATCATTTAACAGTAATCAATCCAAAATCTTTTTCTCAATATACATAATGTGTACTCTTTTCTATTTATGTATTTCCCCTTTTTATCTGACTCTTTTTCCATGTAAAACATGTATTTCCCCTTTTTATCTGACTCTTTTTCCATATAAAACATATGTATTTCCCCTTTTTAATCTGACTCTTTTTCCATGTAAAACATATGTATTTCCCCTTTTTATCCGAGTCTTTTTCCATGTAAAACATATGTATTTCCCCTTTTTATCTGAGTCTTTTTCCATGTAAAACATATGTATTCCCCTTTTAATCTGAGTCTTTTCCATGAAATAACATATTGTTATTATTTTGAGTGCATCTGTACTTGTATGTTTTGTCAGAGAAGAGGTCTGTGTGTGATGATGGTGTGTGTAAAACTAACACTTGACACCTTTAACCTCTCCTAGCCTAACGTATATCATTTACTGGATGTTTATTTCCCTTCCAAGTATTATGGCTGATTATATGTCATTTATCTTATTAAAAGGCAAAAATAGATTTTTGTTCTCCAATCAAAAAGCAAATATACATTCTTGTCTTCCAATCAAATTACAGTAATAAATGTATGTCCTCCAATCAAGTTGATACATTATACAAATTTACATATCCTTCAGACTGCTGGATAATGCAAGCCTATTTTCAAATTACATTAATGGGGAATTAGCTGTGTTTTTTTTTGTTTTTTTTTTGTTTTAATTTAATCTTTCCTTTTTACTACTTAAATTAATATACAATAACAAAAAAGAGATATACACAAGCATAAAAATTCTTAAAATTCTATATATTTTGTGAAAATTACTTGAGTAACCCAGTTTGACAATTATTCACTTGCAACTAATTAATTCATCCTTACTATTTGTATACACTTACAGCACTAGACTTGATCTTATTGTCACAAAATATATAGGATATAAGATTTTTTTATGCCTGTGTATAGCTCTTATTTGAATTTGTACATCAAGAACAAATAGTAAAAGAAAAAAATTGAAATAATTTTTTTTTGGTAAACACAGCTAATGTCCCTTTAATATGAAGTACACCTATCCTCCATACAGCTAACAATGTCCCTCACTTAACTGAAAACATTTGCACCTCAGCATCACATTAATTCAAACAAAATTTCATCATCCAGATTATCATCATCATCATCATCATCGTCACTTCCTATTGAAAATTCTTCCACGTCATTTTCATCATCGTTGTTGTCACCATCCTCATCTTCGTCGTCGTCACCATCATCTAAAAAGAAGTCTGATTGTATCAGAAAGAAAAGTAGATTGTATTTGTACCGGTATATATTTATTTTAAAACCTGCCAACCCTTATATACCAAAGTTAACTCACGCTCTTGTACCTTTCTAACCACAAGAGGTCCAAGGGACCTTAAAGTGCTCATCAGGCAAATTTGGTCAATAAGCAACTATGTAACTCATATTTTGTTTACACAGGTGCCCGTGACCATTACCTTGACCCCATGACCTGACAACTTTCTCTTAATATTTGTATAGAACAAGTCCATCAGTTTTTAGTTAATAAGCTATTTGTATAAAAACATATCCTGCAGCCCCTCCTAGGACCAAGTATCCTGCCAAATTTGGTTGAAATACATCTAGGTTACTGAGTGGACCAGGAAAATATAGCCTTACTGAGTGGACCAGACACATATATAGCCCTAATGAGTGGACCGGGCAATATATAGCCTTACTGAGGGGACCAGACACATATATAGCCTTACTGAGGGGACCACACACATATATAGCCCTACTGAGTGGACCAGGCAATATATAGCCTTACTAAGTGGACCAGACACATATATAGCCTTACTGAGTGGACCAGACACATATATAGCCTTACTGAGTGAACCAGACACATACATACACATACTGAGTGGATCAGACACATATATAGCCTTACTGAGTGGACCAGGCAATATATAGCCTTACTGAGGGGACCAGACACATACATACACATACTGAGTGGAGCAGACACATATATAGCCCTACTGAGTGAACCAGACACATACATACACATACTGAGTGAACCAGACACATATATAGCCTTACTGAGTGAACCAGACACATACATACACATACTGAGAGAACCAGACACATACATACACATACTGAGTGGACCAGACACATATATAGCCTTACTGAGTAAACCAGACACATATACAGCCTTACTGAGTGGAGCAGACACATATACAGCCTTACTGAGTGGAGCAGGCAAATACAGACATACTAAAGGGACCAGACACATATATAGCCCTACTGAGTGGACCAGTCACATATATAGCCCTACTGAGTGGACCAGACACATATATAGCCCTACTGAGTGGACTTGACATATATATAGCCCTACTGAATGAACCAGGCAAATACAGACATATTGAAGGGACCAGACACATATATAGCCCTACTGAGTGGACCAGACACATATAACCTTCCTGAGTGGAGCAGGCAAATACAGACATACTGAGCAGACCAAACACATATATAGCCCTACTGAGTGGACCAGGCAAATACAGACATACTGAGTGGACCAGACACATATATAGCCCTACTGAGTGGAAAAGGCAAATACAGACATACTGAGTGGACCAGGCATATATATAGCCCTACTGAGTGGACCAGACACATACAGACATACTGAGTGGACCAGACACATAGTCTTACTGAGTGGACCAGACACATATATAGCCCTACTGAGTGGTCCAAATAGGCATAAATGCAGACATACTGAGTGGACCAGACACATATACAGCCCTACTGAGAGCGGACCAGACACATATATAGCCCTACTGAGTGGACCAGACACATATATAGCCCTACTGAGTGGTCCAGGCAAATGCAGACATACTGAGTGGACCAGACACATATATAGCCCTACTGAGTGGACCAGACACATATATAGACATACTGAGTGGACCAGACACATATATAGCCCTACTGAGTGGAAAAGGCAAATACAGACATACTGCGTGGACCAGACACATAGCCTTACTGAGCGGACCAGGCATATATATAGCCCTACTGAGTGGAGCAGGCAAATACAGACCTACTGAGCACATATACAGCCCTACTGAGTGGACCAGACACATATATAGCCCTACAGAGTGGTCCAGGCAAATGCAGACATACTGAGTGGACAAGACACATATACAGCCCTACTGAGCGGACCAGGACATACATATATAGCCCTACTGAGTGGACTAGACACATATATAGCCCTTCTGAGTGGTCCAGGCACATACTGCATGCAGACATACTGAGTGGACCAGACACATATATAGCCCTACTGAGTGGAGCAGGCAAATACAGACATACTGAGTGGACCAGACACATATATAACCTACTGAGTGGAAAAGGCAAATACAGACATACTGAGTGGACCAGGCATATATATAGCCCTACTGAGTGGACCAGACACATATATAGCCCTACTGAGTGGAGCAGGCATATATATAAATACAGACAAATGAGTGGACTGAGTGGACACATATATAGCCCTACTGAGTGGACCAGACACCTATATATATATATAGCCCTACTGAGTGGACCAGGCAAATACAGACATACTGAGTGGACCAGACACATAGCCTTACTGAGCGGACCAGGCATATATATAGCCCTACTGAGTGGAGCAGGCAAATACAGACATACTGAGCAGACCAGATACATATATAGCCCTACTGAGTGGACCAGACACCTATATAGCCCTACTTAGTGGACCAGGCAAATACAGACATACTGAGTGGACCAAGCATATATAGACCTTATGAGTTTAGCAGGCAAATATAAACCTAATGCCTTACTAAGTTTAGCAGGCAAATATAGCCTTACTGAGTAGACCAGACATATACAGCCTTACTGAATGTAGCAGGCATATACATGTATAGCCCTACAAATGTAGCTCTACTGGGTAGAGCAGGCATAAATATATAGCCTTACTAAGAGTAGCAGGCATATATAGCCTTACTAAGTGTAGCAGGCATATATAGCCTTACTAAGTGTAGCAGGCATATATAGCCTTACTAAGTGTAGCAGGCATATATAGCCTTACTAAGTGTAGCAGGCATATATAGCCTTACTAAGTGAAATATTTACATTTCAAATGTTCCAGTGAACAAAATCTAACTTATAAGGTTTATATTAGCTTTTTGAATAATAATAAATTAAAAAAAAAAAACATGCCCCATAAACAATAACGTTAAATCTTGAGAAATACAAACCATCATTGGAATCATCTAAGCTATTTAATAAGTCATCGTCTTCGTCATCGTCATCATCTTCTTCTTCTTCTAGTCCTTCATCTTCATCCTCAGTCTAAAATGGGATTATCAAAGTAATTAATACTGATTTAAAAAGACAAAATGTATCAGAGAAATACAGAAAATTCAGTTATATTCGCAAGAATTTTAATTACGAGTTATGTTGTGTGAGCTTTTGCTTGCGATAATAAAATTCTCGCTGAATTTTCTAACCTGACACTGAAAGTGAAATTGAAAGTCACAATGCAATGTTATTTGGCTTGACTTTAGCCAACGGACATAAAAGGAAAGGAAAAGTTTTAGAAAATGGTTTATTTCTATTGAGAGTTCAAGTCAAAACAAGGGTGTATGGAGAACCACTTTATCATCTCGTGGACAAATTTAGAAGCAATGTTATGAGAAAAAAATGTCCCACAAAAATTTTCAGATTTACAGCACTAGGCCTCCAAGAGTAGAGTCATTGATGAAGATTTTCAAGTCCCATAACTCTGACAAAGGTATCAATATAATCACAATTGTTTTCTTTAACCCATTCATCCCTAAAGACACATTTGGACTTGTCTAAGTCATTGAATTACAGAAGAGTCCATTGTTTTTCAGGGGGTGTGTGTTGATGAGTTAACTCAACAGATGGTACATATTTGAAGAGAACTGAACAAATATCTTTATTCTGTTGCTGAGAATTTTGAAATGTCAAAAAGTTTAGTTACCCTGGCATCATCTGTTTTCCATGGCAAAAGGACATAAACGCTGTGTGCGTACAATAGCCAATCTCAACAATACTCAATCGGTAATATAATCATTCCAATTGAAAAAAACAAAACAAAAACAAACAACAACACACAAGCCATCACAAGCCTTGTGATCTGGAGATAGAACAATTGTTGAAAACAGATGACCATCAAATTCTCATAAAGCCAGGATATGACATTCCACTACATAACACAGGACATGAATAGTTCAGGCAACTTAAAACATAGGTTTTGACAATTGCACTGAGTTCACATTCCTGGAAAGGACATGCAAGATTTTGTCTACAAGTAACCCATAATGTATCTTTAAATGTAGAAAGGGAAGAATGAAAATATTTCTGTACATATTTTAAAATAATACCACGCAAACTTGGAAGAGGTTCTACGGACTACTAATCTCTCCAGATGTATTTTTTTGACATTTGTAGTGAAATTGATCATTTTTATTACTGATATAAGATTATCATGACAAATCACAAACCTGATCATCCTCCTCATTTCGAAGTTTTCCAATTTCGTAGAGTTTACAAACATATGTCTCCTCTGTACCAAGGTCTGATGATGCCGTATTCTATTTAAAAAAAAAAAATACTATTAATAGAAATGGTATAATGCTTTAGATTCATAACAAAATATTCTGGAATTCACCTAAACAGAACAATTTGAGGAGGGGGATTGTGATTTTAATGTTTTCAGATACTTGTATATATGTGTATTTAGAAAATACAATGCGAGAATGAGCACCGGGGAGAGCAAGTGTTTTCAATTCTCGAAGGCAAAATCTACAAATAAGAAATATTACGTTTAACGGTATGCCTTGCTTTTTTTGATAATGTGGTAAGGACCCTTGTCTCAGCTGCTGGCTCATTTAACACACAGAGGTATGTGACGCCAGAAATGTTTCTAAGTTTTTTACCTCAACCACGGCTAAGTAGCAGTCTGACTGGTCTGTACATAAATCCAAAATACTTTTTGACTTGACATCTATCGTAGCTGAAAAAGAAATATTTCTAATCAATCATCTGAACTTGTTTTATTAAAATTCTTTGCATGCTGCAAAAAGAGGCCCAGATGGCTTTAAAGAGGATCTATATTGGTTTTAAGACGATTTGAAAAATGTTCAAAATCTAAAGAAATGATCTTAGGATTTGATGCTTTAATATTGTGCTCAATTTTCGCAATAATTCTGATGCATCTATTGAATTGTACTAAAATCAATATCAGCCTAAACTGTTTTAATCCTTTCATCCCTGAGTGGTATGCTCTCTTCTATTGTTTAAACCAGTCCATTATGGTATGTAAGGTTGAAAGGGTTAATTATCTGTGAAAAGTGTACAGCACCACCTAGAATACAGTACTTGATTATTACCAAGGAAGATAACTCTGTAAGCAAAATTTTGTGGTAACATCATTTTTAAGTGCCTGCAAGTCAACCAGTGATATTAACTTTTATATTGTGATAATTTAAAAACAAGAAACTGCTAAAGACTGTATGGCTGGATTGCAAAGTAAAATCTAATCATTAAATAAGACACAAGTATAATGCCCATGTGTTTGGAACTATTTCTTGATGTCAAAATGTTCAAGCACTATTCACCAAAGTCTTTTGTTTTATAATTATAAAAATATGAAGTGTGTACATCCTTCCATCGCCAAGAATTTACTTCAACCTGAAACTTTAACCAAAATGTTGATCCCCACCCCATTACTACTCTGATCCACCCCCAACATTCAAACCCATATAGCTCAATTGCACTTGTCACAGGTAACCTACTGGCTAAGTATGAAGTCTGTACCTCTATCCATTGACCAGAACTTGCTTCAACCTGAAACTTTAAGCAAAATGTTGATGCCCACCCCAATTACTACTCTGATCCACCCCAAAAAATTCAATTGCACTTGCCACGGGTAATCTACAGACCAAGTTTGAAGTCTGTACCTCTATCAATTACCCAGAACTTGCTTCAACCTGAAACTTTACCCAAAATGTTGATCCCCATCCCAATCACTACTTTGATCCAGCACCAAATTTCAAACCTACATAATTCAATTGCACTTGCCACAAGAACCCACATAATGCAATTACACTTGCAACAGGTAACCTACAGGTAAAGTATGAAATCTGCACCTCTATCAATTGCTGAGAATTTGCTTAAACCAAAATTTTAACCAAAATGTTGACAGACAGAAGGACATCCTCAATCTATAGACTGGACTTGCTTTGTAATCCGACCAACAAAACTGACAGATCCAAACTAGACTACAAACTGGTAAAATTCAATAAGATTTTAAAATACCTATTGAACTGTACTCCCGAGCATCAAATGTTCTGAATGTTGAACTATACGGACTTTTGACTTTGTATTCCATGTCCTCGTCCATGTGGATAGCTAGAATTGAAATGAGACAACTAAAAGTTTAGTTTACATTATAAAAAAAAAAAAAAAATATATATATATATATATACACACACACATATTTTTATATATATACACACACACACATATATATATATATATATATACACATACACACACACACAGTGCAACTTCCCGAACCTTCTTAAAACCGATGTATTTTCACGGCGAAAATGTGTTAATGTATGTAAAATAACCTCCAAATATCAACCTTACCTGTGGAGAGTTCACTGCGCTGTTCAGCCGTGTAGGAGATGATTTCACTTCTATATATTTCCGTGTACAAGTTATTTACCTTGGGTCATTCTGTGTGTGCTATACTTCGATTTACATTGAACTGGATGTTCAAACAAAATTTTCTATCCGAATTAAACAGATGTACCAAATGCAAGTAATTTGTCTTTAGAATTACAAGGCACATGTAGGCCACTTCTCTTTCTTGAACGTTAACAAATATAAACTATCAATATACATGCATAGACTTCTAATTACAGAAATAATTTTCTGATAAATGATGAATTAAAACAACAAAAGTTAATCAGGCTGTTTATGGAGTTTGTTGTATTAAAACGTTAATTGACAAGCCATGGACATTTAAATTTACATCCTTCAACATAACGATACCGACCACGACTCTCATGTGATATATTACAATCTGTACGATGTTTTTGTAGATGTAAAAAGTAAGAATAGGCAGAAAAAAACCATTGAAAAGATACATGAGGTATCATCCTGTATGAGGCTAAGTAAACAGTACACATAAAACCGGAACGGACATTAAATATCACGAGTGTTTAAAACGGGAACTGACAGGAATTACTGATTTACGGTCAACTTCCAAAAACCGAACCCTCCGAAAACCAGACAAAATAAATAATCCGAACGAGGATCGGTTTTTGGAAGATGCATATTGCATATAACAAGCTTATAAATTTGTCCCGATGTCGGTCTCATCATTTAGTTTTAGTGCTGTATAACGAGGTATTTTACACGCAAGACTTACGATATATATCACTTTTTTTTCACACTGTATGTTTTCTTTTCAAATGAACTTTACTTTAATTAAGATCAAATTGACTGTATTATAAACTCTTGACTTGAATGTCACCCTGTGACACATGATTAAAAACATTGTATAATCAAGTTGCCTTATACAACTGGTTATCAATCGATATAACCAGTAATTTGACCTCATTCTGTATAACGATTCCGGCTATAACAACATATATATCTTTCTCCCTTCCATTTCATTATAAGTGGAGTTTACTGTATATACAGTATAAACTCGCTATCTCAAAATTCACGGGGCGCCCCGTTTACTTCAAGATATCCGAAATTCGAGATAACTAAAATTTTCAATTCACATATTTTCTCTATTCTTATTGGACAATGAATAGAGCTTCTCAGTGTACTGCTTAATTCAAATATGATCTAAGCAATTATTAATTACACTTTCATCTTGGCTCGTTAACGGAAGTCGATTGTCCCGTGTTTTGCAGGTAAACAAGTAATTTTAAAAATGATTTTTTGCGGACAAAATGTAAACTATCAGATGGTAACTTTGAGATAACAAGTGACAATTTTGTAATATTTCAATACTTCGAACCAGATAAGCGATATTTCGAGATAAAGACTTAGAGATATCCAGAATAAAAGTAGTATAAATATGTAGTTAGATCATTGGGACTGGCCGTTTGACTTTGACATAACCGGAATTTCGACTCATCCGATTTTGACATAATGAGAATTCATTGTATGTATATATATATATATATATATTATATATATATATATATATATATATATTATATATATATATACACACACACACACACACACATATGTATATATATATATATATATATAGCTTTACCTGTTTACTATGAAGGTCACTGATGCTCAAAATAGACATAGCTATATTTGGTTTTCCGATGATATCTTGAATTAAAGATGCCAGATGTGTATAAAACTTGATTCTGTGTTACCTTATGAAGTACTCTAATCTGGGATCATGTATGGTATTTTAATATCAACTATCAAATTTGAATGCAATTTGACACAAACATATTTAATCAAGAGATCTATTACGGATATATATCTTTGGTCACTAGTACATATCTAGGTCAATCTTGCAATCAAGGTCTTGGCTACTTCAAAATTGTGATGACAGCCGGGGAATGAGTGCTGCATGCCACACCGACTGTAAACTTGTTCATATGTATATTGGAATAACATTTTTGTTCACAAAAGTTCACAATTACCACTGTAAATATATTATCAGTCAGCATAACTTTTGTTTTTTTACTTCTAATTTCCCTTCTCTGTTGAATGACTTTAACTTCAAAATACAAATTTATAGATTAATGATAATTTACCATATAAATGAAATATGCTCTAATCACATGACTGTTTTACCCGTTAACCTTTCCGTCACAGACAGATTATACATACCATATATTACATCACCATTGGCATTAAATCGGATTTGACATTGACTGAGGGCTGGAACTGTGTGTAAAAGGTGATAAGAACGAATATCCCACTGAGGTCAGTTAAGGTTAAATCAGTTAATAAACAATATTGTAACAACACATAAAGATGTTTAACTGTTTGTTTACGCTACATATCAACATGTGATAACAGCCAGTTTGAAATGGTGGAAAATAATCCCGCACAGAAAAGAGCTAGAGGATTCTGTGGGTAAACTCTTGTAGCAGACACAATAAATTGTCTCTGTCTGGAATTGAATGTAGGACCCCCAGTTTTCAAATGTGGTGCTCCACCAATGGGGATAAACCTCTAGCACAAGCTAGTAGGAACACAATCTAATCACTGCTACATTATCCTCTCCATTTTGAAAGAGATGTCCCGACTCTTCATTCAGATGTAACAATCACTTATTGTGAGATTAGTGATGGATCATCGTATTTTATCCAGAAAGAACCAAGGTTATAATGTGGACGCCAAATGTTGTAGAGGCAATGACTTGTCTTTGCCTGGAATCCAACCTAAGACCCCAGGCTTTCAAATCTAGTGCTCTACCATTTGATCTAAAAAATAACCCCTCTAGGCCAAGCTAATACAAACAACATATAACCACTGTTTCACTTACACAAGCTTTTCAATAAAATAAGCTTAGCTTCCAGCTGAACTAAAAACCATTGCTCACTAGAGGTTTGAGCTGTCATGGATTAATTTTTGAAATCATGATGCCAGGAATTTTCCATCCTATCATATGAAAAACCAATGCATTTTTCCCCCAATTTTCAGTCAAAATTTCCCAACTAAAGTCAAATGACAATGAATTTGAAGAGATTTTTGTATTTTCAAATAGTTTTGTGTATTTCTTGATTACCGTACTCAATTTCAATAAAATGTTGCTAAAATTTCCAATTCAAAAGGCCCAGGCCCCATTTCCAAAGGAGTGTGGAAAATCCCTGGTTTTTTAATCACTTGGCCCTGGATGCCTCCAGGAAACAAACTCTCAACATAAGGGCCTTAATGGTGAGACAAGTTCCGACATTATCTACAAATCCGCTGTCAGACCAGTGAGTCATGAAATTGACATTACTTCTTACACTTATCATAAAGGTGTTTGTGCCAAACTTGAATAGACTTGGAACTTGCAAGTTTTGAGAAGGGGTTCAAATTGTTCAGAAGTTAACACCTGATGCATATGCGTATAATTAAAACACCCACACATTGCTGGATGACGAAAGATTGTAGTTCACCTCTCAAGTGACTCCATAAGACTACAAAACATGTCCACAAGATAATGAAGCGTTTTCACAAAAGATATAGAAATTCAAGAATTTTATGCACATGTATATTGTTTTTGTTACTGCACTCAATCTAAGTAGTAAAAAAAGTTTTGGAAAATAAACACAGCTAATGCCCCTTTTAGTATATCTATGAGCTTAACTTTTTATCTAAAACTCCTGTTTAAAAAGGATACAACTTCAGAATTTATGATGATTTCCAGATCCAATGGATGGAAGGTTCCTGAGATATTAGAATTAAATTTGTCAAACTTGTGAATTGACTTCCCGGTTCGGACATCCCATAATACCCCGTCATTTAGCACCAAATCGTCTGTTGCATTAAATGTTGCTCGGTTGTCACGGTAATTGTTGGCCTTGTTACTATCGTAGAGTTTGAGTATTTGTTGACCCGTTAAAACATCGTATATCTGTAAAATAAGAATAATAAGAATACTTAAAATGCCATCTAAAAACACTTACAGGCAAGCTTGCCTTAAAGCCCACCTTTGTATAAAGGGCACCTGCCAAAAGAGGCCACTCAAACATTACCTTTGTTAGCTTTTTTTTTTATAATGATGACCCCCTGTCTATAATGGTTACTACTGCCTGTTCCCTGTGGGCTTTATAGGCAAGTTTGACAGTCTTAGGTTCTTTTTGTACAGTTAACTTACGGAAAGCCGGTTGTCTCTTCCCAGGTACATAGTCACCAGGTTCTCTCCTGCACCATATAACCGGTAACTGAAAAATTGTTCAGAGTGGCGCAAAACACTATTCAAAATAAAAAATAGCTCACTTGGCCCTTTGGGTTTTAATGATATCCTTATATGGCCTATTGTTTTACACAACTCCATTTATACATGAAATTTTCAATGATTATACACATCATTTTTCAATTGTGTCTCGAGTAAGACAAAGTCAAATACTCCATGACACAGCTTTAAGTCCTTTGATCAACATTACAAGTGATAATGAGTATGTGCTCTGCTGCCTACCTGCATCTTAAACTTATTTATATCAGAAAGGGGGAAGTTGAAACGAGTGAAAGCCACACCCAATGACTGCCATATCAATGACAGACTTGTGAAAGGAGCATTGTCCTGGTGAAACAAGACACTTTAACTGAGCTTTCCAGGTCGCGGATTTTTTTTCTCTTAACTGCCTAAGAAGAGATGCATAAAATGTCACCTATGACAATATAATGGACTTGAGAGACCATTTCAGGAGTTGCCACGGTGACAGGCTTTCCAGGATGGAGGGTCATCCTGATGGCTCTGCCTGCCATGCTCCCGATTTTCAACTCAACAGTTATAAAAGGAAGTTATGCAGGAGTAACTTCCCTTGGATTAGTATACGACACTTACCAATCTACTTTAAAACCAATCTCGCACTGCTCCCGTTTTCTGATGTGTTGCGTAGAGGATCTAACGCAATCTGCTATGGGGTCATGCGTTGGTGACCTCTCGTAGATGTGTAATATTCGACCAATAAAAATGTTACTTACAAAAATTAATGGCGAAGAGATGTTAGTTATTTCATAAAAAATAAAACATTTTATAATATCTTTTGTGATTCAAACCCATCCAGGGGTATGAATATAATTCTGTACTACCATATTTTGTGTGTTCAGTGTTGTTTATAATGTTAAAAATGTTTACATCTCTTTGCCATTTGATCGCTTACAGGATTGTGTAAGTCACTTTTTCGCTGGTGGAAAATGACACTTAAGAGGTCATCCACAAGTGACCCCATAGCGGATTGTGTTAGATCTTATACACATCATATCTGAAAACAGGAGCGATTAGAAATCTGTTTTGAATTAGATTAGACACTTACATGAGCTGTTTCATCTTTTGTACCAATAATGCGGTCCTGTATGTGTTTACTGAATTCTATATGATCGTCATCGAATGAATATCTGAAAAAGACATTGATATACAAGGTAATGTCAATCAAAATAAGAAGGCAACACGAGAACTCAATCCTTTGTAACACATAGGTAATATCAAATAATATAACATAGTTAAGTTATATCAAATAATATAACATCGTTAAGTTATATCAAATAATATAACATCGTTAAGTTATATCAAATAATATAACATCGTTAAGTTAAGACTTAAGACGACATAGGTCACCTGGGACAACATTGTATCTCAGAAACTGAAATGTGGACAAAGAAGTAGGTCAAGGTCAGATGTTATTATCTAGGTCATGAGGTAAAAGTTAACCATATCATCTGAAAGAGCTGATCATTAGGATTGCAGATGAGAACTATTAAAGCTCTTCTACTTATAGTTCAACAGATATAGGCCAGGTTAAAGCATTTGCCCTTGGACGACACCCACAATGCTGATGATACTGGGCAGTATAATGTTGGCTCTCAGACATTTTGTCTTGGAGAGCTAAAAAATTCCAGTTTTAAACTTGTATTTACAGTTACTGCAGCACGCATGCACGCACGCACGCACACACACTCACACACACACACACACACACACATTATATATAAACATAAATGAGTTAATGAGCTAAAGGAAAATTTCCATCTGCCTTGTGTTATTTTGAGATGAGTTATGGGCTTTATATTCCGAGAGAAATGGTGACAGTAACAACAAAATTTGACAAGATGACAGTGTATGACAACTTTACAAGTAGACAGTATACTGACAACTTAGAAAAAATGACAAGATAATACTGCAATTTGACAAACTGACAATATATGACCTATAAATACATGACCTATCTGAGGTATATGACTTATACATGACCTATATATTTTAAATCACCTATATAACTTACATGACCTATCTAACTTATACATGACCTATATACTTAAATATTACCTTTATAACTTATAAATTACCTTTATGTCTTACATATAACCTATATAATGTGTATAGGACCTATATAACTTACTTATTGTTGAAGGTATCTCCATATGTCCACACTCCAGATCCGGAGCCAGAGTAAGAGGTAAGTAGTAACTTCCCATCCTGGAATGAATTTAAATCATTTGTTTACTTAACAAATCATACAAAATCCAAACACAACATCAAAATTTATCTGAAGATGATGGTTTTTCATCTTCATTGTTTTAAACTACACTAAACTATCTCTCAGCATACCGTGTTGGGGAACTTTGTATGATGGTTCAGCAGCCATTTGGATATAGAGGCCCAAAACCTTATCAAACAGCTGGACATTTGCCAGTGCTTAATATACCCTTTATGGTTTGAACATTTGTTAGTTTTTGCCTACCTTTGATGATAACATTGGCAAGTGACTGACTCACCCTTGCTGATGATATTGGTAAGTGACTGACTCACCCTAGATAACATAGGTAAGTCAGTGACTTACACTAGATGATAATATTGGTAAGTCAGTGACTTCACCTTGATGACATTGGTAACTCAGTGATTTACCCTTGTTGATAATATTGGTAAGTCACTGACTCACTCTTGATGATAATATTGGTAAGGCACTGACTCACTCTTGATGATAATATTGGTAAGTCACTGACTCACTCTTGATGATAATATTGGTGACTGATGACATTGGTAAGTCAGTGACTTCACCTTGATGAGGACACTGGTAAGTCAGTGACTTACCCTTGTTGATAATATTGGTGACTGATTCACTCTTAATGATGACATTGGTAAGTCAGTGACTTCACCTTGATGAAGACACTGGTAAGTCAGTGACTTACCCTTGTTGATAATATTGGTAAGTCAGTGACTCTCTTGATGATAATATTGGCAAGTCACTGACTCACTCTTGATGATAATATTGGTAAGTCAGTGATTCTATCTTGATGATAATATTGGCTAGTCACTGACTCACTCTTGATGATAATATTTTTAAGTCAGTGACTTACCCTTGTTGATAATATTGGTAAGTCACTGACTTTCCCTTAACAACTTATCCTTGATGATAACATCAGTATGTTACTGACTTACCCATTTATTGATATTTCTTACAAACTTAAGATGTTCACTTACCCTCGACGGTTGAAGATCTGATATAGGTGATGAATGACAAGTAAAGCTTCCTGTTTCCTGTTAAAAAAGACAAAATATTAATAAATGAGCACGATATATAGGATAAATCTATTAGAAAAAATAATCTCACAATTTTGTTGATAAAAAATCCCCCCGTAATGTTTTCAAATTCCAAAATTATCAAGACAACTATTTCATGTGTTACTGAAATTTGATTTTACACATAACATGTATTTAACTTTCAAACATCTGGTATGAACTTATTCAAACTTTCTATATGCATTCTGATCGTTATATATTGCATAGACTTACCTCCCCTGTTTGGAGACTAGTAATTTTGACATCACCCCAGTATGTACCAAATATCAGTGACTGCTCATCAGCCTGAAATCAGATGTCATAATTGTACAAATTAGGTCATTAGGTTATTAATTATACTAAGATTTCACAACCTTACTTATTACACATCCAACTTATTTCAGACCTATTTTTTTTGTCAGTTTGAGTATAAACCCAAGACCACGTGTTATCCGGTAAAAACAAGAGGCCAAAAAGAGGCCGACCTATTTATAAAACACCAAACCAGGGCCCAAGGTTATTAAATTCAGTAAATGGACAAGCTCACTTTTCTGTAAAGTCAGAAAATTTGTCTGTGTTATTACCGTAATTCAGATTATTTTGTTGTTTTCATTTATCAATGAAATTTAAACCATGAATTTTTTTTACACAAATTACACCTGGTAATAGAAATGGAATCCTTTACAAACAAGTTTTTTTTTGTATTTCAACACAATTAAATGTCAAAAAATTTCTTTTATTTTCAAAACAAAGAAATTTTAACCCCACGAAATTTCCTGACTATACAGTATTTTGACATTAGCTTTTCACAAAACTTGTGTCTGCGACTGACAAGAAATTACATTAAAGTTATCATTCCAGTTAACTCATCAACCCCTCAGAAACAATGAACTCTTCTATAAATGAATGACTTGGGCAAGTCCAATGTATCTTTAGGGGTGAATGAGTTAAACATATTTTAAATTAACTTTTATGATTTCTCCATCAAACCAATGAAAAATACCTTGAAAAATTTAAGTATGTAAGCAAGCTTTTTTATATACATGTATATCTTTCGAAAGTTTCTTCTGATGAGCCATGATTTTCATCTTTATTTATAAATGTATGCAATAAATAAACAAAATATCCAGATGAAGCATAACATTTGTATGTTTTCATATCAAAGTCTGTAAAAATGGGTTTGACTTTAGCATTTACAGAATTTGGTGGGCCCCAAGCCCACAGGTCATGTAAGAGTCAGACCACCTTATAATGACCGTTGCCACGCCAACAATTTCACCTACTGATGAGATTTTGCAAAATCTTTAATTCCATGTACAATGGAACCCTGTTTAGGAGACCACCTTGTTAAGGATACTACCTTGTTGAGGAGACCTCACATTTCAGACCCTAAATTTCCTCTTGATAATTTTTTTATAAGTACAGAACCTCACTTAACTTATAAACCCCTGAAGTCATATTAGTACCTTCCCATTTCAAAGAATGGATAAGTCCACAGGCAGAATTCAGGGGTGTATGATCTAGAATAAAAACTTCATAATATTTTTACATGCAATATCAACTTGTTCACCCCCAAATTATGAGAGTCAACCATAATGATATGGACGAGTCTAAATGTGACGGCAAGGGTTGATAAGGTAAGAGACTACCTCACTTATCAGACCACTTTAAGTCAGTCTGTTACATGGTCTTAATTGTAAGGTTCCACTCTACCTGGTTTAACCAAAGGAGAACCATCTGAATGATTCAAATTAATCTAGCATCAGTTCAAATAAATCATATCCAAAACGGTTTTAGTAAGTTTAACAAATGCACATGGAAATTTTTACTATCTTCCAACTACTGTTCAGACTTATAAAAAATAAATTTGATTTTAGTACTTACCGAGAATGAGCAACAGAGATATCCGCCTTCATCTGAATTTCTATATGTCTGACAAGGTCGAAATCTAAAATAATATATCAAATCAAATAGTCAAACTTGTCTATAAAGGCCACTCTAGGGAACATGCAAAAGAAGGCATTATAGACATTATAAAAAGGTTTATTCACTATGAAAAAGTTAACAAAGGTTATATTCTAATGACCTTTATTGGCTAGTGTCCTTTATATGAAGGTGACTTTTAATGTAAGTTAGACTGTACATCAGGGTTTCCACAAGGAGCTGAGAGTCAGGGGTCATTGACCCCTCAGTGAAAATTTCTGGGGGTCAAAACTCAAAATTGAAGTGTCATAATGAGTCAAGAGTCGAAATTACAAGTTTCAATGCACTTTTTGTAAATGTAGATGCAACGACTACACAACCTATAAATGCTCTGCAAGTCAGGGTTGTAATGTGTTACCAAGTAAAGTACACCTTTAAAATAAGTAGATCTATTTCTATTTCTAAATTTATGTTGATTTGATTTTCTTTATTACTGGTCCATACTCCATGTTAGTCATGGGACATTTATAAAGTTCCATCACCCTTGCCTCAACCATTTTTTTTTTTGGGGGGGGGGGGGGGGGGGGGGGGGGGCTATGCCAATTCTGCCCAGATTTAAAGTTATTTATTTCTTTGTTTTTAAAATTGGGTTTTACCAAAAAGGTAACTTAAAATCTGGGCAATATTACAGCAGTGATTATATAATAACAATACATGTAGTACATAGTAAAGCAGTAAGCTTGATAGTTTATACCGCCCACTTGAAACTGACCGCTTGTCAATAAGCATGTGCTATCAAATTGCGCAATTTCATTGGTCAATTGCTTTACACATCTTCATGAAAAACGTTAGATTAACTCTTTGGTAAAAAATACCAATAGTCAAAATGACCCCTGTGGCTAACTTGTCAAGTGTCAAAATCAGGTTGTAGTGAAATTTGGGGGAGTCAAAACCCGAAACCTCAAGTCAAATGGAAACCCTGGTACATGTATATTTCAACAGATAAATAGAGATTCTACAAGGAGTGTTAGTTCATTATTGTGTTCATCTAACTCCAGTCAGTTTATTTTCAAAATTTGAAAGACACAAGGTTTACTGTCAATCAAGAGCAAAATTGTTATGTTTTCAACCATTTTGTTAGATTTTTAGGTTCTAGTATGCCTAGAATCCATGCTTTCCAAAAGTGAGTGATGACATATTTGAAGCCTGATGCTCTAACCACTTGGCTGCCCTGGATAATAGCTATACCCTCCTGCAGCTTCGTGCTAGGGGATAAGACATGACTTTCTGGTTTTTGAAGGTTAGTACAGATATACATTACCTGCTCATAAAATATAATGTCCTCTGGCTCTAGCATGCATATATTGATGTGAACACACTTACCGACTGTAAATATATTTCCTGTCTGAACTAGCACCATAGAGACCTCCATATTTGGGTTTTTGCTGGAAAAGAATATCCATATTATATATATATATATATATATATATATATATATATATATATATTATATATATATATATATATTATATATATATATATATATATATATATATATATATAATGATTATAGATAAAAGTTTTCTGGAACATAAGATGACTTTTTTAGAACTTAACAGGGTAAAACATGCTCTAGGACATGTCAAATTTTCAGAATTTTTTTTTTTGAAGTTGGGTTAATTATTCATTTTTTGACCTCCTGAGTAAAAAAAAATAGGTCTCTAAGACTTAAGTTTTTTTCCGAATATTGGCTGGACTCAAATGAACCTCCTGGTTACAAGATCCAGTCAAAACCCTTTTGGTGATACCTGGACCCCAGAATAATGAAATTTCACAAACATCATTTTGTGGGTCAATATTTTCTGTGACAAAATATTGGGGTCTTTGGTTACACCAGAAGGGTCTCAAATAAGGCTCCAAAATCATATATGAGATCAAAATTGAACCTTTCTTTTTTAGAGGTCTGCAGTTTCCTACCCAAAAGACTTTAAGGACATTTTGGGGTGGTATGGAACTTATTTGGACTCAGTTATGTGTGTCCAAAATTAATTTTAGAGTGCAATAGATAGCACTTCCGGTTCTTTCACATTTGCAACCATATTTGTAACTTTTCTGGTTCCATTTTCTCAAAATTTGGTATAATGTTATATCTTGGAATGCTGTAACAGGTCTAAAAGTTTCAAGCCGGGAACTCAAAGGTCATATCTTTGTGCAATAACACAATTCTACAGATATCTGATGTTCAAGAAGCTCTGGGTCTCTTCAGTTATGAATTCAAATATTTACAGAATTTCAATCTGGTCTTCTTCCATGAGGAAAGACATTGCCATCCGACAATCAGAAGTGGCGTCAAATTCCCTGGAGAATCTGATATCTCCAGAGGACATAAATCAATTCATGGACAGTGATCATGTAAAACAAGACGACCTAGAAAGGGAATGGTCAGACTTATTAATCGTTCAGTTCAGAAACATTAGAAATTTTCTAATGTTTATTTCTGTACTAAGGAATGGGCAGACGGCGGGTGTCTTGAGGCATATGACTGTTGAAGAGTTTGACTCTGGGGAAAGATCTACGAAAGGTTACACAGTGCGAGTTCGCCATCATAAAACCTCATATGGTGGACCTGCACCTTTATTCTTAGCTGACAGTTTGCATGACTTTGTGCAAAAGTATACAGACCTTAGATATCATTTTCTAGGCTTAGACTGAGGCATGGTTCATACAGGCACTTGAGTTCAAAATTCAACTTCAAGGACTTAAAATATTTTTTCAAGGACATTTAAAGGCAAATATAATCAAGAATGCTTAGTTTTAGACACTTCAAAACAGAGTTTTCAGCTATAAATTATCATTAATATCAAAAAAGAGTTTTACATTGGCTTTTTTTTACATCTTAGACTTTATTCTTTCAATATTTTTTACTTTTCTGTTTTATAATACATGTACTCTTAACCCTTTTACTACTGCACATATACACATACACTACACACAGTAGTAGGACATACATGAGTTTGCAAAATTTATTTTCACTATATATTCTTTAATAGTAAATTGATGTTTTTTCAGTAACTCTAGAATTCATCATTTATCCTATTTTAACAAAACTTGATTCATGGAAAGTTGAGGTTTTGGTTCTCATATGCTCATGCTGAGATGATGCAATATAATTCCTTTGTGTCCTACTACTGTACATTGTATATCATTACTGCCTGCTGCAATGTCATGACTGTACTGTAATCTCTTACTACTGTACATTGTATATAATTACTGCCTGCTGTAATGTCATGGCTGTACTGTAATCTCCTACTACTATACATTGTATACAATTACTGCCTGCTGTAATGTCATGGCTGTACTGTAATCTACTACTGTACATTGTATACAATTACTGCCTGCTGCAATGTCATGGCTGTACTGTAATCTCCTACTACTGTACATTGTATACAATTACTGCCTGCTGTAATGTCATGGCTGTACTGTAATCTCCTACTACTGTACATTGTATACAATTACTGCCTGCTGTAATGTCATGACTGTACTGTAATCTCCTACTATACATTGTATATAATTACTGCCTGCTGCGATGCCATGGATATACTGTAATCTCCTACTACTATACATTGTATACAATTACTGCCTGCTGTAATGTCATGACTGTACTGTAATCTACTACTACTGTACATTGTATATAATTACTGCCTGCTGTAATGTCATGGCTGTACTGTAATCTCCTACTACTATACATTGTATATAATTACTGCCTGCTGTAATGTCATGGCTATACTGTAATCTACTACTATACATTGTATACAATTACTGCCTGCTGTAATGTCATGACTGTACTGTAATCTACTACTGTACATTGTATACAATTACTGCCTGCTGTAATGTCATGACTATACTGTAATCTCCTACTACTATACATTGTATACAATTACTGCCTGCTGTAATGTCATGACTGTACTGTAATCTACTACTGTACATTGTATACAATTACTGCCTGCTGCAATGTCATGACTGTACTGTAATCTCCTACTACTATACATTGTATATAATTACTGCCTGCTGTAATGTCATGGCTATACTGTAATCTCCTACTACTATACATAGTATATAATTACTGCCTGCTGTAATGTCATGGCTGTACTTGAATCCCTACTGTACATTGTAGAAACAATTATTGCCAGCTGCAATGGATCATATAAAGATACTGAAAATCTCCAACAATACATTGTATATAATTACGTGGACTGCTGCGAAAGAACATGGATATAATTAGAATTTGAAACTAAACTGTACATTTTATACAATTACTGCCTGCTGTAATGACATGGCTTCCACATTTCATCTTTTGTAACTGGGCTATACTTTGTATGATAATTTTATTGCATGCTGTAATGTCATGGCTATGCATAATCTCCTGTAAATTTAATACATTGTTTAAAATAATCCTCATGCCTGCTTTAATGTCATGGCATTACTGTAATCTAGGGACTGTACATTGTATTCAATTACTGCCTGCTGCAAAAATTTCATGACTGTCAGTTTAATTCTCCGTCCGGGATTGCAAAATTAAATTGTATACAATTATATCTTCTTCAATGTCATCATTTTCATTTTGTTCAATCTAGATACTACACCGAGATTGTGAATACAATTACTGCCTGTTTAAAGTCATGGCTGTACTGTTATCCATACTATACATTGTATATAATTTTTATATCCTAAGTAATGTCATGACATACCGTGCTGTAATATGGCCTACTTACAGTTTCATTTCAGTTCATCTTTTCCTGCTGTAAAAGTCACAGACTGAATTGTAATCTCCTACTACTTTTCATAACAGTATATTACGTAGTCTTGTAAACTGTAATGTCCTTTCTCATAACAGTAATCTCCTAATACTAAGTTGACATTGTAACACAATTACTGTTTTGGGTGCTACAGGATGACAGCATCTGTAATCTCCTACTAGGCATTTTCATTGTATACAGGGGTGCCTGAGTAATGGCATGGCTTTAGCAGTAATTTACAGTACAGTATTGAAAGGGATGTTCAAAAGTTTATGCACTCCCTATTGACACATCCAAACATCAACAGGACAGACACCACCAAATATTTTGTATATAGGCCTCAATGCTAAATGTCAAAACTTCAGGTCACTGTAATCCCCTACTTTATTATACATCTGGGTCATATAAGTACCCCTGCTGGAAGATGTCATGGCTATAACTGTAAATTTCCTATCTAAAGTACAGGTTGCCGTTGCATTTTTACTTGCTGTAATTTTCACTGGTTTATACTCGTAGTATTCCGCACCAAAGGAAAAATATCTATTGTCATACAATTACCCTCCCTGCAATTGTAATGTCAACCCTATAATTCCAAATCTACTACAACTATTCATTGTATACAATTACTGCCACCTTTAATGTCATCACTATACTGTAATGGCCTAACTACTATTTTGTTTAATGAATTAATCAGCTCGCTGTAATGTCATGGCTATACTGTACCCTCCGCACAACTTTACATTGTATAAAATGTCTGCGCCCATGTTGTAAACAAAGCCATGTGTTTTACTGTAATTTCTTACTACTATACATTGTATACAATTAGTGCCTTTGCTGTTTTGGAAATGGCACTATACTGTAATCACCTACTACTTAATACATTGTATACAAACCTGCCTGCAGTATATGTGTCATACCTCTCAATCCCATTCATTGATATTAACAAATAAATGCATTATATGTAATTGTCTGTTTTACTTTCATGATTGTCATACAATTATTGCCTTTGTAATGTCATGGCTATACTGTCATTATCCTACTTTGAACATTGTATACCATTATTTACCAATATTGACCTATCAAATAATGTCATGGTACCCCTTATAATGTATACCATTTTCTTCACAAAAAGCTTAAACATTGTATACATGGATTAATGCCCAGCTGCGAATTTCTAAAGCTCACTTAATGTAAACCATGTCATTTTTTATATCATCAAGCTTTTATTGAAAGGAATTTACCTTAATAAAAGTGTTTCTGGGATGGGATATTACATAAACACATTTCATAGACTTATTGGAATATAAAATATGTTATGTAATCATTTTCAGACATAAACAATTTTCTTTAATTACAGTCTCATGATGTAAGTAATGAAGTAAGGGCAGATAATTGAGTCTGACTTTAAAATGACTGACAATTAGATGGTGCAAAATGATACAAATTGCTTTTAAAAGGATATGACTGTTTGTTTCATTTAATTAAGTCAAATTTATCTATACTAAGTGTTTGAAACCAGTAAAAGTCAATATCAGGTGTTAATTTTTGTCTGGTATGACCCATAGAGAGTGTTAAGTGACATTTGCTGGGGGGGTGGGTGGAAAAATGATAAACAAAAAATTGATTGCAAATTTAGATAACATATGAAAACATGCAACTTGAGGAATATTAGCGTTATAATCATTTATAATTGATACTTTGTAATTAACAGGTACTGGAGTTTAATAATAATAAAAATCTCTTATTGGACAATATTTGCTTTTTAACAATTGACAGTTCCTTATTTCTTAAAATGTTGAGGATTATGAAAAAAATGTTTAAAACGTTATTGCTAAAGATATTTTTGAACAAAAATTTATTACCCAAATTTCAGTTTTAATGACCTAACCACAATATGGATTCTTGTGTACAGATTAAAATAAGGGGGGGGGGGGGTATATCTTCTTCAATTTTTACTGTTTACATATGGCATGATGAAATATTTTGATGAGACTTAAATGCTGAAATGCAGTTTAATACACTTAAAAATGAGATGATTTTTACCCTTCAGAACATTGATATATACAAAAAGTACAAAATACACTGCATGAGTAAAATGACATGGTCCAATTAGTAGATTTTCCCTCAAAAAAAGAAATTAACCATACCTCAAAAAGGTCTGATTTTTAATTCAAATCCTAAATAGAAACATCATTCCAAAATATCTTGCTAAAATTAGTCATTATGCATAACCTTAATATGAATTATTTATAAAAGAACATGTTCATGTTTGTAGGAGAGGGTGGGGGTTTACTTTAATTTTCCAAGAACAGATGAAATTTTGCCAATAAATGAGAAAATATTAGTTTTAGAATATAAAACATACTGATAAAATTAAGCTCAATATGCAACAAATGCATAATAATGTGTTTAGAGGCAGCACACCTATTAAATTTGCACCTTGTGGACCCCCAACAGGTGACATAGAGACCCCAGATCTGTTTAAAAGTATGAGTAAAAAAGTGAACAATGAGAGAAATGGCTTACTTTAAGGCTTCATCCAGCCTACATGTGTCAAATGTTTCTGACAAATATTTTCCCATAGGCCTCAATGCAAAAAAACTTCAGGTCACTGTCACTCCCACATCTGGGTCAAATAAGTACCCTGTGGGGAAGATCAATATTTTTGATAACAAAATTTGCAATCAAAAGTATAGGTTGCCGTTGCATTTTTACTTCAAATTTTCACTTGTTTACAACTCGTAGTCACCAAAGGAAAAATCTATTCTCATATGGCCCCTCCCTTTCAGGCAACCGTCAACCCTATACACTACCAATATTCATGTATCTTTTTTATCACCTTTTCTTTCAGCTTATTAATGGCAAAACTAATTTTTTCATTTTGACCAATCAGCTCGCTGGGCTCATTTTACCCTCCAACAACTTTGTTGTTCAAAAGTTTATGCACTCCCTATTGACACATCCAAACATCAACAGATGGAAGCAGATTGCATGAATATACTTTGTTCTGAAGTAAATTTGAGATCTTGGGTCAGTTGAGTGAATCTAAAACCAATAGAGGGTTACAATTGAACAGATTAAAACAATTAACCCTTTCATTCCTACAGACCAGTCTAAACAATAGAAAAGAAAGTACC
This sequence comes from Atrina japonica, assembly GCA_030159075.1. Lineage (NCBI taxonomy): Eukaryota > Metazoa > Mollusca > Bivalvia > Pterioida > Pinnidae > Atrina > Atrina japonica. The sequence continues at coordinate 185,649 of BROG01000408.1, read as the reverse complement.
ATTTATAAATATAGGGGCGAAAGGGTTAATCATCCATTATTTAACAACAGCTCCCCACACCAACATTCTCATTATTAAACAACAGCTCCTCACTCTAACACTTTAATCATTTAAGAACAGCTCCCTACACCAACATTTCCATTATTTAACAACAGCTCCTCTCACTAACACTTTAATCATTTAAGAACAGCTCCCCACACCAACATTTTTGTTATCTAACAACAGCTCCTTTCACTAACATTTTCATTATCCATCAGTTACCAACAGCTCCCCTAATTAACTATTCTTCTGTTCCATTGAATTTCAGGCAAAAACATTATATATATTGTTCTTCATTTCCCTTACCGTTCTGTAAAAAAGCCTGGATGTAACATTGAAAGGAGAACCATATTTCCCTCTGGGCTCCGGACATCTGTGAGGACTGTAACAGAAGTATACGTCAAAACTTTAATTAATGTAGAAGCCAATTAATTTACTTTTAACATTAATGAAAATGTATTGCATGTCTTTATCATGTAAATTCATAATTATTCATATGATACTGTATGAAATAAATGTACACACAAACACGCCCGCACATGCGCACAAACACACACAAACACATGCACAATCACATGCACATGCACACTTTCTTTAAAGCTAGACCAAGCTTATCAACAACTTTTCCGTATCTGAGATTAATGTATATAAAATTGAGTTCATGAACAAGTCTTGCACCACATTCTATATCTAAGTATGTGTAGAGAGGTCAACCAATGTCTATCTACAAAATCTCTGCCCCGGGTGGAATAAACAAATACCTGAGAATGTGTGGACAGGTCAAGCAAGTCCATTGTCTATCTACAAAATTACATACCCAGGGGGAATGAACACTCTATACTTAAGTATGTGTGAAGAGGTTACTCAAGTCTAATGTCTATTTATAAAAAAACTACAGACCCAGGGTGGATGAAATTTACAGATGATCGTTGTTACTCTTATAATAGTGATACTACAAACCAAATCTGGAGAGAATTGGAGTAATTTTTCAGTTTAAAATTTACACACTAGGCATGACGCACAACAGCATGACAACAGGGGAATATAGATCCCAGTAGGGTCACCTGATGACATGGGAATGCAGATCCTAGTAGGTCACCTGATGATCTATATTTTAGTATCACCAGTTGGTCACCTGATGACACAGGAATATAGATCCCAGTAGGTCATCTGACGACACGTGGATATAGATCTCGGTGAGAAACTCTTAGAAACATATGTACTTACTTAAATAATGACATTGGCGGGCATGTAGTGACTGGGTTCCGACACAGAGCATGTTGCTTCCGAAGATATTCTGTTACAATTTTATCGAGAGTCATCTCGTACTCTCCCTGCATCTTTCCTATTGGACCTTTATTCCGACAGGCGAGACTAGATAGATTAGCATCTTTTTCTGATATAAAGCGACATCTTGCATTTGTTCCCTGCAAATGAAGAAATCAAAGTACTGAAATGGGTTGTCATTTTGGCAAAATAGCCATGGGATTCAAACTACTTCTATCTAACATATATGAAATGAAAATAAATCAAATTAATGTAGATCTAAAAACAAAAAAAAACCCTTCAATTTCCAGCCTCTAAATAAATTCAAAATTAACATTCTAAATTTTATTTGTTGTATCTTCCAAACAGAATTTATTGTCTGCCGTGCATTAACACTCATTTCAAAATAAAACGTGAGCATTTATGGAACCTACTTAAATTTAAACCAAACATGACACTGTGAACAGGTAAAATAATTTTTTTCATTGTGAAAAATGGCTGTGATTTAAAACAAATTTATGGGCTTGTAATATTGAACGTAAACAATTCTATTTAGGGCTATTACAGTGGTACATGAACATATACTCTGCCTAGACTAAATAAACAACCAAACATGTTCTCTATCTTGTATTAATTAATATAAATAACTCTAGGGGGTGAAAAAGACAGTTTATCCAATGTTTACTGTTAAAGAAATAATTTTTCACCAAGATAATTCAGGCCTAAAGTCGCGATGTAGCAAAACAATCTATCACCAATTTTACTTATAGACATCAACACTTTCGGCAATGGATAAATCTTTGTTTTTTGTTGAAGACATCATTTTTGTTTGAAATCCATAATGAACAGACCGATTACACAAAAAGTTTAGGTTTATACACTCCAATCTAATTGTGATTAACTTCAAAAGTTGTGTAAACACCGACAATGGACATGGCGATTTTCCCCAACTTCCGCAGAATTGATAAACAGGAAATTGTAACATACAATGTTCGAGCTACCTCCCTTTGCGATATCACTATACACACAGTATACAAGTGACCGTCCACTGAAATTGAGCAGTCGCTGGTTATGTAAGGCATGTGATCACCATATAGGGTGTATAAATAAAGGAAATATGCACAGGGAATCTCATTAAGGCAGGTTATGTATAGCGATTAGTTGACAAACACGTTAATTTGATAGTTTTCAAAATGGACAAGAACTTATTCGCAATGAATTTCATGCAGCATTTGCACAACAAGCACCTCCTACTCAATGCTATACCCTCTACTCTGCTTTTTTTTTTCATTTTTCCATGGACTGGAAAACAAAAATATCCTTGAGAGTTCAACAGAAATTGATTTAGCTTCATGTTGGTATCAGCGATATGTAATTATTTCTATTTACAATCGCTGTATGCTTGTAGCTGTCGATATCAATATGATGAATGGCAGAGTAATACTGCAGTTTCTCAAGGCAGGCTCAACATCACTGGAATCTTATATAAAGGAATTTCATATTTATAAATAGATCGATGTTTTGTTGAAAACAAAGTAAGAAGAATTATGTGGTATTTCATTTAATGATTATTCAAACTAGATTTAATTTCATTTACACCAAAATATTTGACTTTTCTGTAAAAGTTGAATTCTTGAGTTGGACTATATTTTACAAATGCAACCTCCATGACCTCTTCACTGCTAACAGGACAACTCTTGATGAAAAGTTGATGTAAACCCATAATAGGTTGTTATTACATAACAACCCATAAAAAGATCTGACATCAGAGACATTCTGGCTAAGAAAAAAGGATTAATTTGTTTTGTGTGCTTCAACAGAACTACTGTACATCTGAACATTTTCACCACCTACCCACCAACACACACACAAACACACATAGTGAAACTTTTCTGTAAAAGTTGAATTCTTGAGTTGGACTATATTTTACAAATGCAACCTCCATGACCTCTTCACTGCTAACAGGACAACTCTTGATGAAAAGTTGATGTAAACCAGTAACGACCTCCTTAGAGACACAACAAAACCAGTCTTTATAGGGAGGTGGTCTTTATATAGAGGTTGATTTATACACAAATGGTAATATTGGTACTGTGTGACCAGGGGGTCTTTATACTCAGGGGTTGATAAATCAGGTATTACTGTATATATATATATATATATCAGGGGCTGAAAATTTAAGTCTGAATCAGTGAATGACTATTCTAAATTTCTTTCTTTCTAAACTTTATTTGTTTCCTTTGTAAAGTTCAATCATCATTTTCTAATATAAACTTGTGGCAGTTTTTGGTTTACATAATTTGGTGTTCCCACCTTTGATAATTATTATAGGTATTAAGTATATTAAAAATGTGATTCAGATTTATTGTAATTGGACCCATATTTTAGAGGACCGGACCCAGGCAAATTTTTACAAAAAAGTCCTGGACCTAAGCAGCTGAAAGAAAACTATCAGCCCCTGTATGTATGTATGTATATATATATATATATATATATATATGTATATATATATATATATATATATATATATATATATATCAGCTCTAAAGCAAGAGAAATTTAATCTACAGATATCAGCACTACAGACAATGATTTTATTTTATTTAAAATGGTGTTTAACACCACACTCAACAATTTTTCAGTCATTTGGTAGCATCAGGTATATAATGATGGTTTAAGTGTACCCAGAAATAGATCACTAGCCTTCCGCAAGTAATCTGGTAAAATTTTCTCACAAAAATCAGCTGACAATAAGTGAGACGCTTCTTGGTTGAAAGCGCAATGCTCTAACCACTTGCCCCCCTCCCCCAGGACATTGTGATATCATATCTACAGATATCAACTCTCAATTCAGTGTTAAACGTAATCTTTAGATATCAATTCAGTGTGATATGTAATCTAGATATCAGCTCTAAAGACACATATGTCAGCATTGGAGTCACTGTGAAGAGAAATCTACAGATATCAGCTCTAAAGTCAGTGATATGAAATCTAGAAATCAGCTCTAAAGACACTGATATGTAATCTAAAGATATCAGCTTTAATATCACTGTGATATCTACAGTTATCATCTCTAAAGTCATTGTGATATCTAATTTCTAAGTATGTGGTATCTTAATAACAACTCAATAATTTTGACCACTGTATCTAAGTCATTTTCTTACCCTTGAGGGAGCTGCATTTGGAGCTGGAGACTGTGTATGTCTGGCAATTGTAAAACGTATCGGTCCTGGTGTTCCAGGAGTTGAGCTGGTAGGGCTGTCTTTTTGGCTGTTTATGTTGCTATGGCTACCAGGTGATGGATATAAAGAGTTACTTGAGGATTGAGCTATTGATGTGCTGGATGATCCATGTACATGTCCCATGGAGTAACTCAATTGTCTAGACTGTAAGCATATGAATTGAATAATTATTTTATCTCATATTGACTGCAAAATATTATTTTTCACAGAAAATGATTCTTTTTACTGTAACCATTTATATTTTCATATATCTACTGTATACCTGTGATATCTACTGTATACCTGTAATGTCTACTGTATACCTGTGATATCTACCGTACCTGTGGTATTTGCTGTATACCTGTGACATCTACTGTATACCTGTGATATCTACTGTATACCTGTAATATCTACTATATACTTGTGGTATCTATTGTACACCTGTGATATCTACTGTATACCTGTGGTATCTTATGTATACCTGTGACATCTACTGAATAACTGTGATATCTACTATATACCTGTATACTGATAATCAAACACTCAAAATTTTGTGTGTACTTAGGTAATTAAACACTTAAAATTTATGGGTGCACTGAGGTAATCTTTTACTTAAAGGTTTTGGGTGTACCTAGGTAATCAAACACTTACAGTTTTGGGTGTACCTAGGTAATCAAAAACTTTCAGTTTTGGAAGTACCTAGGTAATCAAACACTTACAGTTTTGGGTGTACCTAGGGTATCAAACACTTACAGTTTTGGGTGTACCTAGGTAATCAAAAACTTTCAGTTTTGGATGTACCTAGGTAATCAAACACTTACGGTTTTGGGTGTACCTAGGTAATCAAACACTTACAGTTTCTGGTGTACCTAGGTAATCAAACACTTACAGTTTTTGGGTGTACTTAGGGTATCAAACATTTACAGTTTTGGGTGTATCTAAGTAATCAAACACTTACAGTTTTGGGTGTACCTAAGTAATCAAACACTTACAGTTTTTGGTGTACCTACCCATAAGTAATCAAACACTTACAGTTTTTGGTGTACCTAGGTGAGGTGATGAGTACACCTGAGGTACTGATGGATGAACATTTGGTGGAGTTGAACAACGAGGTAGGTTGGCTTCTCTCTGTAAGGCCGCAGCAGCATCCAATAATCCTGTGAAATACAGTATTACAGGTCAGAATCTAATGCTTAATGACACACACACACACACAGACAGACACAGGCAGACACACACACACACACACACACACACACACACACTGACAGACAGACAGACAGACACACAGACAGACAGACAGACACACACACACTGACACACATCCCATAACTGTCAACAAAGACACAAAATTAAAATTTTACAATTCTAGTAAAAACTTACTCATTTAAAATATTTTACCAAGTTTCATTGCTGTATGCCTCAGAGTAAGGCCACAATTAATCAACTGCCAGATCTATTTGTTATCTTTCAAAAATTAATTGCATCCTGTTGTTGTTTTTTTCAGTGTTAAAATGGTTCTGTTGTTAGAAATGTTAAAGCCATGCCAATATTTAATGTTCACTAATCCTTGCTTCAATGTATATATGGCAGACACAGTCCATTTGGCATTGGCAATAGAAATAAATAAAACATATATGCTGGACCAATTATATGCCTAATCTATCCATGTAATTGTACAGTTTAATAAGGCCTCTACAATAATTTTAAATATGTCAAACAAGTATTTATCATAACCACCTTATCCAAAATTGATTGTTCAAAATGTGCATGTCAGTCTGTAAAAAAAAATCTTTCAAATTTAAGAATTTAAAAATTTCACATGGAAAATATATTAAACAAAAAATAAAATGAATTAATTTTTTTTTTTTTTGCACATTTGATTTTGCAGTTACCCTAAGATTATAGATGGTGTTTGTAAAGAGTTACCCACCCTTAGATTGTAGCTGATGTATGTTCAGAGTTACCTACCCTTGAATTGCAGCTGATGTATGTACAGAGTTACCTACCCTTGAATTGTAGATGATGTATGTACAGAGTAACCTACCCTTGAATTACAGCTGATGTATGTACAGAGTTACCTACCCTTGAATTGTAGATGATGTATGTACAGAGTTACCTACCCTTAGACTGCAGATGACTTTGTATAAGCTGAAGCAATTCTTTCTCTTGGAATGTAATTCTTGTCTGTGCAACAATATCTGCCTATAAATGAAACAAAATAATATGAATATTATAAATACAGATAAACTTGTATTTTATATACTGTCCAAGTGGAATTTAAAAAAGGGTCTTAACAGACATTCATGTTTACAATGGAATTGCAATTTATTATTTGAGTGTCTAATACTTATTAAAAACTTTTTTAATATAAAACATAAAAATTTGGTCATACGATTCTTTTTTTACTAACAAAATTTAATACAGGGAAATCGTTTCCAATCTATTGTGTGTAAGAATTATAGGATGCAGAATTCATTTTTTTTTAAATTAAATTTTTTTTTTTCAAAAAAAGTTTATTTATTTTACAACATTAGACAAACAAACTGTGTCAACTTATATTAATGTCTCTCGTTAGCCCTGATGTTGGCATGCAGGGTCCTTGCTCTGGGAGGAAACCACAGAACCCAGAGAAAACCCACGTCTGACTTGGCAACCGCCATACCATCTCACATACTCCCCTGTCCAATCCAAGGATTGAACCCAGGTCACATTTACGGTGAATAAAGTAGCAGTGCGCTCATGACATCCACTGCGCTACTCAGACATCCTTTGCCCAGTTTCATCATCTGCAGTCAAAATTTTCCCTTCTATTTAATTTTCTCCCTTCAAATTTTCAGATGAGAGGGTGAATTAAAGATAAAGGTGAAATTTTTACGTTAAATAACCGTAGCATGGACAGTCATGACATCCACGTGACTATGGTGATGTAGGGCATATTTAAGATGAGGTGGCTATGTTTTCTGTTGTAAAAGGACGAAGAAAGCCAGGGGCAAAAATTCAAGGTATACAATAATAGGTGGAATGTTCCTCTATACAAACCCTTCTGATATCTTCCAAGGAGGCATCAAAATTAGAACTTGACCGCTTCCCTACAACTCTCTCCAGCAACTCATTAGAATAACGACAGAATTTCACATGTTCTTGTTGTTTATCATGCAGGACGGGCTCTTTCATCAATACTGTAATTGAAAAGATTATTAATATATTTTAGTCATTGCATTCTGCCTTCTAAATTTCTACCATTTTTTTTTTTATCTCTGGGCATCTCAAAAAGTGACCCTATCCAAGAGGTGGCCTTTTCAGAGAGGTCAGTTTGCAGATTATCAATTTTGTCATTTTTTAACTTCAAAATTTTAAATAAATATTGATTAAATTGTCAAACTTTGTTTTTCTGGTAGCCAGATTTCAAAGATGGATGAGAAAACCCAGTTACAATATATCCAGGAAACAACCACCTAGGGCCCATTTTATCAAGAAGTCCTAAATCCTAAGATGTATGACTTATTTCATTTGATCTTAAGACAAAACTTAGGATCGCTTTATCAATGCTACCCTAAGGTATTTTTGCATATTTTCAAATAAGATCTTGATAGTTTACGAGTATTTTGACCTGCTACATTTACCAAGATAAATTATGACACATACAAACATAACTTAGGTCTATACACAGCCTCGTGTGTAGTCATAAAGACCTGACCTGATCTGGTCGTAAGTCACTGGTCCTAACTCTTTGTAAAATGGTCCCAAGTTGTAAGTGTGGTCCTAAGACCAAGTCTAAGACTTAGGACCTTTTGTAAAATGGGCCCCTGGCGTTTGAGGGTAAATTGGCAGACAACCACACAAAACTGGCTGTGGGGTTGGTGAGAGTGTAATTATGCATCATGTCTCTCACTGTATTTTCACTGTAGTGATATTGCAATAGTAAACTGACAATGCAATAAAAAATCACAATAGTGTACCTTCCAAAAGGACCACTGCAATATTAAACTGACAATGTAATAGACGACGACAATGGTGTATCTTCCAAAAGGACCACTGCAACAGTAAACTGACAATGTAATAGACAATCACAATAGTGTACCTTCCAAAAGGACCACTGCAATAGTAAACTGACAATGTAATAGACAATCACAATAGTGTACCTTCCAAAAGGACCACTGCAATATTAAACTGACAATGTAATAGACAATCACAATAGTATACCTTCCAAAAGGACCACTGCAATATTAAACTGACAATGTAATAGACGACGACAATGGTGTATCTTCCAAAAGGACCACTGCAACAGTAAACTGACAATGCAATAAACAATCACAATGGTGTATCTTCCAAAAGGACCACTGCAATATTAAACTGACAATGTAATAGACAATCACAATAGTGTACCTTCCAAAAGGACCACTGCAATATTAAACTGACAATGTAATAGACGACGACAATGGTGTATCTTCCAAAAGGACCACTGCAACAGTAAACTGACAATGCAATAGACAATCACAATAGTGTACCTTCCAAAAGGACCACTGCAATATTAAACTGACAATGTAATAGATGACGACAATGGTGTATCTTCCAAAAGGACCACTGCAACAGTAAACTAGCAATACAATAGACAATCGCAATAGTGTACTTTCCAATAGTAGTATTGCATGTATTGCAATGGTAAACTGACATTGTAATAGACAATCACAATAGTGTACCTTCTAATAGTAGTATTGCATGTATTGCAATGGTAAACTGACAATGCAATAGACAATCACAATAATGTGCCTTCAAATAGTACTATTGCAATGGTTAACTGACAATGCAATATACAATCAAATAATGTCCCTTGCAATAATACTATTGCAATTGTAAACAATGCAATACACAATCACAACAGTGTACCTTCCAATAATACTATTGCAATGGTAAATTGACAATAGTCACTTTATGTAAACAAGTTTGAAAAAATGGGTGTCAATGACTTCTCCAATACTATCAATATATTTTGACAGTATTGCAATATTCATACAGAGTATTCAGGGTTCGAAATAACCTGGAAATTGAGTTAAATTCCAAAATTTGCGAGTACAAAATTTTGGTACAAGAAGAAATTAGCAAGTGGATTCTGTCCCTGTTGTTTTCTGATTGTTTATTTCCAGGTTGTTTGTTGTTAACATCAAAATAAAGTAAAAGAAGTTTTGGTTGCATAAAAATGTCATTCAAAGTTTGATTCAGCTTGTTGGTTTTCATTTTGGCTGGTTGATTTTAAATCCACAAGCTAAAATTAGCCTGTGACAAAAACATTTAGTTTTGATCCCTGAGTGTTACAAATCTATAGCAATGGTTATAATTTTACTCTGGTCACCCTTGGAGTCAGTGTTGTTCAAAATGGCATTGACTAATGGTAAAACATTCAGTGGTTTAAAGGCTGATGCTCTAACCACTCGGCCATAGGGTCTCGATTACAGAGCAGAAATCAACGACTTAAATGAACTCTGCCAACAAAGATTCTTACATTGTATCTGTCCGTTGTTAAACAATGGCAGTTTACTGATGATTTGCCTAACCGTCTCTGATCTTGACAAGCCTACAAGTGCCTGAAAACAGAAAGTTTAAATACATTGTATATGAAATACCCAGAGACTGAATCAAAATTGGTTTAATTTTTCTCTCAAATGAATTAGAATAACTTTTGAATAACTGACAAGGAAAAGTTAAAAATGTCAAAACTGTACATGAAAAAAAACCAAACAATTTTAAATCAAAGACAACAAGAAAAAAATTGTTTGATGTCTTGAAAAAAAAGTATATGGTGCTCAAATGACAAATTCTTCATACATGACTCACCTTACAGGCTAATGCTCTTATGCAGTCTGCATCAGTAATTGGTGTTTTCACAGACAATAACTTCAACAACATCTGATTAATGAGAAATGAAATGCATATGTACGTTCTTATCTAAATATATAAATGTCTTGAAACTGATACCTATGTCAATCACATACAGCTGTTAATTTCTCCCTGACAATGAATTCTTTTGTTAAAATAAGATAATAAACCTGCAACTTAAACTAATTGACCCCGGTAGCGACATATGACATCATTTATTTTCAAAGAATGGTGAAAACCACTTTCAAAATTCAGGAGTGTATGATTCAGAATCTAAATTCTACAATAATTTCATATGCTATATTAACTTGATCACCACAGAATTATGACAGAAGACAGTAGAATTATGACAGTGCCATGCTTGCTGTGAAATGGGTCCTCTAAAGTCTCCAAAACATTGTACACAATGACGTAATGTCCAAAAGACTGTTTAAAAATTAATATAAAACTTTACAAACCATAATGCCATTGTTTACTCTGACTCCATTCCACAATCGACTGAGAACGTCCTCTCCCGTCTTCCAATTAATTCGCCTCTTTGAGCCTGTTCCCATAAATCGCCCCATGCCTCCTCCAAGCTGTAAAGACAACATCATTGCTTCAATTCTGAATTCATGTATACAGAAAATTTTATCTTGATTAAAATAAAAGTCCTGCTGTATTGAAAGGCTTCATAGAAAATTTTTTACAAAGAATTTCTGTTTGTTTAAACAATTATACCACACTAAACAATGTTTTAGTTACATCGGGGTGGCAAATTTTTAATGGCGGAGGATTTTGTTTCTGATTTGTTTGTTTGTTGTTTTACATCCTGTCAAGAATTTTTCACTAATATTGAGATGTCACCAGCTTTAAGTAAAGTGTCACAAATCTTGACCTATGCTATGGACCTACAACAATGCAGTGAAGGTTCTTTTAAGTGCCACATCTGCCCCGTTTTAAGCTTCATATGAATGACCCATGACTTTTACTCTGTATGCCGAGTGCTTGGCAAAGGAACAGTCGTTACCATTTTTAAAGTATTTGGTATGACCTGTTTGCGAGTCAAATGCTCTATCACTAGACCACCGCAAGTGGTAAATGATGGTGAAGGACAAAACCCAGTTATACTGCCACCAGGAAAAAACCACTGGTCATCTGCAACTAATCTGGTAAACATTCTTACAAAATCAGTTTAGGTTCCAGCTGCACAGTAAAAGATGCCTGATCTCCTACCACTCAGCCACAGGGGCCCACACAAAGGATATCCAAAATTAGGCCAAACAGGTACACATACAGAACTGACATGATTTCCCTCCCTATCCATTGAATGCTTGATCCAGTGGTCAAGACATATGGGTCACAGACATGATTTCCCTCCCTATCTGCTGAATGCTTGATCCAGTGGTCAAGACATATGGGTCACAGACATGATTTCCCTCCCTATCCATTGAATGCTTGATCCAGTGGTCAAGACATATGGGTCACAGACATGATTTCCCTCCCTATCTGCTGAATGCTTGATATCAGTGGTCAAGACATATGGGTCATTGACATGATTTCCCTCCCTATGTACAGAATGCTTGATCCAGTGGTCAAGAAATATGGGTCACGGACATAATTTCCCTCCCTATCTACTAAATGCTTGATCCAGTGGTCCAAATGTATGGATCACCGACATAATTTCCCTCCCTATCTACTAAATGCTTGATCCAGTGGTCAAGAAATATGGGTCACAGACATTATTTCCCTTCCTATTTACTAAATGCTTGATTCAGTGGACAAGACATATGGGGACATGATTTCCCTCCCTATCTACTGCTTCAAAGTTTAAATGGCATTACAAAATATTTTTGGTATAATTAGTACTACACACCCTTTCTAGTGGTCCGCAGACACAGTTGATAATTACATTAAGGGCCGACTTCTGAACTTCTGGGTCAGCTATGATATCTCCTTCTGCTAAGCCAATCAGAACACTGGAAAAAATATAGATCTACAGTTAACTTTTAGTCGTCAAGGATTTCCCCACCTCCTAAATTTTTGGTCCAGGGTCCCAAAAATTAGGAAAAATATATAATATATGCTTTAACTAAAACAGAAAAATTTAATTTGAGACATTGATTTGAAAATATTTAATTATTTATTTCTATATTCATAACTGGGAAGTTTTGTATATTTTGGGGAAAATACAAGCCGTTTTTGCATTGGCAATTGGTCCTGTAACAGGACCCCAAAAAGCCAAGGAAAATCCCTGGAAGTATAAGGTTACAACATGTATTAGTGGGAGACCTGGAAGTGTAAGGCTACAACATGTATTAGTGGGAGACAAACATGTAAAAATGTCAAATCAATTTGGTGTCCCACTGACTGAATGTCAACATGAAATCATTACAAAAAGGGGGAGATAATCAATATCAATATGATACCCATAAGTAAAATTTAAAAATTATTGGCATCTGGTCCTGGCACAATAAAACTGAAGTATTACCAAATTCTAAAACATTTTATACAACTTTACCTAATCCTGAAATTTGATTTGCCGAGCAATTATATTTGAGAATATTTTGCAACTAGAAAAACACACAACCCCATACATACACAACTCTCCCCCTTCCTCACACACACAGAACCCTCTGCACACACAACATTTCACACAACCCTACGTGCATACATAACCTTACCGACACTCACAACTCTTCACACACACACCCATCCCTCCACACACACAGACACACACATTCTAATAATATAAATACCTTATTGCTGGGGTGGAGACATTATCTGGCAGTGGAACATTCTCTAGAAGAGCCATTTGAGATTTGGGTGTAACAACACAAACATTAATCACATCCAGAGCATTCTTGATTGTTTCTGGCCTGTTGTAAATCAGACACAAAAGATAACATAACTTGTACATACACTGGCTTCATGTATAAAGACATCAAAATATCAAAAATTGGTTGTGTATGTTTTGACATCATACTGACCTTACATTTTAAATTATGTTTATTTTGTGAAATTAACATTAAATGTTTATTATTTTGTTAATTTGATTTCATTTTCAGCTTGAATCTGAGATTTTGAGCTAGCGACTTATCTAGACAATTTCATGACTCTGTTTCTGTTTTATTGACTAAAAGACGATCTTTATGGCTTTATTGATGGGTAGTTTTGATGTTCTGATGGATATTCACATAAAGCTTATTTTATGGTATCAAATGATTCCACTTGAATAAAATTTAAAAACAATAGTTTGAATATATGTTTGACTTCTTTATCTATAAAGAGCTATATGTGAACAAACTGTTATTGTATCAACAACAGATGTTCTTCTCTAAGATTTGTTTTCTGTTTTCTTGTTTGTTTGTTGTTTTTCATCTGGTCAAGAATTATACACTTATATTTAAATGTCACCAGCTTTAGGTGAAGTGCCACAAATTTTGACCTGTGCGACTGATTGATGCCAATGCAGGAAGGGTTCTTTTTCGTGTTGTGCCTGCTGTGACAGGAGACCTTGGTTTTAAGTCTCATCTGGAAGACCCTTGACTTTTCCTTTGTATGCCAATTATTTGCCAAAGGAAAAATCATTACCATTTAAGTCTTTGGTATGACCAGGTACCAGGAATCAAACCCAGGACCTTCCACTTCCGCGTCAAACACTCTACCGTTAGACCACCGCAAGTGGTTCTTTTCTGAAATAAAAGTCATAAAACAGTCTTCTCTATATGATTTTTCCTTGTAAAAAGGGAGGCTTTCTAAATAAATCTTTTTCTAAGAATCTGAAACATCTCAACTCACTTTCCTGTATAGCTATGCCATTCTGGTGCCATGGCAACGAGTTGACACAGTAATCCAATTCCACCCAGTTTGTGAAATGTGACGTCTGGGTCCCAGTGCAATCGTACTGGCATCAACTCCATCATGATTTCAATGTTATCTTGTACTATTTCTGGTGTTAACTTCAGTGCCTAAAACAGATTAGTATTTAATATATGAATTATTTTCTCAACTGGTAATACATAGAAAAAAATCCCATATCTAATTGCTACTAAAAATCAAATCTTTTAAAGCCACACTGGTATGGAGTTTAACATAACACCTGGTAAAAAAAGACCAGTTTTTTGCTGTCCCCAATAGTACCATTTGTGTACAAATCAACCTCTATATAAAGACCACCTCCCTATAAAGACAAGTTTTCTTGTGTCTTGTAAGCAGGTCGTTATATACAAGTTTCACCGTACAGTAAAACCTGCTATAACAGCCACCTCTATATAAAGATTGCCTGTCTATAAAGGCCAGTTTTGAAAGTTACCATGACTGCAAACTAAAACTAAATTTAACCTGTGTATAAGGGTCACCTACACATAAAGCCAATATTTTCTGGTCCTTTGAGTGGCCCCTTTATGACTATTCTGGGTGGCTTTCTAAGTGTTTCTTACAAAACGTAAAGTATGCACATGATATCTGTAAAGAACAAACCAATGATTACATATACAGTAGAACTCTCATGAGCTGAACTGCAATGAGTCATATTTCTGGATGTTTCGAACTACTGACATAGTCCCGAATAATTTTGTTATTGAACGCTACTTAAAAACAATTTACAATTCAAACCATTTATGAGTTGAATTTCTAAATGTTTCGAATAAAGCTTTTGTCCCATTTATATAAAAAAAATCGAAAATTCCTACAAAAAAATTCATAGTCAAAATGTGTACGAAAGTGACATGACAATTCTTCTCATTGACACTTAATGTTTCAATTTCATGAAAATTAAGTTCATTTTTGCACTAATTATTAGATATCATGAACGTACAAGTTTAATTTTCCTGCTAATATGATACATGTCATGGTAGAAGTTATAACAAATGCATGAATAGAAAGAACACACACTCAATACCCTTGATAAAAGCCTTAGTTTTAGTGTACTATATTGTTTTGAGACCGCAGAAAAACGGTGGAGAGGCGTAATCCGCATGATCCCTAAATGACTATTTCACTTCACTCAACGTCATAAAGTCTACCTTAGTCATGTAAACATTGGACAGTTCCACTTCACTGATTATTTGTACAGGTATTGTTTTAGTCACATCTTTATCAACTCTTACCTTATAAGCTGGAGTTTCCTGAACGGGAGAACCGAGGTCACTCCTAGCATGAGATCTTTTTATTTCGTCTACTTTGTGAGACAAATGCGCTTCAAAGTATTTCTTCAGAGCCAAAGTTACGTGTCGTGTTAGTTGTCTCATTGTAAAGAGTTCGTCTTCATTTATATCGCGATGGTCGTCCACATTCATTATCCGTAATGTGCTGATCTGTAAAAATTAAAATTCAGAAATTAATGCAAATTTTGTATTAACAAAATTACAACCCCCTCACCTTGTCTTTATAATTACCCCAAAGATTTTTAGGGGGGGGGGGTGTTTTATGAATAAGAATTTAATACAGTGGTACTAGCCTTGAGATACCACTCTTTCTGCCACAGAAATGTGGCATCTCAAGACATTTGGTATCCCGGAAGAGATTTTATTTACAGAAATATTTAACCTAATGATTTTTCAAACCATGGTCTAAAAAACAGGTTCACAGTAATAATATCCTTATGCAACATTTTTTTTATAAAACATATTACAGTAAAACCCACAAATAACAAATTTCAAGTGACCTTATTTTTCAATTTGTTAAAAGGACATTTCATTATAAAGTTATACCGAAGTCGGCATGTACCGTACACTGGCAACTTGATTAAACAAGAATATTTGCACTTACAACATTGAACAGTCTGCGGAGTCCATCTTTGTTATCAAACAAGTCAAGTATCAACCGAAAAGGAAAGGCCTGACTGAAAAACATGGCAGCGTGGCATCGACTAGAATCATGTGAGCACTCTAACAACCAAAGGGTGTAACTGAAATAAAGATATACAAATCTTACACAAACAATGTCTTTCAGAGTAAACATGGTCATAAAAAAATATCTTGGAGATTTGGAATCTGGAGTTCTGAATTATAGGGAGACAGAATTTAGATTTTATTTTGTGTTCGGCCAAGAATTTTTCACGTGTAAGCAGACGACACCAGCTCTAGAGACAAAGCGCACAAATTTGGACCTGTGGACTTATGTTAAAGCCTCCAATGGTTTTGAGTCTTATTCAAAGGTTACAAAGTTCATCTCACATCAACATACAACACACAACAACAATTAACCTGACCTCAATTAATCGTTTCTAACAATAGCACTGAAAATAGACTAATTTCAAAATGGCATAATTTTTGCCAAAGAAATATAAAACTACAGTAAATCTGGAAATTTTTGTGGTTCAAAATTTATTTGCAAGATAATATTTTTGCGATTACGAAAGTACATATCATACTTCATTTACCAAACATTTCTGAAATAATGATTACAAAAAAAAATGAATATTGTGTTATTTCTAAACATATCACTAGTTAATATCTTTTTCTTTTGTAGTGATAGTATCACCTTGGCCAATGATGATAAACTAGGCATTGTGCCATTCACTTTCACTTTTAGCATCAGGTTAGAAAAATATTTTTTTGCGAATGAGAGCTTTTTGCAAAATTACACGTAAATAAAATTCTTGCAAACAAAACCGGATTTACAGTAATCCAACATCCAAAGGAGAGCATGTGCTAGGAACCGTAAGACGTAATTGACATGTAAGTTTAGTTGATGTTTGAACAGTAGAAACAGGTTAGCCTGACCTCAACCAGTCTTTTTAAGCGAATATCGACACTGAGGTAATAGTTTAAGCCCCACCTCTCAACTCTGTAGAGAAAGTCTAAAAACCTTGTAACTCAAATGCTGTAAAAGTTAAGCAAACAAAACAGGCACCATCTCTCTGGACAAAAAAAAGGACCAAAATTCTACATTAATTTATCGCATCAAATACAGTCTAACAGGTCTGTGTTAAGTGATCAACCAAGGGAAATCATGAAAGTGACCTTTTAACTCATCAACCCCTAAAAAGCAATGGACTCTCCTGTAAATCAATGACTTAGATCAGTCCAAATGTGTTTTTAGGGGAGAATGAGTTAACATGGGTGACCTCTTGACTGAGGGTCTCAAAAGTGTTATAATGTGCGCAAACATGTATATTTAATTTCATATACCCATATATCTTTTTTGTATTAGATTGATATATGTCAAGATATTTCAAACATATAAAATGACCATCAAGTTTATACTTGCATTAAGGGACCAGTATGTGTTTGGAAACGAAGTGATCGGCACATTGAAATTTGAATGGCTGTTTAATTGGGTCACCTTGGTAACTTAAGACGTGAAAGGAGTGGCCTCCAACCGCGTTAGGAAGGTGACTGCATATTGGGGTATACTGTAAGTCTGGAAAGTTTTGTAATACAAGAGTTTGAAATTTATTCTCGAGATTTTTTTGCGATATCTAATACCTATTTCATCATACTTCATTACATGATAATTTTATTTTTGCCAGTGAGATCTAGCTCTAGCCAAATTATGCATAAATAAAATTCTCGCGAATAAAACCAGATTTACAGTAATTATATATGAAACACGTTTGAGAGGAATTTGAACTCGCCACTTAGAGGAGGCGACTGCTTAATAAAGATGACCATATGTACAGGTTAGACTGTGCTTTCAGTTTAATAATTTTTTTTTTAACAAATTTCATTCAATTGTAAACATCAAAATCTAATGTTACCTGACTAAATCTGATAGAACGTGATCTGGCAGTAGACAAACCTACAATAAAAATTGTAAGACAAAATTTAAATTTGAAATGTAATAAAATAAAGATTTTAAAAACTATTTTTGTACTATAAGAATAATTCTGTTAATAATTTTCAAGTTTTACATGTCCTGTGTATGTGAAAATTTTCACTCTTGATTATGTGCGCCCTTTAGCGACAGAAGATGCAATTGCCTGGGCCTATCTTAAATTCATCCCCAATCTTTTAACAGTCATGGTATATATATCCATACACTGCATTCATAAGACAGTGTGTTAAATTTTCTGAATTCATCACTCTGCATTTGATGTAAGAAATCAAAACAGGATCGTCCAGACATAATGCAAATCTGCGTTTTGTTCAGATGTTCGTTCAGATTTTTAAATAGAAAACTGAGATCGAAGAATTAACCTTTACCGAAATTGATTTTATTCTCCTTGATTTTACTGAATAAAAAGACTGCATCTTCTTGTTTAGTTAAAAAGTTACAAGAGAGGATTGATTTGTGGATAGACACACCTAACACAATTGACTTAAGGGACCCAAAAGTCCTCAAGTTGTACTGCTGCATTTAATAGTGAGTCCATTTGAAGGCGGATAGGATAAGGTGATTAATGAAAAGAAACTAATTGAATTAAGCTCCAAGTCAATGAAATTTAAAATGAAAATGGTTTAAAAACATACCCAGGAGAAATAATTTCAAAATAGATAATTTTACATAGAAAGTAACGGGAAACATGTTTGTTCATAAACTTATGGCACGGTACTGTAGATTACATACCCGTTCCATTGCATCTTCAAAGTACGACAAGTAATAAAGACACAGAGAGACTCCTGTGGCGGCCATTGAAGGATGTGGAACTTCTAACAAACGTTGGACTCCGTTGATGGAGAGGAATTCTATTGCAAACTTCTTATGACACACAAGTATAGCTAAATACTGCAAAAGATATTAAATCATATCGTACATACAAAACAGCTGATCTGGAGATTTTACTAACTATAGAAGTTGATTGTTTACAATCACCACACACAGTTTGTATCATGGCAGTAAAAATAAAGAATAAAATAAAAGATTGAACAATGTGTGTGCCTGTGTGTATGCTTGTGTAGAAGTGTGTGTGTGTTTGTATTTGTTTTTGTGTGTGTGTGTGTGTGTGTATGTGTGCTTATGTACAAGTGTGTGTGTGTGTGCGTTTGTATTTGTTTGTGTGTGTGTATGCTTGTGTACAAGTGTTTGTATTTGTTTATGTAAGTATAAACAGAAATGAAGCTGTTGTGTACAATTTTGTGTGTGGGTATTGTCCAAAATTGTATGTGTGATTTACAATGTGTACAATTGATGTTTTTGTGTTTGTATTTGTTTGTGTGTGTGTGTGTACAAGTGTGTGTGTGTGTTTGTATTTGTTTGTGTGTGTGTGATTGTGTACAAGTACCGTATTTTACGGCCTATAGGTCGATATTTTTTTTCTCCAAAGTTGTGACCTCGACCTATTCACCGCATCGACTTATCTTAAAAAAAAAATAGTGAAATATTTAACTTGTATCTGCAATTCCTCATTTTATTTTCATCGTAATTCAACATTTTCCACGGGATAATTCTAGGGGCCTACTCACAAACACTATTACATTTGTATTTACACTTAATAGATTTTGGACTATTAAATATTGACCTCAAGTTCTGTGTGCGTAATGCACTGTCTTTTCATAATCAAGTGACAGAAAATAATGATCTTTCAAAGTTACAATATCCTTTGGCATTCAAGAACTGTGTCAGAAAAATCTGCATAATAAAAATACATTAGAGCATTTTCCATCGAACCATATTTATAGCACGTTCGACAGTTTATACTTTTGAGTTTGATTCCCTTATCTCGGCACCCTCCACCACTGCTGAAACCGAAAAAAAAATTGTTGATTGTGGAGTCATTTAATCAGACTTCATCAGGACACATGATGGGTACAAGCTGTGTTCACTGGAACGTGACCATTTTGAAACTGATAAGGATCGCAGGGCAGTCTTTGAAGTTAGGAAATCACATATTTTGGAAAAAAGTGTTTACATTAATTAATTGACACTAAACCTTGAGTATTTCCAAAAAAATTGTTTGACAATTATATTTGGGGCTGCATATGGAAAATAATTTTAGGCCAATGTATTAGGATAAGACAAGGATTGAGGTCACTTGTAAGTTGTAAACAGCATAAAGAATTTAATGATGATTTGACAGGTAACAGTAATGATTGCGATTTTGGGGAATTATTTATTAAAATTTTGTATATACATAATCAGTAACACA
Organism: Atrina japonica; assembly: GCA_030159075.1. Taxonomy (NCBI): domain Eukaryota; kingdom Metazoa; phylum Mollusca; class Bivalvia; order Pterioida; family Pinnidae; genus Atrina; species Atrina japonica. Next base: position 165,234 of record BROG01000408.1, on the reverse strand, counting down.
TTTGTAGTAATATAAGTAATGTTAAATAATGTTTAAAATAAAATGCAACTTATTATGCTTTTGAAAATCACTCCTATTTAAATACTGATATCATAAGATAGTAACCTATTTATCCCCGATTAATTTAGTAGGCTACCATCGTGTAAGCAAGGTTATTTTATAAAAACATAAAACGATCACATTTTTTGTGTTCTCCCATTCATATTTCCATCTCTGCCGACATCGACCTGTCCTTCATTACTTCGACCTATCTAATACTTAAAAACTGGATTTTTTGGGGTAAAAACAAAAATCGGCCATTTTCGAATTACCTATCCCCCACATCGACCTATAGGCCATAAAATACGGTATATGTGTGTTTGTATTTGTTTGTGTGTGTGTGTGTGTGTGTGCTTGTGTACAAGTGTGTGAGTGTGTTTGTGGTGTGTGTGTGTGTGATTGTGTACAAGTATGTGTTTGTATTTGTTTGTGTGTGTGTGTGTGTGTGCTTGTGTACATTAAAAATTGTTGTGTGTATTTTTTTGTATTTGTAATTGTGTGATTGTGTGAAATTGCTTGTGTACAAGTGTGTGTGTGTGTTTGTATTTGTTTGTGTGTGTGTGTGCTTGTGTACAAGCATGTGTGTTTGTATTTGTTTGTGTAAGTGTGTGTCTGTGTGCACACACACAAACAGGATGAAAATAAAAACGCTGACTTACTCTTAGAGCTTCAAAGGCGAGTCTGACATCTGTGTTCTTCGTGAGGTCGATGTAGAAAAAGATCAGGTCCAGTACATTATACTCAAAAGCCAAGGATATCAACTGAAAATGGTCAAAAAAATGTTAAAAATATAAATAAGTACATTAGCCTATAAACAGAAATGAAGCTGTTACATACGGACAACAATTTTTTGTGATTTTTGGTGAAATTTTCAAAAATCACAAAAGTGTCCCAAACTTATGAGAATAATTTACAATAAAGTAAAAGTTGATATTTGCTTAGTTGGTTCAACAACTCCCTACTTTTAGTATGACCTCCATTACCTCTATTTTTGGTTCAACAACTCCCCTAGTTTTAGTATGACCTTTCCTTACCTCCTGATATTCCCCCATGGAAAATTGTCATTTTATATCTACTGTATTTTTTATTGAAGCCTTTGATTTTCAGCAGCAGTCTTGTTAATGGATTCAGACAAAATGTTCCTATTACATATGGCTGCATTTCAGCCCAACTACTTCCACTGCACTCACCTACAACAAACAACAAAAATAAATCATGTATTAAAGTCAATTTCAGTTCAGTGTAATTTCAGTTCTCAAAGCTACTTTTCTCTTCTGTAGTACAGGGGCTTAATTCCATGGGTTGTAATTTTCATGTTTTTTTCTCTAAAACCATTGTGATTTTTTTAATTTACAGATCTGGAATAGCTTACACTATCATCGGTCCTATTACATATATACATGTATATAGTTTCATTAAAAAGATTTGTCCACGACCAAACCACACCACTAAATACAGCTAAATATTTAACACCGCAAGTTTAGACTTTTTCCATTTCTGTATTTTATTTGTCAATAGTTAAAACACAATAATATTTTGCGATAAGTGTACGTTTTTTTTCACAATAATATGTCTGAAGTAACTGACAGTTAGTACCCAGATAACAAATAAACAGTAACATCATAGTCACAAAGTACCAGTATGCCTGATTGTTCCTTCCGGACATTTTTGAGAAATCTCTGACATTCAAAATTGTAAAAACATCTTTCAAAGTCAAGAGCAGCGATTTTTATCCCAGAAAAATTTTATGTATTCAGGGCCTCCTAAATTTTCCATGGTCGAGTGGTTTTTTTTAGTAAATAGCATTGAGCATCGATACGTTTACATGAAGTCATTCGGATCACTTCTGGTTTAGCACAGTTAATTTTTCGAGCCTCACTGGAACCTAAAAATGTCTTTGCTTTTTATGAGAACTTTTTGATCCAGTTTACAGACGGCAGATTGGTAGTCTCTTCCCGGGTTCTCACCTCCACCATTAAAAACTGGCTGCCATATAACCGAAAAATTGTTGATTGTGGAGTCAAAAACCATTCAAAATCAAATCAAATCATAAATTTTTCTTAAAACTTATTTCAATGATTAATACATTTGTATTTATAACTTACTGAATGACTCATTTCTCATTCTGCTGCGTTTTAGTTGATATATGTCTTCGCTATAGTAGCTAGGAGACAGCGCCCTCTTTAGTGACCTTCTTCTTTCTTCTGTGTACTGGTTATCTTTCTTGCTCGCACTCCCGTGGGTCTCATGATGAACTCCATCATCAGACTTAGGTGATTTAAAGCACAGATCGCTGTCTTTCCCGTTACAATTATTTGTAGAGGTATTGTTTGTTTGTATTTTGTCGGGTGTAATTTGTTTGGCTTCATTCTGCTGCTTTTGTTTGGCTTCATTCTGCTGCTCTGGTGTGGTACCTTTAGCCGGACTCTTTTTGGAAAACATCCCAAAATGTCTTTTACTTTCCTCAGATTTCATTTTTTCCTCATTTTCTTTTTCAAACTGAATTTTAAGATCGCGAAGTCTTCTCAACATTAATGGCACCTAAAAACAAAAAACCAAAAAATCTTGGGAAAAAAAATTCATAAAATACAAAAAAATGGATCAAAGGTAAATGAAAAATTAAACCAAGTGTATTGGCCATATATCTGGGCAGACAATACTTAATTTACAAATGATATCTTGACATATTCCCTTGATAATAGTTCTACACTACTATAACATCCTGTTCACTGTTCTATGTTACTTTGACATCTTCCCTTGATTATAGTTCTACACTTCTTTAACATCTTCCATCATATTAATTTGTGTCACAATTCTAAATTCACATAAGGATTGAATAAATGCATTATCACACATAAATCCCGTATCTGTGAATTGTTGTACATAAATCCCATACCAGTGAATAATTAAACACAAGCCCTTACCAATGAATTATCATACATAAGCCCTTAATTGTTGTGCTTAATTCCCTGATTAATTAGTATACATAAATACCATACATGTACCAGTGAATTATATGATATACATGCAAGTCTGATAAATTGTCATACAAATTAATTACTTTACCAAAGAAATACCATAACACTGAAATACATTGAAACTTGTATATAACGACCTCCTCAGGGATGCAGGAAAACCACTCTTTATAGGACATCAAAAATGGAATTTGTGACCAGGTGGTCTTTATACACAGGTGGTCGCTAAAGCAGATTTTAATGTATTGTGAGTAGATTGCTTGCCAATGTATTACAGTACCTAAATACCTTACTGGTTCAGTACCTAATCTCGAACAGTACCTATTGTATGACACTTTCTTGATGCATGGGAATGAACAACATTTTTTCAAGATTTTATAAATACAAGGTCTGCTTTTGAACAATAAATAAAACATGTTAAAACAATAAAAATTACAATTGTTAATGCCAGAGCAATCGTGTAATCACTCATCTTTCTATCATACTATCCAACATTTTTTTTTCACAGGCCAGGGGAGAGGGGGGTGGGGAGTAATGTCACTAGCAAAGCATAATGACATATGCTGTCTGACTCTGAGAATAGGTCCTCCAGCAGTCATTATTACAGAATTCAGGTTGGGTTTTATAAATGACCTAAACTGACTGTTTGTGTTGTATCTTCCTCCAAAACTTATCAGATTACATTTCATCTAAAGGTAAACTATTACAATACAAAATTTCAAAGTAATTCAGTAAAAACTTTCATTTTCGTCCAAAAATAGGCACCCTACCAGTATCACAGGAACCACCTACCAATGTATTATTTGTGTCCCTATCATACAAGAACCACTTACCAATGTATCATCTCTCTATCATACAAGAACCACTTACCAATGTATTATGTGTCATACAAGAACCACTTACCAATGTATCATCTCTCTATCATACAAGAACCACTTACCAATGTAGCATATCTCTATCATACAAGAACCACTTACCAATGTATTATGTCTGTCATACAAGAACCGCTTACCAATGTATCATCTCTCTATCATACAGAACCACTTACCAATGTATCATCTCTCTATCATACAAGAACCACTTACCAATGTATCATCTCTCTATCATACAAGAACCGCTTACCAATGTATTATTTGTGTCTTTGAAGTTGTTTGCTACATCTTGCAGTTCCATAGCACCCGCCAAAAGCCCTGTGGCATATGACCTCAAAGGGTCATTTGCATTCTCCGCCCAGTGCAATAATCTTCGTACCAGTCCCTCCTGAAAATGGGACAAACATATTAACAAAGAAATCAACAATTATCAAAAGTGTTCATTTGTGCCATGGGCAAGTAGTGTGCAATCAACATCTCTGAATGTCAATTTCACTTGTCCAAACATTGAATGAATTGTGAATTGTAACTGTTTAACAGCTGACTTTAAGCCTGCAGATAACATCTAGATATTGACTGAAAAAGATTGCATTTTAGATATTTTTTATCTTCGTAATCATTATTGTATAATATAAATTAATTTTTTATTTTTTGACTGGCAATTTCAGCTTGTCCCTTCAGTTAAGTGCTGACTTTTACTGTAAAATGGACTGGAACCAGTCAAAGTCAGACGACCAGACAAAAGAGGGTTGTTATCGATAAAAAATTCTATATCAATAGGTAAAAAATATTGATATGTTGTTAAATGGAAAAACAGTGTTTTTGAAACCCCCCGGTCTTACCGACAAAACCGGTGAATTCGTCAAATGATTGGTCCAAACGACCGGCCAAAACGACCAGCCAAAACGACCAGCCAAAACAACCGGTCAATGTTTGCGTCAGCAAATCCGGATTTTGTTACTTCTGTGCGTGTGCGGTTTTTTTTTTTTAATTTTAGTTCCAGATCAGTAAAAGGCTTCAACTTCTGTACCATTCAATCTGTTCAAACACGTCATTGACTCAGATAATTGTAAAACATGGCTGCCTTGTGGCCTATCAAGTTTTCTGTTAATTTCTGTGGAAACGCTGGGTAAAACAAGATGATTTTAAATAATCAGCACCTGAAATAAACCGGTCGCCAGCTCGCCAGATGCGACCACTTTGGTGTCTGGGCAACCAGAAGTTGATCAAAGTCTGACAAAGACAAGTAGTTACTGGCCCAAAATAAAACGTTTGGTCGAGTGCACCACCGTCCTGCTAAATTCATGTTACGGCCGTCATTTATTTTGGACAAGACACAATCCTCTTTTTGTGTTAATATTAAAGTTATATCTTATCCATGCGCAGAAATTATTACGTCTGATCATGTGAGAACCATGTGATTAAACATCAACCTGTCATGACTGACGGCGAGTATCACATACTCCTTGTGAGGATTAAAAATAAAAGTTGTTCATTCCCCAGAAAGTTAAAGATGTGTTTACTCAAAAGAGCTTGTAAATGGATAGAATAGACTTCAATGCAGCTAGCAGTGGCAGGATTCCTGCTAATTAAAATGCATTTCAGTCAAGCGAAGTAGATCTAATTTATATTTATTTGCCTTCAACATTTTAAACTGTAATCGTTAACAGCTTAAACAGGGGACGGTCGACCCAGTGTTTTTATTTTCAACCGAATTCAAATTTGGCCCATCGACATACATATGTTATATCCTTTTAATGTGCATTAAAATAATCGTTTATAACTGACTTAGTGTTTGTTTTTCACCGGTGTAGGAATAATAAATTGCTGGTCCTCCTTTGTGTTTTTCTTTACTTTTTACAATGATATTTGTCTGAAATATTTGGGGCACCACTTTATCATTTGGGCCAGATTACTCACCCTTGTTTTTGTTTTTCAGTAATATTTATATAAGGACCAGTAAAATTTTGCTACGACCAGTGAAATTTAGTAATTCACTGATCAGGTTGACCAGTAAATTATTTGTCATTTCAAAACCTCTGGAATAATCTGGTACATCTATAAAATGCATTATAAATAAATAAATTCCTGATAATTTTTAACAAATTGAACAATTTAAATGAAATATAACATTTGTATATGCACATGTAGTTCAAGAACATGAAATAAGTCTAGATAAAGACAGAGGCGAAAATTTCAGAAATTGTTGACGAGAAAATATACTTTGAAATACATAAGAACTGTATCAATATGGTATCAAATCAATTTGTATTGATGATATTGCGGTATTGAGTCTATCAATGACAGCCCTACGGACAAGTGGTATTCTTGTGCCTTGTACAACCTCCAATGTACGATTTGATATCACTACAATTAATATATAACTAAACTACAACTCAACTTCATAAAACTTTACAATATTTTTTAGTGTCGGAATTATCTAAACTTGGCCTGCTCAGCCATTCAGAGATCAGTGTTCTTGCCAAATCTTGGACTCGGGAAATTTTTTTTTATGATTTATGGCACAAGACATGGCCAACAAAAAGAGTTTTTTTTATAAGTAAACATACATTAATCAAAGATTAAAAAGTTCACCAAAACCAATGATTTTATCCTACCCCACCCCTAAATGGATATGACCTCCACTAATCTTCTTTACCATTGCTTTGAAATAAGACCGAGTCAAAAACCATAAAATTAATGATACATTTTACAGGAACATTTTTCCTGCTATATAAAATTCTCTCTATAACGCCAAATTCATTACTGCCATCCGCATCTCTATTTATAGAACAAACGTCCATTTCAAAGTGTCAGTTATCTCGATATATACCGCCATAGGTGAGTGTGGTTAATGAAGTGACTAATTGGTCTCTAGTGATCACTGATGTAAAGCCAGTAAGCAGCAGTAAGACCAGGTAATTAAAGAGTGAAATAAACAAGGTAATTACTATATCTGAATTGTTGTCCTGTTTTCTGTTTATTAAAGATACATCTATGACATCAAAGATCGATAATTACTCTATTTTCTCCAAGATGTGGAAATTCAATTCATTGCCAAACACGCTATATACCGCCATAATTTCTAAATAGCGAAAAATGGAGGTTAATCAAGAATTGACTGTAAATTCCATGCAGATTTACTTGATGCATGAGAAGCAGAAGCATGTAAACTTGACCTCAACTGACCTTCTTGACCAGACAGTGACACGATCATTAGCTCCCCTCAACTTTAACAGTGCAGAGTTAGCTCAGGCTTGCATACATAATAGAACCTCCGATATAAAAGGGATTATTATAAATTCCTTTCAAGATACTTGTAAACTCTGATCAAGTTCATACATAAATTTCATATTTTTATGAAAAGATTGATCATTGTTTTACCGACCAGTTTGAACTCTGAACTTTAAGTTTTGACAAGTGGCTGAGAGGTCATCTAGTCCATTGTCCTATTTATATAATTCCTTACCACGAGGGTCATCAAATGAACAGTTATTATTACCCACTCTCGAAATGTTATGTAAAATCTTGAAAAAGTTCAAAGGTGTATACTAAATGTACACTTTTTCATATACACAAACAAACACACACACAAACACACACACACAGAGCTCAACAATCAGGTTTGACCGGTTGTCCGGGACAAGTCCATTTTGTGATCGGACAAGTACATGTAGCTGTTACATCTCACTAGTCCTGAAGGACAAGTGGAACTGTTGAAGACAAAAAGGAATTCATAAAAGATTATACTTGTTTAAACACAAAATAATGTCTCTAAATGTTACACTTGATTTTTGGACAAGTCATTTTTGAAAATCGGACAGGTACATTTCAATACTTCTTGTGCTGCAGAACAAGTGGAAACTTCCATGATGGTTGACCTATGACATACACAGGACAGCAAGATATTACAGAAGAGCAGCAGAGTCATTCAAGTGACTTGCAAAGTCTTCCATACTCAAAACGAAATTCCAAAAATTTTACCGTTTCTTGAAAGACAATGGATGTCTCCAGACCAGGTAGAACATCTAATAGAAGGCGACATGCTGCAATGTGTAGGTCTGTTTGATCACGGGAACTTGTCATGAGATATAAGCTAACGAGCTGAAATAAAAAATAACATTACTTAGTCATGAGAAATATGAGCTAACCAGCTGAAAATATAAAAGTGCACCACAAACGGTACATAATACGCCCGTCCTGAATAAATTTTCAAAGGGTTTCTTTATGATGGAAATGTTAGTATGTGTTAGAGATCATTTTACAAATGCAAGTTTGCACAAGAAAATTGAACACAAGAAACCAGAAAATAGGTCACGTAGGCCCATAACTCCAATTCTGCAGAAAGTTGAAAAATGACAACAAAACCCATAATATATGTTAAACATTATTGCTTCTTGTGATACCAAATTTGAAAGAAATTAAATGAAAAATAGAAAAGTTCTTGCATTTTGTACATAATGCTCATATTTAGCAATAAAAGGGGCATAACTCTGCCAAATATAGTTGAAATTTCATGATTTACAAACTTGTCAGAACGGTTCATGCAATGAAACATCCTACCAAGTTTGACAAAAATCGGGCCATAATTCTTCGAGTTATCACATAAAACAGCTGGACGGACAGGAGGACAGATGGACGGACAATGCCATACCGTAATACGACGTCTTCGACAAGCATACACAAACATTAGTCATGAGGTACAAGCTAACCAGCTAAAAATGATGATACACAGTATAAACAGTAAACACATAATTATTATCTATATATATCATCTGTCACCTTACAAAACTTTACAGACAATTTAATAAAAGACAACTTGTGAAGAATGTGTATTTTGTATCTTATGTCATGTGTATTGTATAGCTTCTGTATGTCATGTGTATTGTGTAGCTTCTGTATGTCATGTGTATTGTGCAGCTTCTGTATGCCATGTGTATTGTGTAGCTTCTGTATGTCATGTGTATTGTGTAGCTTGTATGTCATGTGTATTGTATAGTTCCTGTATGCCATGTGTATTGTGTAGCTCCTGTATGTCATGTGTATTGTGTAGCTTCTGTATGTCATATGTATTGTATAGTTCCTGTATGTCATGTGTATTGTATAGTTCCTGTATGTCATGTGTATTGTGTAGCTTCTGTATGCCATGTGTATTGTGTAGCGTCTGTATGTCATGTGTATTGTGTAGCTCCTGTATGTCATGTGTATTGTGTAGCTCCTGTATGCAAACAAAAGTTATTGCGAGACATGCACTGACATACAGACAACAGTATACTACAGTACATCTGTCATAGCTGGGTGTATAAAAATTGACTTTAAAATATCCAACAGTCAGAAACTGACATACCTTGTTCATGAAATCCTCATTTTTAAACAAAGCCTTCATTAGATGACCAACAGCACAGGAAGGGTTTGCTCTGCCTAAAAACATGAAGTACAAAACTCTGTATATGCCGGGAGTACTGACTCAGAGTATTAGAATAAGTAAAATCTAACTTACTATACATTTCAAATCAATTTCAATCACATAAAAAGCATATATACAGAATCTAACATTTCTGGGTATTGCTAACAGCAAGAAATATCCTGCTACATTCAAATAAAATAGCAGTTATTTATATTGTCTACATCCAAAAGTGTTCTGCTTCCATTTTAGGGGGAAGGGGGGATTTTCAATACATATTTTCAGCAGAATTTGAAAAAATACTACAAAGATACTTTTATTTTGAGGAAAATATCGCTTCATGCATTACTTCTGGGGGAGACTAGCTTAAGCCATTAAACAGATGTCAATTCGATCTAAAAATCAATGATGGACAGGTGATAAATTGATTTCAAAATTTACCTGGATGTCTATCATCAAATGGATCAGGGTCCATTTTGTAATATTCTTCTGTTTCTTTTTCTATAAGTTGAGCCATTCTGTAAAAGAACACGTGAAACATTATATAAAATAAAAATTACTTGAAACTCCACAATTCGGAGTTATTTTTGCTTTGTTGGATTAGAAATAAGCAGTCACTTGAAACTCAACAATCAGATGAGAATTAAAGCCCAGTACTTAGCATGCAAAGTAATGATCTCTCAAATAAGACTTATAGTGGAGTACTTAGCATATAAAGTAAAAGTAATGATCTCTCAAATGAGACTTATAGTGGAGTACTTAGCATATAAAGTAAAAGTAATGATCTCTCAAATGAGACTTAAAGCCGAGTGCTTAGCATATGAAGTAAAAGTAATGATCTCTGCTTTAGCATACTTGAAGAAGTAAAAGTAATGATCTCTCAAATGAGACTTATAGTCGAGTACTTAGCATATGAAGTAAAAGTAATGATCTCTCAAATGAGACTTATAGTCGAGTACTTAGCATATGAAGTAAAAGTAATGATCTCTCAAATAAGACTTATAGTCGAGTACTTAGCATATGAAGTAAAAGTAATGATCTCTCAAATGAGACTTAAAGCCGAGTGCTTAGCATATGAAGTAAAAGTAATGATCTCTCAAATGAGACTTAAAGCCGAGTGCTTAGCATATGAAGTAAAAGTAATGATCTCTCAAATGAGACTTAAAGCCGATTGCCTGGCATACAAAGTAAAAGTAATGATCTCTCAAATGAGACTTAAAGCCGAGTGCCTGGCATACAAAGTAAGAGTAATGATCTCTCAAATGAGACTTATAGCCGAGTACTTAGCATATGAAGTAAAAGTAATGATCTCTCAAATGAGACTGAAACTAAAGATAAAATCTTATGTCATTACATAGTAGACTTGGCAAATTTATTTACAGATACAGCTGAACCTCGTAATCTCGATGTGGTTGGGACCAATCAAAAACATTGAGATAAATGGGTCCTCGAGTTAAAAGACTAAATAGAATCCTGATTCCTCTCGTGATATATCATGTAAATCGTATGTAAACTGGAATTTTTGTGAAGATTTTTATTCATTGTATGTAATAGAAAACGACACAGAAGGCATATTTTTTCAGCACTAGTTATATCATCACATGATAACTTAATGAAGATGTAAACAAAAATTTAACCTCTAGATAACTTATCACTTTCACATTGAATTAAGCATCAGGACCATGTTTTAACATCAACATTAATGCGTTTTAACTGATTAAATCGAGATTACGATTACCGATCTGGACATAATGAGTTTTGACTGTATATAAAAAAAAAATGTGTTTGTTTATAGTTATTAACAACAGTTGATAACCATTGGTCTGTATTAAAAGTACTACTACCTGTTTAACAGGTATTTAATTTGATGGCTTTTCGTTGCTGCAATTAGAATAAGAGCATATATAAAAGAACACTAACTGCGTTGGCTTGAGTTCATGGCAAAGGTCAAATTTTGTGATACTTTACCTATAGCTGATGACATCTTGAAGAAAATTAAAATTTTTGCCAAGATATAAAATAATAATTAAACAAACAATTACTTATGAAGAACTGAGACTGTGTCAAATGAACTGCTGTTGTGTTCTCGGTTCCATTCCTCCAGGATTCCAGACATTTCTGTAAGAGAGTCTAACGCTGCCATCTTTCTTTATCATCCACACTCTATGACAAATCTACAATATAAAGTGTACAACAATTATCTCAGGCCCTTTTCTGTCAATTTTGGGAAAATGCCATTGGCAATACAATTGGGAATTTTAACACGAATTTGTGTAATATTGGGAAAATTTGTGTGCACTGTGCCTCACATGGAAATCTAAATGTAATGGAATCTCTTTTTTTAATGCATTTCCCCTTACATTAATTTTTTTTTTCATTATGGCCATGGCCTCAACACCAAGTTGGAATTTTTTTTCATCAAATCACCAAAAACACATGTATTTTGCATTGGGAATGGGGATCGAATTTCAGCCCCGTGGGAACTTCAGAAAAACGACCTGAATCTAAACTTTTTTTTTTTATCAGAATCATGGACAAATTTGTTTTATCATTTTAATGATAGTTCACATTCAACAATTTTTTATTCATATGATGGTGACCATTTTCTTTATGATAAAAGAGAAAAACAATTTATATTGTATGCAGGTCTACTTCTGCCAATTTTGGGAAAAAAACACATTTAGCGACAAATTTGGGAATTTTTTTTGGTGAATTTGTATCATATTGGGAAAAATAGTTCCCACACAGGTAAACCTTAATATGATGGAATCTCTTTTGAATGCTGGATTTCATTTTTCATTACAGTCGCAGTCTGTGGAACAACTTCGGATTTTATTTCATTAAACTGGTAAAGTCTTTTGTATTTTGCATTGGAATGGGGCCGATAGTTGAATAATGGCCCGGTGGCAATTATAGAAAAAGGTCTGGTACGTGTACCTTGAAAAAAAGGAGGCCACCAACAAGGAAACCTGACAACATGCCCCACATAATCAGCTCTTGTAAGTGGGATCAGGGTGTTTTGACTGTTTTCTGCTCTCCAGAAACAGTGGCCTTTACCTTTCCAATTGGGAATTCTGCAATATTTTCTACAAATTTGGAAAATCTAAGTGCATTAGAACTACATGTATATCTGAAGATAATTTAATATCTGTTTAATTTATTCAAATTTACAAAGCTGAAGGAAATTCATCTTATCTACATCTTTTTAATTATTACATAAGATAATCCCCATGTTGCCTGGGAACTGACAGAAGGAAGCCAACACACCCCCTAATCCCCTAATGAAAAGTGAAAGTTATGGATTTCTCTTTTTAAATTAAAACAGTGTAGTAGATAATACTAATGTCTATGGCGGTAAATTTGAACAAAATCGGAAAGTAATAACGATAAAAAATAGATTATTGAAGTCTTTAGACTATGCATAGACAATGGACATGATTGTGTCTAAATTATTGAAAGATTTCTCGGGAGTTTTCTAGAGTTATCCTTCACATAATAACTATTTGCCAAAATGTTTTAATACTGAAAAGAATTTAACAATAACTACAAATTACTACGATGTTTGATAGAAGAGAATGGTTTTAATGGATGCAAAATCATAACATGTGACAAATGTAACATGTTCCGTTGTATAGATAGTGTTATTTCACAACCAAGATGTCAATTTCAAAATCAAAACAAAACCATGCTGGTTTGTATATCGTTCAGCAGTTGTGTGTAGATCTCCACAAACGCTGTGACCTGCAACTACCCCTGTTGTCATCTTATGGAAGTATAACTAGTCAAAAGTTCTAACCTTATATATTTTCTTTTGAAATCGACTTGTGTCGATCACAGCAAAAAAGTGTCACTTTTAGTTTTAGTCGATTTCCCGCAAAACGCCATGCTAAAATGAATGTGTGTAGAGCTACAACCCTTAGTTTCGTATTCGATGTCATTGATAAAGTACAAAATGAACAACGTAATGCGTCTGCGAGGAAATTCCGGATTTTAACAAAATGGATGTAATTATAGCTTCTTGGGCTCTATATGTAATTTTAGAATATTTTGATGTTGCTCTACATACAGCTTTATGATACATGTGTATCTTGTTGGGGCTCCACATGTAACTTTAGAATATCTTGTTGGGGCTCCACATGTAACTTTAGACTAGCTTAATTGTTGGGGCTCCACATGTAGCTTTCAAATATACTATATACCTGAAAATTTTTGCTCCAGCCTCCTTTAAAATTTTTGCTGCTTTTGCCCCTAGATGAGAGGATGAATTCAAAATAATGACACCAAAATTTTCAAGCTAAATAATTGAAGCACGTAGGCCTACATGTACATATATTGCCATCCGTGAGACTATATTGTGATTTAGGGCGGATTTATGAAGGGCTTAAATGATTTCTGTTGCAAAAGGGCAAAAATAACAAGGGGCAAAAATTTCCAGGAATACAGTACAATGAAAAAAGAACAATTATTCTTGCCAGTTTCATTTTAATGTCGTTATGCTACCTAGACTCATCCGGTTCAAGAAAGGGTCCATGAAACTCCAGTACCCGGCCATGTTATATGGATTTGACTTATAAAATAAAATAACAAACCAGTTTATGGAAGTTATATTAATGTATCACATTGGCTCTAACAAATAGAATGTTATGCTCTTCTGTGAAATAACACCCCTTAAGACACATTTGGACTGAACCAAAGTCAATGATTTATAGAAGAGTTCATTGTTTCTCAAGGGCTGATGAGTTAATTAAAAAAAAAGGTCAGAATAGTCAACTACTAAGTTACACTGTCTCTGGTATTTTTCTGGGTGTTCTAAATATCTGGTGTAGACTTATAGAATCTTATATGGGTGTGTGGAGTGAATAAGGAAATCTCCACCACAGTGATAAGAATCTGATTGTCCAATCCCAGGGTTCCCCTCAAATTTGACTTTCAGATTCTAACCACGAGGGTAGATATTTTCCTTTCCACTCAACACACCATGTTTTATTATTTGTCTTACATGCTTCTAACACATGTTTATGCAGGTAAATAAAATCTGATGAGGCTTATAAAATCTAACGTGACTTATAATGCACTGTATTCGCATCACACAGAAGTCCCACGTTTTAAAATTATATTGTGACCTCATAATATGTGTAGCTTGTCTACACCCTAGGGTGGGGACAGAGATCTGTCTTTGTAGAATGGAGATAGGCCTGTTCAAGGTAGGAGAAGTCATTCTTTATTGTGGAGAAAGATGTCCTGCGTAATGCAACCAGAGTTATCTCCCTTTGTTTGTAAATTGATTGACTTTCCTGCCCCATGTAGACTAAATGGAATTGTCACCAAATGTAATTTTTATAAGACTTTTCCTATATTTGTCTAATGGCAGCACACTCATTTGTGTAATGCTCAGAACAATTTTCAGTTTGTAATGTATGCTGCTTTTTTTTGTAGCTTATGTGATTGGCTATAGTTGAGCTATCATAAAGTTATACCGCTGATGTGGCTGCAGTAGGATGGTGAGTTCCTAAAGTACAAGTACTGAACCATGTCATAAGACGTGCTGTCTTCAGTTGCATTTATTGTTTTTGTTGTTGAATGTCCCACAAGATTTGTTCACTTATATGGAGAAGTAATCATCTATAGATAAATAGCACAAATTTTGATCTGTGCTACAGACTTATGTCAATGGAGATAAGGGATCTATAGATGCTGTGACACGCCTTTCATGAATAGTGTTTTATGCCACAATCAACAATTTTCCAGTTATATGGTGGCAGCCAGTTACCCGGGAAGTGACAACTGGCCTTCCACAAGTAAACTGGCAAACTTTCACATAAAAGTCAGCTCAGGTTCCGGTGGTGCTTAAACCTGCGCTGACCAGAAGTGAGAGACTTCATGATTCAAAGCACAATGCTCTAACCAATTGGCCATGGTGGCCCCCTTCCATGAAACAGGTCTTCATCTTTGAGTACCATATAAAAGGCTTATGGCTTTAACGTCTCATGTTGAATGCTTGGTGAAAAACAACTCATTTATTTCAAAAGTCCTAGGTATGACCTGGTAGGCCTACCGGGAATTGAACCCCAGACTTTTTGCTCCCACTAAGTTGAATATTCTACCACTGTTATTTGTCAGTTCTGATGACAAGCAATTTATCATTTGTATAACTGTATATCAGCAATGCATGTACTGTCTAACCTGTATATGCAGTCACCTCCTCTAACTGGCCAGTTCTGATAACTTCCTAATGTTTTCCTTATATATTTGTATTCCAAGAAGCAGTCACCTTCCTACTTGCAGGTAAGTAAGTGGTCATCCCTTTTACGTACTAAGTTACCAAGTTGACCCATTTTAACATTTCAATGTGCTGGTCACTTGTGGTCCAAACATACACTGGTCCCATAATAAATTCAAGTATAAACATTGTGGTCATTCTATATGGTTGAAATACCTCATCATACATCAATCTATTACAAAAATGATGTATAAATATGTAGTTTGAAATATATATTTACATTCAGTCATTGTAACTTGACGATTTTGAGATTCTCAATTAAGAGGCCACCTCTGTTAAAGCGATATGAGCTGTCGTAGGTGAAAAATTTTACATGCCCATTTTATGTAATATTTTATCTCATATATATCCCAAAGAGACCATCTGGTGGTTAGAATAACAAATGCATGTGTATAATTGCAACAATCTTGCCGAACGTAACCTGTAATATCAGTTATTGTTTGTCCGCCATTACTTTGAGCATTGCAAATTAAGTTTCGGTAAATTTTTACGAAGATTACCGAGTGTCCAATAAACACATGCTATTTGCAGTTAATTTACATTCTATTCTTAATACCTTTTGCATTTATTTTTGTACGTTAATCAGGCAAAGTTGGTCTTTTTCGTGGTTTCAAAACATTCGTTTCTGAAATTGTCCACGTGCCGGGTATATCTGGTGATCTTGACCCATTTTTAACTCGTCCTATCACATTCTCGGCTTTATCATTCTTGACACATATGTTCATGAACTGCCCAACTCCCACGGACATGGCAGCAAGATTGTAAAAAATGAAGTATGCATACTTTTCACTGTTATATTGTTTTGATTTTGTCAATGTCAGCATTCAGGGCAACATTAAAGATCGGAAAAATTTCTTTTAGTGACCTGATATATTTATTCATATATTCATCCGATTTTCTTCAGGTATTTAAAATAGCATTGAAAAGTATATAGTTTACATAATACATGCACTTTCAAATAAAAATCATGCCTTGTATTTTAAAAGTAAATATAAAACACATAAAAATCGGCCAACTTTAACATAGTCTGAGCGCGTAAAGGACCGAGATCCCCATTGACCGAATTACGAAGTACATTTGATATGGAGAAAGAGTTTATCTGAAATGTCATATCACTTTAAGAGGTCAAGTTCATGATTTCCCTTTGAGGACAGCTTAATACAGGTTAGACCATAGACCATGTAGCCTATGTACTGTATGTTGTTTTAAGTATATCAGAATACTGCTCATGTTGAGTAATGCATGAAGTTTCTATCTCACAACTGAGAAATCATAGGATCGTTTCCCTGGTTGGGCCATAATTATGAGTTCTTTATGACAGATTTCAACCTCCAATCTCCCACTTGAGATCTGATCAGTCTTCTAGGAAGTTTGATACTGACAAAATAATACAACAAAACAATGGTTATATAGATATATATATAAATAACATTTAATAATCATAAAGGCATAAAGATACAACATGATAGAGAATGTCATACTGGGAAATGAATAATACTGAAAACAAATAATTATACAGAATACATATATGTTATGTATTAAGCTTACATTATTAATCATTGTATATATATGTTAGATGCAGGTTATGGTCATTTTAAGTAAGTAAAATTGAGAGGATCATGAGCAATCATTTAACTCATCAACCCCTGAAGTCACATTTGGACCAGCCCATTTCAAAGAATGGCTAAGTCCACTGTCAGAATTCAGGGGTGTTTGATTTAGAATCAAAATTTTATGATAATTTTAAATTCAACATGGACTTCATGACAGTAGACCATTCTATTTATTGATGTGGGTGAGTCTAAATGTGATAACAGGGGTTGATGAGTTATTGATTTAAATGTATCAGATGACATGAAATGAAAATTTTTAGATTTGCTCAAGTAAAATTCAACGATAGAACCATATACTGGTAATTCTTCCTGGTGCTGACAAATTTATGATCAACACTAAATCTGTTTCTATGGTCACCAACATTTTTGTCCAGTACAGATGAAAAAAAAAAATCAATCAAAGATAACAAAGCTCATCCCAAAACAACATATTTTACATCCTACCAATTAATATTAACCTGACCTCAACCTGTTAAATCTTCCTAGCCACAATGTTGAAAATAGACAAAAGTCCAAAATACATGTATGGACATTTTTACCAAAAAATACAGGAGTAACCCAGCCTCTGGAGCATAGCATATTTACATGTTGCTAAGAATCACAAAATGTAAATGTCGTGTAATTTTAATTTATGCATGAGCAATAGAAGGGAAATTTGACCTTCACTAATTCTTCTAAAGTGATGCAAGAACTGAACCAATATACCATCAGCCACAATCAATTTTATAGAGATGAGCTAAAATCAAGGTACCATGAGTACAGAAAAGTATAATATTGCTACAGATTTGTTTGTTTGTTGTTCCTTTTGTTTTTGTTTTTTTCAGTATTGCTCTTGAACACTGTTGCCAACTAATAATTTCACCAGCTACTTTAAAAAAAAAGAGATTGACAATTTAATGCAATGAGAGTTATCTCTCTTTGTTTGTAAATTGCAAGTCTATCATGATCTATCCCAACTGAAATTGCCTTTAGATGTTGTAGTAAAGCTGCCACCAGATGTCATTTTACATATATTTCCTGTCTAACGGTAGCAGCAAGTACGTGCTCACAAATGCTCAATTCTTTTGCTGTATCACTGCACGATTAATGATATTTGACATTTCAGCTTGACCATCATAATACAATCTATATACATGTATAAATGTATCTAAAAATACAATGGAATCTTGTTACATGTATGTCAAAAATGGACAGTCGAAATTCTGAATATGTCAAAGCTGAATGGCCAGTCCCAATTTTCATGGATAAAAAAAATATTCTAATTAAAAATTCAGGTTATCTTGAAGTAATAAGGACAGTCCCGTGAATTTTGAGATAACGAGATTCCGTTTATACATGCATTCTTTTTGGTTAGAATCAATGACAATAATGTATGTTCTTGTCACATATTACAGGTACATGTGTACTTGCATTCCACTTAGTATTGCTATGGTTATGAAAAGTAAACAAGATTCTGTGGTCAATAATAACACTAACTTACATAAAATGCAAACATGTCATACATGTCACTGGGTTAAGATGCCAAAATTTTCAAAATATTTCCATTATTTGGAAGACTTAAATATTCAGTTTATGGGTCATACTGACCCAAATAATACAATCACAACAAGTTTACTTATTAACTTAGCAACAACACCATGGTAACTACACAGAAATAGGTCAAGGACATACAATTGTGGTAGAGGCATCAGTTCCTAGTTCACAGTGAAAATTATCATCCAAAGCAATTGACCAGCAGAATATTTCTCAAAGATGAAAAGTTTCCTCTAAAATGGACAAATTTCTCTTCTTTATTTTATTTTTTTAGTGTCACTTCCTTTATTTTCTCCTTAATTAACCCCTATGGTCACATTTAGAATCATCCAAATCATAAACTGTAAAGTTTATTGTCAAAATTCAGGGGTGAAGAAATTAATATTGAATGTAAAATCATTTTGAAATCTTTATTTAGGTTAGTCACTGCTGAATTCTGACATTGGACTTTACCATTCTTTGAAATGGATTAGTCCAAAATTTTCCAACTTAGATTAGCTGACATATTTATATGTTTTTGAACACTTGCATACAAAAGACAATTTTTTTGTGAAATTTCATAAAATCTGACAAAAGGAGAAAAACGGCTGATACAAAAAAACTGAGATATGATGATAAAAAAAATGAGTTTTGTTTTTTTTGGTAATTTTGGTCCACATTCACATGAATATGTGTGTCCTTAACTCATCAACCCCTGAAAAACAATGGACTCATCTGTAAATCATTGACTAAAACCAGTCCAAATGTGTCTTTAGGGGTGGATGAGTTACTCAAAACTTAATTTGTGTACAAAATGTAAACATAACTTTTAAGTAAATAAACAACAAGAAACCTTACACAGCACTTATACAGAGTCTAAATAGTAATAACAACAATTGAAACTTTCTCTAAATATACAGTAAAATCTCTTTATAATGCCCCCTCCCCTTGTTTCAATTGCCACCTCACATTACGCAACAATTTTTGAAAGTCCACTTATCCAATTTTGCCAATAATTTCATTTAAGGTTTCCCTCAATCTATCATCAATCCCATTTATAATGCCAAAGTTGGGCTGAACAAATGGTGGCATCATAACAAGGTTTTACTGTATTTAAAATACAGAATCAATACTACTAGAACAGTTAGAATACATACACATACACGCACAGATGATCTTGCATGCAAGTACTAACACACCAATAACTAGGATATAACAAGAAATCTACCTGATGTCATAACACTGAAAATAATCTAGACTTTAAACACTTGAATATGCAAATATTTTTCAGATTAAAACTTAAGTACAAATTAAAGGCATCCATTACGGAAGCAGAGTGTCATGTTAATACTGGGTTGGGGAGTAATCATTAATGCTTTATATATATATAATCATTTGCACTAAACTTGACTGAAAAGGACACAATAAGTCCCTTTAAAATCCCCATTCCTACAAAAATATATCTATAATAAATATTTCCATCCCGGAAACGTCATCTATGTTTTACTAACTTGACACATGTATGCTACATTCAAAATGCACGGCTAATCATTAGCTGCAGTCTACCATTCCCTCCTCCTGTGAACTAAACAATTGGTCCTCTAACATAAAAATATTGAAAACTTTATAATCTTTAACCCTGTCACCCCAAGTATCTAAATGGTTTGTTCCATTCTATTGTCTTAGACCAGTCTATTGTGGTCTGTAATGTTGATAGGTTTCATAATTCTACATAACAATAAAAATAATGTACATATAGCACTTATAATGACCAATCAAATTCATTACAAATATACACCTGATCAAAACAAGAGTAACAAAATGATGAATGTAAGTTATGAATTAAATGAGAAAAAAAAAATTATTACCTGTGCAGCTCAACTCATCAACCCCCTGAAAAACAATGGACTCTCCTGTAAATCAATGACATATACCAGTCCAAATGTGTCTCTAGGGGTGTATGAGTTAATAAAAACTTTATAAGACCTCTAATCTTACCAAAACTCATATTAAACAACATCAACAAAATGATACCTGAACTGTATTACAGTGGAACCTGTCTTGAGATACCACCCCATCTACCACTGAAATGTGGTCTCCCAAGACGGGTGGTCTCTCAAGAGGGGTTTTATCTACAGTGGTTTTCAGTATGTGATCACAGAAGAAAGGTTATAAGAGTGGTCTCTCAAGACGGATTCCACTGTTTAATGAATGTAGGTTTGGCCAATAATACAGAATTAATCAACATGAAATATATATGTCATTTTCTCTGTAACATAGAAACAAAATGACATTATCTTCTGTTGCAATGACACAGAATGACAATATATCTTCCTATGCACTGGCAAAAAATGACATTATACCTCCCAATGCATTGGCATAGAATGACATTATCTTTCATCATTGTAATAGACAAAGAAATAACGTAAAGTGTATTATATTCAAAATCAATGACATCATCTTCTACTGCATAAGCACAGCTTGAAATCATCTTTCATTGTAACAGATCAGAATGACACCAAATTTGATTAGTATTACAAAAAAAACAAAAAAACCAAAAAAAACCCAAAAAACCAACATATTGATATCATATACATGTACATAAACTGGAAGTGAACACCAAGACACCACTTTTTTTTAAATAAAATAAAACAGAATGACATCATCTTGTCCACAATGACTATACATTTAATCTTTGACAATCATGCTATATTTCAGAAATAAGATTTTTTTCCTGAAAATCTAAACACGTGACAACAGGTTTACAGATGACGAAATAGTGATAAACTATAAAAATATATGACATCTTTATTTGTGTGTGTGACATACATGTAACCAAAACTCTGACAAACTATACAAATACAGATGTTAATCTGTGACAATTATAATGTTGCTGACAGCTGACTTTGTCACATGACCAATATATCAATAAAGTAATGACACAGCTCTATGACAGCACACATTTTCCTTGTTACAAAGGAAACCTCCCCTTGTAATGCTGCTATCTTGTAGCTGCGTTCCTGACCGTATAGGCTACCAATCAACTAGGAGTTTGATCAGGTCTACATATACAATGTTGGAATGAAAGGTATCAAATTTCAACGCAGAAACAGATTCAGTAAGAAAAAATATTTTAAAAGTATTATTGCAGCTATGGTTTATCATAGAGAGAACATTGCTCGTTTGCTTTGCAAACTACAGTAATAAGCAACAGGTAAACACAACATAGAAAAGTGACACATATGCCAGATGCTTGACCACTCACTCTTCACAGAAATGTTTTTAATTCAATGTTGGTAGATTTCTTCCCAGCTATTCTTTTTCTGTTTCTGGAACTGCTAATGTTCTAAAATATTTGATGTCGTAATTAAACTGTGAGATATCATTTTGTTGGAAAGGTGTTGCCGTTGTGATAATTTGGGTTTAGAAAGAAATGAAACTGCTGAATGTACCTTGAAAACAAGGAGGAAGTGAATATAAAATTTATGTAAACTTTATAACTGGTGGCAACATGGCAATTTTTATAGCACTTATAATCTTATTACACAAAACGATGTATGGCTCAAGAGTTACAGTGTAACTTGAGTTATACTTTGTACCATATAGTTTAATGAGGGGTCAAGGTTCAAAGGTCATCAATATGACAGTTGAGAAGTTAAGTGAAAAATGGCACCCACTTTTCTATTCAGAAACTGAGAACAATGCCGTGGAACTCACTATCAAGACCACCAAACTGACTGACTCAAAGTGGTCTGTTTGGTCTGGAGGTATCTTAAGTGAGCTCTGTTCTAATTAGATATTTATCAAGACACTGAAAATTTATGGTCCTAAATGTAAGGTGGTCTGCTAAGCAAGGTGATCTTTAGGCAAGGTTCCACTGTATTTAGGTTGAGGACAAACTGGTCAAAAGAGAAAAAATGCCTCACTATAAAAACACCCAAACTTGCAAATTGATGACTTTCACAACACAGAATGTAGGCAATATTGGTCCATTTTGTGATAATTGTTCATCATTGCTTGAAACATTAGCACCAGGTGTGTATATACAGAATAGTCAACTTGGACTGAGATATCAATGTGTTGGATATCATCTGTTGACAAGATATATTTTGATATTTGATATCTAATGCTAGACAGCTATCTAAACACACAGAAAAAGTAAGAACCAAAATAAAACAGTGTGCCAATAGTTAACTCTGAATTAGATGTGTCAAAGGACAAATAACTGCTTGACCATTGTGATGTGAAACTTTACAGAGAGAATCTAGAATCCTGGATGTACCAATAAAGGTCCTTGTTCTGTTTATTCAAACAAAGAGATTACCGGAAGCCAAAAGAGCCTTATCAATCACCATAGAACACACCATGTCTATAGAACCCTTGATCCTGGAGACATGATATCTACAGAATCCCTAACCCAGGGAGCATGATATCTACAGTACCCTAGACTCAGGGGCATGATATCTACAGAACCATTGACCCAAGGGGGAATGATAACCACAGAACCACTGGCCCAAGGGGCATGACAGATCTACAGAACCCATAACCCAAGGGGCATGATATCTACAGAACCATTGACCCACGGTTGATATCTATAGAACCACTGACCCATGGGGCACGATATCTACAGAACCACTGACCCAGGGGGCATGATATCTACAGAACTCCTAACCCTGGAGGCATGATATCTACAAAACCCCTAACCCTGGAGGCATGATATCTACAGAATCACAAACCCAGTGGGGGTGATATCTACAGAACCCCTAACCCAGTGAGAGTGATATCTACAAAACCCCTGGCCAAAAAGGACATGAAATTTATAACTTTGTTACTCAGAATTTATATACCAAATTTGAAGAGATTAGGTCAATAAGTTTTTTAAAAGAATTTTTTACAAAGCTTATTTATGAACACCATAAAACAAAGTATGATAAGATATTGGGGTTGTGACTAAGATAATCAACAAATGCTGATCCACATTTGACTTTTTCACATGACTCAAAACTAGATGAGCGAGGGAGATAAAGTAATGAGTAGAAACAAACAAGATAAAATTGTCTTTATATAAGCCATTTTGTTGATAAACCAGATATCATATCTTCAAGTAGTCCAGTAACAAAATGTACTGTATTGGTAATCATTCTTTATCTAAATAAAGTACTTCTTTCTCCAAAATAACACACTGTGTGGCTGTCAGGTACTCCTACATGTTACAGCTGTAACAAGCCTATATACATATCCCTGGGCACAAAGGTCATCTCCAGACACAAAGGTCATTAATATCACAATTTTTGTAAGCCTCTACTTGAACATTATAACTTTTATACATTACTTATCTGCTACTTGTCCCAAGCTTATAGGAACTGTCAGACAGAAAGGCCACAGAGACCAGCAGTTATGTTTTCCCACTTTTCTATAGCCGCTAAATACCAATTTTATGATAATTCAACCAATCTTTGATTTTAAGAAATTGAAAGTGTTCAAAACTTTATACACACAACAAATGCTGATAAATGGCAAAAGATTGCAAAACATCATGTGTCACTTAGCTGGTCTAAATTAACACTTATCTAGATTAATTATTTGTTTTCTTTTAAATGTGTGATATGCCAAACTAAACAAAAAATTCAGTTATATGATGGTGGCTAGTTTTTAATGGTGGAGGAGAGAACCCAGTTACAAAGTATCTGGGAAGAAACTGTTGACCTTCAGCGAGTAAACTGGCAAACATCTTCGGTTTTAGTGGAGCTTGAACCCGCACTGATATGAACTGACAGACATTGTGGCTTAAAATGTGATGCTTAATGATAGAACAGGAGAAATATATCCAAGATGATATAAATAGATAAATGTCACATGCTCATATAGTCAACCAATGATATCTACTATTCATGAACTTTATCATATGACCTTTCTAGAAAACTGTTTCCCATAATTCCTCTGTACTCCAGTGGATGAAACATGGTATTCCAATCATTTTTACATATGTAAACTATAGAAGATTATGTTTGTATATATGCCTATAAACAGAGTTATGCTTGATACATATATATCTGTGCATTCTAATTTCAGAAAAGCAAGAGATCACATTATTTCTTTAATTTCCTGTCTGTAAGCTTCTGTCCCAGGATATCCCAACATATAACATCCTATCTGGATTGGTCAACATAAATCTAAGCTTTTAGAGTACAACATCTGAACACTGCCAACTTTTAGCTGTATACTCATCAATGGCAAACTCACGCAAACATCACAATATTTGATTGATATATTACCCACAATTCAGTACTGCACATATATCCCAAATGCAACACAATATTCATGCATGAACGGAATCTGTAACATCTTGGAGACTAAGATCACCACCAGATTTTAGTTTCTTGTACACACTTGTGTAGTTTTACAAGCACATGTTACTGAAGAAAGGTTGATGTCACTGGACCAGACCTTCTTTTGAACTTTTGCTCAAAATTTTGGCCTGCATTTTGGAAAGTTCTGATTGGTTCTTTTCATCATTTTCTGTGATTGGATTCATCTGGGTTTCTTGCTGTAGATGAAAAAAAGATTAAATTTACATTTCTAATGTTTATTAATTAGCAAAATGTAAATAAATATATATGATAAATGTTCCAAATTTTGTTATTTAAGAGAAAAATAAACAGAGAAGATAGCCCTACAATCCCCTCTATTTTATAGTTTTCATTGGCATAAAGTCCATACTAATTTTAATTTTAAAATTCATCAATCCCTGTGGTCACATTTATACTTACCCAGATCAATAGTATGGTCTTCTGTTATAAAATTATTACAAAATTTTAATTCTAAATTATACATCCAAAAATTTTGACAGTGGACTTAACCATTCTTTGAAATGTGAAGGTCCAAATGTGACTTCAAGGAATGACAAGTTTTTAAATGTTTCATTTAAGGTAACCAGTTATCAATGGTGGAGGAAAAAAAATGGAATATAGCGTAAACAATACAACCCAAAAGAGGCTTCTAATGGGTGAACTACCAAACTTTCCTACAAAATCAGTTTAGAAATGGATTCTGGTAACCCATGGTGACTAAAGATAACGGCCTCTGTTTTGCATCAACAATAAACTTTAACATAACTTACTAAAGCTGGATGTTTGGTAAAGAAACAGGTCTTTTGTCTACATAAAATGCTTGCTACGACTCAGAAGTAATTAGATTTTTAGAATCTCTCGCTTTATAATGTCACGTGTTGTGGTTAGGATCAGCGGCTACTCACCAAAAGAATGTACTCCAACTATTTCTGGGTATTTCTGAAATTTTTTTTCGTTAGAAGGGTGACAATTATTAGCAAGAATGTCTAATTGCATCATAATTTTTGCACGTTTCTATCACAAGTTGAGTTTGAGTTTTTACTGGCATTGACTGTGTCAATGTATAACAACCAATAGGTCAATAGGTCACCTGAGCTACACAGGCGACCTAAGAATCATAAAATGCTTACACCTAAAAATGTCTAAATATATGGGACAAGAGGTCCAAGGGACTTTAAGTCGCTTACCTGGCAAAATCGGCCAACATTGAAGAAAACATAAAAAATGTGTAAAAGATAAAATGGCTAATAAATATCAAAAACAGTAGGCTCATAGGGCCTTAATAATCACCTGAGTGAAATGTATTTACATTCGCAAACTTTATGCAGCTTCACATGGGGATACTATATGCCAAGTTTGGTTAAAACTGGCACACTGGTTCTTGAGAAGAAGATGTTTAAATGCTAAAGTTAACAGACGGACTAGACATTTGGCTATAGCAATAGCTCACTTGGCCCTTCGGTCCTAGTGAGCTAAAAATATTTAGAACTACCATGTACAGTCAAACTTGCTTAAAGGCTACCTCTGAATAAAAGACACCTGCCTTTAAAGGCCAATCAAACATAACTTCTGTTAACTTTTTGATAATGAATACACCCCTTTATAAAGGCCACCTGTCTATAACAGCTACTTTTGCCAGTTCCATTGAGTGGCCTTTATAGACAAGTTTGACTGTACATTATGTGACTCCTGACTCTTACATCTTTAAGTCTGTTCGCCTGTAGCTCTAGTTTCATTTCCAGACTTGTTCGTTTGTTGGACAATTTCTTTTGAGATTCCCACTCTTGTATGCGTTGTTTTTCTTTCCGTTGTTCCAGAACTTTACTTAATTCTGGTTTTTCAAGAATATTTTTACCTCTAAAAACACAGAAAAAAAACCAATATCAAGTTGTATCATTAATGATAAAAATTTACACTAAAACACACTTTCTGTTTAGTATGTAAACTGCAGTTTGTGAAAACTTCCAGTAATATTTGTTTCATTACAAAGGGCCATAACTATGAGAAATGTGCAGGCAAAAAGCTAGAATCAGAACAGAGAGTTCATTTACAATGTCAACGTTGGCCTATATTGTGAGACTTTCTACATTTCAATGTTAACTTTGGCCTATATTGTGAGACTTTCAACATTTACAATGTCAACTTTGGTCTATATTGCGAGACTTTCTACATTTCAATGTTAACTTTGGCCTACATTGTGAGACTTTCTACATTTACAATGTCAACTTTGGCCTACATTGTGATAGTTCCTACATTTACAATGTTAACTTTGGCCTATATTGTGAGACTTTCTACATTTATAATGTTAACTTTGGCCTACATTATGAGACTTTCTACATTTACAATGTCAACTTTAGCCTACATTGTGAGACTTTCTACATTTACAATGTTAACTTTGGCCTATTGTGAGACTTTCTACATTTACAATGTTAACTTTGGCCTATATTGTGAGACTTTCTACATTTACAATGTCAACTTTGGCCTACATTGTGAGACTTTCTACATTTACAATGTTAACTTTGGCCTATTGTGAGACTTTCTATATTTACAATGTCAACTTTGGCCTACATTGTGAGACTTTCTACATTTACAATGTCAACTTTGGCCTACATTGTGAGACTTTCTACATTTACAATGTTAACTTTGGCCTATATTGTGAGACTTTCTACATTTACAATGTTAACTTTGGCCTATATTGTGAGACTTTCTACATTTACAATGTTAACTTTGGCCTATATTGTGAGACTTTCTACATTTACAATGTTAACTTTGGCCTATATTGTGAGACTTTCTACATTTACAATGTTAACTTTGGCCTATATTGTGAGACTTTCTATATTTACAATGTCAACTTTGGCCTATATTGTGAGACTTTCTACATTTACAATGTTAACTTTGGCCTATATTGTGAGACTTTCTACATTTACAATGTTAACTTTGGCCTACATTGTGAGACTTTCTACATTTACAATGTTAACTTTGGCCTATATTGTGAGACTTTCTACATTTACAATGTCAACTTTGGTCTATATTGTGAGACTTTCTACATTTACAATATCAACTTTGGCCTATACTGTGAGACTTTCTACATTTACAATGTTAACTTTGGCCTATATTGTGATACTTTCTACATTTACAATGTCAGCATTGGCCTATACTGTGATTGTACTTTGAATGGCCTTATTTCTCAGAAACAGATAAAAAATTACTATTGGTGAATATACCCATATCATGGGATTAAGCAGGAACTATGTATTATCATTTAATCTGATTTTTCATTTTTGTTTTATGCCACCCTCAATAGTAGATTGTGAGGGCCAATTTTTCATAGTGGAGGAGAACCCAGATACAATGTACCCAGAAAGAGACCACCGACCTTCCGCAAGTAAATTAACAAACTTTCTCAATAAAATTAGCTAAGGTTCCAGAAGTGAGAGACGTCATGGTTCAAAGTGTGATGCTCTAACCACTCGGCCACGGAGGCCTCCATTTTCATTTGTAACCAATACTATTAGTAATGTTTTAACCATCTGCAGAAAAAAAATACTCATTCAATAAATAGCTATGTTTGCAAAAATAAAGGTGACCATATTTACACTTTATAATTATGAAGAAGTTCCTTGTGTAATGCCTGTCTTGTGGGAGAGCCTATGCATGGATTGGACAGTTTTTTTGGCTTTATTAAAAGATCATCATTTCCTGGATCTGAAAGTCGTTTCTCTAAATCTGGATCGGATTCCTTCCGTTCCCGGAGTATAACTGTTTCTATCATTGAGTTGGATAGCTGGGATTTCTGGGAGTTGATTTGATTGTGATTGTTGCCGGAATCTATGACATCATCATCCGCATCGTAATAATCTGGAGCCGGCTCTGGAATATCTGGATACATTTCATCTGCAGAAGAGTACAAATTTTTGTTTTTAGCTACATGTACATAACACCATTACAAAGTAAAGTATCCAGATACATGTACTGGTACATATAATGAATGAATCTCTTTATAATAGCCACCTGTCTATAACAGCAACTTTTGCCTTTCCCTTGATTGTCCTTTTATAGACAAATTTGACTGTACATATCAGCAACCAATTCTCGGCAAGTGTTTTTACATGTATATATATATATATATAATATATATATATATATATATATATATATATATATATATATTATATATATATTATATATATATATATATATATATATACAGTAAAACCTGCTATAGCAGCCACCTCTATATAAGGATCACCTGTCTATAAAGGCCAGTTTTGAAAAGTCCCTTGAATGCATACTTCAACTAAATTGAACCTGTATATAAGGGTCACTTGCACATAAAGGTCAATATTCTCTGGTCCCTTGGGTGGCCCCTATATACAGGTTTTACTGTATATCTGTCACGAGTTTCAATTCATATCACATTTATCATACAGGTTTTTAAAATTTTTTCATTTTGGGAGCCTCTGGCTGCACAGGAGAACAATTTTATTCCTGAATGGATACTCTCTTATAATGTACATGTATGGTAACAGAAAGAACAATTACACTTACCAGTGTTATTTTAATGTTATGTTTTATCACTTCAAAATTTCACCTTGTCTAGGTCAAGAAAGGATTCACAAGACTCCACCCCCAGGTTATATGGATTTAACTACACTATGGAATCTGTCCTGAGAGACCCTTCTGTACATCAATGAAGACCTCACACTGGGTCTAAGAAAGAGGGAGACTTAACTTCTCCCTCCAGCTGTTGGAGGGAGACCTCTCATATAAGTAGGGAGACTTCTAAAAAAAAACCAAGGGAGACAAAGTACTGTTAACCATTTCTAAGCAATTATATATATATATATATATATATATATATAATATATATATATATATATATATATATATATATATATATATATATATATATATATATATATATTGCCCCTTTCAGGACGGGGGGGTGGGGGTGGTGGTACCATACATAACACAACTGGGAGTTTTCACATAAATTGGTTAAAAAAAATTGATTCACAAGAAAATCTAAAATGTAAAGGAATCCCATTTCCCCACTACATGACACTAGATCTACTGATTAAATTAACTGAATTTTTGCTTCAATTTTACTTGATTAAATTTTTCAAATAACATAAATACTTTATGAATTTTTCACAAATAATAAAGCCTACGTACTTCACATTTTGCTTTTCACAAAGACTCAGTGTGAATTATCTAATTATCCCTTTCTCTAGTAAAACCCCAGTAATAAATAATTGTTTATCAAAATGAAAATTCAGCAGAGAACACTAAATTTATTTATATTTTTTATTTTACTGTTTACTGATACTTGCATTAAATTAAGTAGATCTAGCTGCTTTTATTTACAACACTAAATATTTTCAAGATTAATAAAGCGATATTTATAATTACTGCCAAGTGATAGTAACCCAGGTCCGCTATGCGTACCATACAAGTTTTAATCCATAGGTAAACTTCACTTGCATTTGATTACATGTTAATCACTTGCTACTACAGTCGTAAATAAAAGTCAAGACAGCGTGAGAGCGACATCAGCGAAATGCAAGGCAACATGAACTTCACTTTGCGCCAAACAGTCAGAGCGACTTAGAGTGATGCAGGGCGATTTTGTCGCCCACGTCACCCTCTAATGCGAGCCCTGGCAATGACAAGTGGTTTCACAAGACAAATGGTCTCTCATAGCGGTTGTCTCAGTAGACCAAGTTTCACTATATTTTTATATAACCTTTCTCCATTGTTGACATTCTGTTCTCCATAGTGACATTCTAAAGTACTTCATGTCTCCTACAGTAATTACACAACTACATGTTATAAATGTTCAACATGAAAGCAATATGAGCTGTCGTCCATCACTTTTTTTTTCAATCTCTTACACAGAGTTGTCTGTCCTTGCACTCCTGATCAATCTCTTTCAAGATCTAAAATTTTTAAAGATTCTTAAAAAATGAATAATTATACTCTAGATTTTCCTCTTTATAAGCTATCTATTTGCCGTTTTGCATGTATCTTTAAATTTGACATAGAAAAAAATGCTATTTGAGGCCAAAATACTTTTTAAAAATAGCTATAAATATAGGGACTATATTTTTGCGAAAAGTGTCCGTATTATGAGTAATTTGGTTTTTACATGTATTATATTCAATCTGTTTGTTATATGATCACATGTTTTAGGACTGCTTTTTAGATGTTGACTGAGATTTTTTTTTAAGGAACAGGACAGACAAATCTGTGAAAGAGATTGCTCTTTTCAAACTTGTCGAATCAACTCTAAACTATTACAAATATCTGAATACAAAACTACTGCCATTCATCAAAATTTAGGCCACACAAACGTAGTTTTTCAGGTATGGAATAAATACTTTATAGCAATAGAAAATTTCTCTGAAGAAATATGCAAGTCAAATATTTGGAAGACTTTCAATTACCATACATGTTCAAATGTTTTTGAAAGCTGATCATGAAGCAATGTCAGGAATTACTGCTGTCCAACACTACATTTTTGTTTTTGGTACATTGCCCATTCAAATATAATGATTCTTTTTTGCATGAATTTTATGAAATAAACAAAAGATTAGCTTCCTTAAAAAATGCAGAAAGTTAATTTGCAATGGCGGAATCAAACTAATGAATACAATTTGGGAGATCAAACATTGCATAAAATCAGCATGTCAAATTTCTACCAACGACAGCTCATGTTGCTTTATAATTCGTTTTCTTATTAATGCTTTACAGGGGAACTAAATCAGCCAATGAAATAAAGGCTCTTTAGACAGACAGTCTCTGATGTTGCATTACAAGATAAATTTAGTGACAGGGGTTTTTTTTCTTAACACTTTGAGACTAGGAAAATTATGAGACTTTCATACTTCCTGGGAAAAAAGTTAAACTGAAAATTTGAAGACTAAAGTCAAGAGATTTATTGATTACACTAAATAACAATTCAATGTCTCTTGATATTATATTTTTTAACATATTAACTCAGAGACCCCTGTTTCCACCATTGGACTCTCCCATATCAAAGAATGATCATCAACTGTCAGAATTCTGGAGTGTTTGATTTAAAATTGAAATTTTGCAATAATCATACATACGATATCAAGTGTATCATTTTGATATTCTGTATTTTTGCCCTACTGGGTGCCATTCTGGTGAGAGTGAGATAGAGAGAGAGAGAGAGAGAGACATTCCTACCACTGTACCATTTCAAAGGTTTTAGTCATGACACATCAAGAAAGTTAATTTTATAATGATACATTATGTAGTTTAGGCTTATGATCATTCTTCCATTATTTATCATTATCTGATGATATTATCAGTGTCACTTTTGCTACAAAAACTTGTAGAACTGCTATGAACTGAGATGTCTTTGTAATCTATATATATTTAAGCTAACCATAACACAGTAAGCTGTAAGGATAGACACAGAAGTGCATCACGCACTAAACAAGTGTTATAAGCTAAAATACAAAGAGACACTAATTAGTATGAACAAATACTTTTGAGATTTTTGTTGTTGAGATATTGATTATATATATACTGATCAGCGACTAATTCTTGCCCACTTGTTTTATATTACCTGATATTTTCTCATTTCTCAGAAATTAATTTTTTTATTTTTGCAAGAATTGGTCGCTGACCAATATATGTACAATCAAACTTGTCTATAAAAGGACACTCAAGGGAACAGGCAAAAGAGGCTGTTATATACAGATAGCTATTATAAAGAGGTTCATTCAAAGCTCCACATAAGATTTTCAGGTAAAGGGTATTTCACTCCCAGAAATAAAATTTAAAGGGTAAATCAAAATTCTTAAAGTGTATTTTTAAATATTTAATTTTTTTTTTTTTTTTTACATAATTATATATAAATTGTCACTATTACAATTTGTAACTTCAATTTCCAATGAGTAATTTCACCCCCTGTTCTAAATTCCAAAGCTGGTTTTCAAATTCTTAAAGGGTAAATATCCTCTTACTCCCTTTATCTGGAGCTCTGTTCATTCTTTATAAAAAAAAAGTCAACAAAGGTTATGTTTGAATGGCCTTTATAGGTAGGCAACCTTTACACAGAGGAGGCCTTTAATACAAGTTGGACTGTACATGATATACCAGTAGTCACATCTGTAGGAATTACAGGATAGTAAAAAAGTAAGTATAGACAGAATTCTGTATACAGTACATCAATCATAAATGTACATGTATACATACAAATTATCAAATGCTTATTGCATATATACAAGTATACACATTGTGAAAGCATTTAAACATACATTTTTGCAAACTAATTTATATACAGTGAAACCCACTTTGAGACACCAGCCTGTATGTTTTTGAAATGTGGTCTCTCAAAACAGATTTCATCTACATTTGTACATGTAAATGATCTACTTTACAATTGGCCTGACATATCTACCTAAAAGTCAATATATCAAAATTCATGGTAATTTTTTCTCTCTCTTAAATCTTTTATTGTCTATTCTGCATTTCCAAAAATATGCCCTAGATGGATGACCTCATAGCCATATGATATAATTTGATAATACTACACTGACCCCTAAAACAAGAGGATGCATTTTGTACACTTAAGTTATCAACCCCTGAAAAACAATGAACTCTTCTGTAAATCAATGACTTAGACCACTCCAAATGTGTCTTTAGGGGCAAATGAGTTAGTAATCAGGAGCTATGACTGTACCAAGATTGATCTTCTTTCTACGTCAAAGGATGTACACATGTAAGTTGTTACTGGTAGTGACATTGGTTATGTGTCAGGAAATTAGGTCAATGACATTGTTTATTTCTTCACTTTTCCGTTATTAAAGGTTTGCTTTCATACAGTCATGCAGTCAAAATTTTAGTTTAAACAAAAATTTATGTTTTTGGTAACAATATGAGGAGTTGAATATAAATACTTCAAATTAAGACAAATTATTAAAAACTTTATATTTCAACATTTTCAGGGATTTCTCCATTGTATCATAGGGGCCAAAATAACGCCCCATTCCAAATGCAAAAAATTTAATTCCAGTCAAAATTAATTTCCCAAATGAAATCAAATGACAATGAATATGAATAGATTCTTGTATTTTCAAACAGTTTTGTGTATTTTTTGATTTACCAATTTAGATAAAATGTTGCTAAAATTCCCTTTTCAAAAGGCCCAGGCCCCATTCCCAGACAGGTGTGGAAAATACCGGATTTTTCTGCTTTATATATAGAACTCAAAGAGCAGCTTATAGGTTATAACTCTCCACCTTACTGTTTCCCCCTTATGGGGGATGCAATTCTGAAAGTAAAACATCATATTATACAGTAAAATCATTCACCCCTAGATATATAATTGGAACAGTCTATGTCGCCGACATTGAGTTCATTGTTTTTCCTGAGATGAATGAGCTACTAGCTGAAAGTATAAATATATTTTATTGTCGGATTGATGATAAAGGATCTGATATAAGTTTTCCAACTTAAATAAATCCTCTTCTGTGATGTCAGGATATTAGCTTATGACTAAAGAAGGACAAGGATGTTGTATTTATCATAGGACATACATTGTAGGTATACATTTATTGACTGGGTTGCACGTGTATATATTCCTTGAATGGATGGAGTATTTCAGAGACAAACATTACATCTGTACTACATGTATATGACCTGCTAGGAAAAATGGATGACCTTTGGTACACAATTATATTGACATTTTAGTGGAGAAACATGCAATTAAAATCACATGAAACTGATGTTAAAACTATCGTATCTTAAAAAATCATCTCTGACAATAAAATTAACAAAAAAACTGAGATATTGTAATTCAAATGTAGCTATTGACATGCTTTACAATTAATTATTTGTAGTTTTGAAAAATGCAAGAAATAAATGATAGAAAATGTTGACCCAAAGGACCTTTAGACATATCCTTTTTCATATTGGGATATGAATGATAAATAATATGTCCAAGGATGATCTGCACTAGGTCATACAATTTAAAATTCCATGACTGTCTGAAGTTATCTCCCTTTGTGTTGGCATGTAATTACCAATCTGCCTTCAAGTGCAAAGAACTGGAGAGAACAGAAATCAATATGAAATCAATATGGAGAGCTAGATCAGTTATAGCATCTAAAAGCTTTGTACATGTAAAATGACTATAGTCTTAAGTTCTACAAAATGACACATGACAAATACCCTAGTATATGTGCATACAATGTATTAGTAAAGTACTTTAACTCACGACCCCAGAAAAACAGTGGACTCTTCTGTAAATCTGTGACTTTGACCAGTCTAAATGTGTCTTTTGGGGTAAATGAATTAATAATGTGTATCACCACTGTGTATCATTATGCTAGACAAAAAAGCAGACTGAAAATTTGTCACATATCACACTACAGAGTACATGTACACCTACTTCACATATACATGTCACACCTTAGTGCACCTAGGTGAAAGCTAGAGAAAGCAGAGTTAGATTTGTCACACACTACAGCAGTATCTACAACATAAGTACCTTATACTAATACATTACTGTGCATCTACATAAGTACATTTATACATATTTCAACAGTACAAGTAATATCATAGTACATCAAGTTGAATGCTAGAAGCAACAGAATTCAGATATGTCATGTAACATCTTAGTACATCTAGGTGAATGCTAGAACAAGCAGAAATAAGATAAGTCACACAGTTTAGTACCCAGTTCGCAAGTTGTAAGAACACCTTGGTACATCTAGGTGAATGTTAACACCTTGGTACAACTAGGTGTTTAATGCAAGAAGAAGCAAAATTAAAATAAATCACACAGTTTAATACCCATTTCTAGAATACATGTAACATTTTAGTGCATCTAGGTGAATGGTAACACCTTGGTTCATCTAAGTGAATGCTAGAAGCAGCAGAATTAGGATATGTCACACAATTAAGATTTGGCACACATCTGTTAGTGTTCACACATAGATATACCTATTGACTTGATGCTGCTTAAAATGCCACTAAAACGATGGACAAATTTAATTTGCTTTGCACTGGCAGTGTTTCCAGAAATGTCGCCTTCATCATAATCTGGAACTGGCGTGTCTGGAGTTACTGGAGTAGCTCCGGATTCTAATAATTGAGAGGAAAAAAGTGACTGGCATAAATTATAGAAAAATAAAAATTGTGTTTAAAATATCTGCATACAATGTATGTTGCACATGAACTGTATACAATTTGCACACATAAGGGCAGATTACAAAGTTAAACCTGGGACAGAGTTTTCACAAAATCTCTTTACATACTCACACATTGTAACAAGTCACTTGTTTGTACCTTAAGTTTGTCACTATATACAGTGTATTTAGATTAACCTTCATATCTCTGAGTTTGCCAGTTTGCTTGCGGAAGGTCGGTGTTCTTTACCCGGGTAACCGGGGTTTCTCCTCCACTAATAAAAACTGGACGCCATCATATAACTGAAAGATTGTTGAGTATGGCGTAAAACCAAAAGTCAAATCAAAGTCAAATCATATCTCTGAGCTATAATGACCATCATATTTCTGAGTTATAATGACCTTCATATCTCAGAGTTATAATGACCTTCATATCTCAAGAGTTATAATGACCTTCATATACATGTACTGATATATGATATGGTGCCCTCATGACTCTGACCAGTTATAATTGACTTCATATTTGTAATGAGATAGCAATTTACATGTATATATACATATACTAATATATGATATGGTGCAGAATACTATATGATATAGACAATTATATATATATTTGTATTATAAAATATAATCAATATTAATACTCTGAGACTATATTATATATAATATATATATATATATATACATATATATATATATATATATATATATATATATATATATATATATATATATATATATATATATATATATATATATATATACATGTATCAATACATGTCCCAGTTACCAGTGAATGGTAAGCAATTAAACAACCTTAACCAAAGGGTAAACCATAACCACACAGACTGAGGACAGATTGACAGACAGACTGGTGGACAGACTGACAGACAGACTGACTAACAGACTAATGGACAGACAACTGGACAGACACAGACTGATTGACAGATAGAGATTAATTGAAAGACTGGTGGACAGACAGACGGGCAGACAAACTGATGGACAGATGGACTGACACACTGACTGAAGAACTGGGAGATACAGAAACAACTAAAGGGGATTAACTCACTCACCCCTAAAGACACATTTGGACTGGCCTATGGCCTAATTAAGTCATTGATTTACAGAAGAGTCCATTGTTTTTCAGGGGATGGTGAGTTAATAAAACAAAATTTATAAAACGTGGTCAATACAAAAACCACAATAGAACTTTATTAAACATTTCAAATAGTGAAATACAACATACAAATATATTGCAGTACAATTAAATGCTCATAAATTTAAAAGATACAAAATCTAATTCTTTGTCTACACATGAAACATTCACAGAGAGAACATGTTTAATTGACAGACATGAAAATTCCACAAGCCCAGTGAGTTTTAATTGCTACAATCAGTGCTGAACTGAGTCATATACTTTCACATTTAATGAATTTTCACAAAGCCAGGGTCACAAATTTTCTGCAGGAAATAAAAATTTGTGGCATATACTGTATAAATTTTATGTACACCTGCTTAATACAGACAATAAAATCTGTCTCATCTCTGTCATACACTTGAACTCTTTGGACTAACAATGTACAATGTACATGCATGAATGTACAGACTACAAACTGCATTCTTAATTTATACAGAAATAAAAAGCTGTGCATACACAGCTGGTTACCCAATTGAAGTAAAAGCAATACAGGGTAAAACAATGGGAAAAAAAAGAAGGGAGGATTGTTGTACCGGATACAGTAATTATCTTGAATTTGGATGTTAATTCATATAGTTAAGAGTTTTTGTTGTTGTTTTTTTGCTTTTGTTTGGGGGGAGGAAAGAATGGGGGTTACAATGAAACTTGAAATTAGTGTCTTCATGAAAAGGAAAAATAAAAAGACAAAAAAGTCCAAATAATTTGCATGCCTATGTAGAGTGACATTTGTTCTATCAATCAAGTAAAATACTGCAAAAATAACATCTGCTGTATCAGGGGGAAAAGGTACTTCATTATGCGAGAACAAAGTGTCTTGTGTTAAGATCCAGCAGAACTTGTGGAATCAATAAGAAACCCTAAAATAAAAAAAAACCAAAAAAAAACCTATCTCTTTGTGTATTTAATTTCACAAAGTTAAAGACTACAAAATGAGGACTGTATTGTAGGGTGATTAAATGACATGGTGATGTGTAATAATATATTCTTCCCAGAACAGCTGGTATGTATATGGTTTATGACTTTGCAAAATATCACTGGCATCAATTTCCATCAATTTCACATAGAGTGGCCATTTTAGAATACAAACACACGCACATGTCTAGGGTAACATACATGTACATGCATATAAATGAAATAGAAATTCATTAATGTTAGTCACTGCTGTGTAGTATATGCATTTTCTCATCTTGTATAAATTTATGAGGATATTTGGACAAGTTTACTTGCAGATTGCCAGCAGTCTTTAATCCTGGGTACATTAATAAGTCATTGTAAATATAACTGGATTTTTTTCTTGATCATAAAAAAAAATCCAGGCTGCAACCATAAGACCAAGCAAGAAATTGTTGTTTGATCATTTCTCCTCCACCTTTAAAAACTGGTTGCTATCTTATAACTAAACATTTTTGAATGTGGCATTTCTCCTCCAACATTAAAAACTGGTTACCATGGTATAACTGAAAATTTGTACTGAGGGGTTTTCTCATTATAATCATTCAAAACAGTGTACCACAGTATTAACCCAAGAAATTGTTGAGTGATTGAGCTTAACAATAAAATCTATACTAAAATTGTTGAGTGAGGCATCTAAAACCTGTAAAACTAAAACTGTTGAGTAAGGCTTAACATTAAAACCTGTAAAACTAAAATTGTTGAGTGATCGAGGTTTGACATTAACACTTGTATAACTAAAATTGCTGAGTGAGACTTAACACTAAAACCTGCATCACTAAAATCATTGAGGCTTAACATTAAAATCTGTAAAACTAAAATGTTAAGCAAGGCTTAACATTTAAATCTGTAAATCTAAAATTGTTGAGTGATCACGGCTCAACATTAAATCTTGAAAATAACTAAAATTATTAAGTACATTATGTAAACTGCCAGTAAAACAAACAAACATCCCCCCAAGTTGTATTGATGTCCAGAAGTCAGGATGTTCCTACTCAACCAGACTACATGTACTGGAAAGCTGCCTCTCTAATTTCATGTTTAATTTAACACAACAAGTAGCTGAGTACACTAAACATGTAGTTTATAGACACAATGTCATGGGAATTGTTTTACCTGTTTTTAAGTGGGCATGTAAACAGTGCTGATAAGTTTAAAGTAGAAATATGTTAGCTTGCTGATCATAATGACCCCCTTTTTGTTAGTTTTAATCTAAATGTAGCATCTGGCTGATTAGCTACAGTTGTTCAGGTAACTGAACAGAAAATGAAAATTTTTGTACAATTTTTGCCTCCATGGTACCTGATCCCACCTTTGGATTTTCATAGGTCTATGTACGTCCATTTTTCACCTGATTGTATATTTTCTCATGAACCTTCTTTCGATTTTAAAATATGTGTAGACTTTGGTATCTGTGATTATTATGTACGAAGGTATCTGATAGATCATTGGTAACATTCCATATACCCTTTATATGACCAGTTTTATTTCGTTTTCTCATTTGGGAAGAGGGAATTATTTAAAAGGTGCTTTTTTCACAAATTGTTAAAATTTTCATTTTTCACTAAAAAAATATGTTTTAATGTTTTTATTTGATTAATGAATTAATGAAGTGTTTTACGCCATGCTCATTAATGTTTCAGTTACAGGCCAGTTTTTTTATGGTGGAGGAGAGAATCTGGCTACAATGTACTCGGAAAGAGACCACCGGCCTTCCGTAAGTGACCATAA
Source organism: Atrina japonica (assembly GCA_030159075.1). Classification (NCBI taxonomy): domain Eukaryota; kingdom Metazoa; phylum Mollusca; class Bivalvia; order Pterioida; family Pinnidae; genus Atrina; species Atrina japonica. The sequence continues at coordinate 125,141 of BROG01000408.1, read as the reverse complement.
GTCAGAGACTTCAAGGCTCAAAGTGTGATGCTCTAACCACTTGGCCACGGAGGCCCTTTGAATATAAATACATCGACTCAAAACAATATGGATAATTAGAGAGACTTACTTTGGAAATTTCATGAAATTTAGTGAACGAACACAACTTTAACAAATGATTCAAATTTTTTCTGTTTACTTCACATGCTATTCTAAATAAGAAAAACCCTTCTGATATACTTCACTATAACACTAATAACACTGACCCCAAACCTCAAGTTGTCTGTCTGCTGAGCAGTCAATCAATTTTAACTCACTTTTGGTCTACCGGAATTTATCAATATAATTCTGATTGGCAGAAAAGAAGAAAACCAATTTGTAGACGATGAATAAAAACCCTTTCCCCATTAATCCCGTTATAAAGTATACAAGCCAATATGGCAGCAATCCAAATAATGGATCTGTCATCTGTATCAATAGATTTTTAGAATTCTTCGAAAATGTTATTGAAAAGAATTACCCTGTAACTGCACTCAGGGAGTGTTATCTGGTTGGTATGATGGATTGATAATGGTGACCATATTACTGCATATTTGAAGTGGTGAATGTATGTATACAGTGGACCCTGTCACTAGGGACCACTCTCATGAGAAACCACCTGTCATAGCAATGGAGACCTGCACTCATTTTACAATCCTTTAAATATGACCTCTTTTGAAAGATAAGATGTCTCTGAATACCACATTTCAATGGCAGATCTGATTATCTCTCAAGAGATTCATTTGTATTTCTAAATTCTTTCACAGACGCCTAATGGCAGAGTGTTGGTAAAGTATCCACCTGAGAAGCAATGGGTGGAGGTTAGAATTGTGGTTCTGATCAGATACAAGACTTTTTGCTTTTTGAGATAGGCAGTCATTGTTCCTTTAGACCATTCAGCCCTAAAGACACATTTGGACTGGTCTAAGTCATTGATTTACAGAACAGTCCATTGTTTATTCAGGGGGTACAACATAAGAGTTAAACTGTTGGAGAATTTCTTAAGGAGATTTAAAACCACAGTACAGTGGCATGGGTTGTCATGGTAAACTGAAAGATCACCATTTTTATGTACCCAGGGAAATGGCACTGGCCTATGTAGTCTGCCACTGACAAATCTTCTAAAATGATTATAGCTTATCAATGCAAGTGAGGCTTGAACCCCTATGGACTGGAGGTGGAAGGAGCTGTAGTTAAACCCTTAAAACCTGAAGTCTCTATATGGTATGCTCTATCTGTTGCATTAGAACAGTCTATTATGGTCTGTGGGGATTGACAGCTCCTTAGGGTTTGTGTATCATTCTCTAAACACTGCACAGCACATAACCCTTAATTATGTGTAATACTATGTTACAACACATGCAGTGAAGATGTGATTCCATTAAGTTAGATTTTTAAAGCAAAATCTAAAAGAATAATCTAATTATTCAGTCAAAATGCAAGATTGAATATTATATGATATATATATATATATATATATATATATATATATATATATATATATATATATATATATATATATACACACCCACATACATTTTGTACACACACACAAACATACATATTTGTTTAGGCGTACACCTGTATGTGTAACTGTCCTTGTGTACATATATACTTATATAAAACCTTGCAATCTTGATGAACTAATTAGATGAATCTCTCAAGAGATTTTTTACCTGAAATTCTATTATATATCAATCAAATGGCATTATACATTACATGCTGTGTAAGAAAATTACTAGGTCGACAGAATCATGCAGATATATGTATATAAAAAAAAAGATCAAAGTTAACGTAAACAGGTAGCAATATTATCAGAGAATAACACGTAACAAATAACAATATTATCCGGAAAAAAAAATAACGTACCTGGTGATTGCTTGTCATCCATATTCTGCATGGCTGATAAACGTTTTAACGACTCTTCTTTGGTACTCTGTAAGTAAATCGGTCAGGTGTTATTTTTTTTGCCTCTAGATTCATTCACATAATGTTGTCTTATGATGTGTGATATACGAGCCTTACATGTAGATTAATTACAGAGATTATAGACTGTTTATCTTGTGGACTGTGTCGGCTATGACCACATGACAAGAAGTATATCCTACATATACATACACATGTACTTATACAACTTCCTTTGTTTATAAAGAAATGTTTGTGTTCCCCTGATATTACAATAGGAGATAGCTTATAACCCATTTACCCCTACTGACACATTTGGACTGATCTAAGCTACTGATTTATACAAGAGTCCATTGTTTTTTAGGGGTTGATGAATTCATTATACACAATAGCTAGTACAGTGTAATTATAAACATATCTATACATAATCCATGTAAGACAAAACGACATACATGACAGGAAGTTGATACGATATAGATATTCAGATATTCGATAAGATATAAGTTATACTATATTTACACCAGATAAAAACAGGCTAATTATGTTAGATCAAGTGAAAATACAACTGTACTTGAAGGGAAATAATAGTACCAGTACATAATTACCCCATTACGATATTCTTACTTACATGTACTGATGGATGCTAGGATCACAATACTATGAGAACTGGGAGAGATCATGTTTCCCTTTAACTCACTGACCCCTAAAGCCCCATTTGGACTTAACCATTTCCATGAATGGTGAAGTCCACGGTCATAAATTAGTAGTGTATGATTTGAAATCAAATACTACAATAGAACTGTAATTTTATGTGTTATTTTAACTCACTCACGAAATTGACAGCAGCTAAGACCATGCAGCCTATTTACAATGTATTGTTTTAGGCGAGTCTAAATGTGGCATGGTCGTATAGTGGAAAGAGAAATTTTAGAGGTTTTTCCATCAGGGCAGGGAGTCAGGTAAAAATCTGTCAACTTATAGACATCCCCCTTGGCTGTTTTTCTATCATAATTCATCAACCGCTGAAAAACAATGGACTCTTCTGTAAATGATCAATGACTTAGGCTAGTCCAAATGTCTCTTTAGGGGAGAATGAGTTAAGATTAATTAATTTTTAATGTTGTGAAAATTCTAATTACATGTGTACTGCTTCACATCTGCATCTTTCTCATTTGACCTTTTATTCAAACTGATAAGGAAAACCAGATTGTCTCCATTAATTTATGGAAATCTTAAGACAAAGTCAAATTTTTTATGATAGTTTACTAGAAAAGTTGCCATAGCGTCAATAACTTCTTCCCATTTTCTTCTAAGCAAGTTCAGTGACTTCTCTCGGGAAATTGTACAAATGGTTAATCTTGTTGAGATTTCAATTATATCCCTGATACGTAATATGTAAATACATGTACCAGTTGAATACAAAAGATTACCTAGAGTAATCACTTAATACAGGCAATCAATTTCATGTCACACACATCTCACCTGCATAGGCAAGTGCTAATTACATACTGGTAGTTTTATTACCCATTTAGCTCATTTTACCTCATCAACCCCTGAAAAACAATGGACCCTACTTTAAATTAATGACTTGGACCAGTCCAAACGTGTCTCTAGGGATGGATGAGTTAAAGATGCTATCAAATGAACTTGATAAAAAAATGCAATGTACATATGAAGCAAGGTTCATAAGATAGAAGAACATCCATTTCATCCTAAAGTACAAATGTATATTACTGGTAATATACATCCCACTCAACATGGTATGTGGTGCCAGTCAGTTTAATAAAAGAGGAGACCAGTCAGTTTTACAAACAATGGAACCTGTCATATAAGAGACCACCATTTCTGCAACCAAATTGTGGTCTCTCAAATGAAATTTAATTTATAGAGATATTCAAGTGAATGATTTCTAGAATGTGGTCTCTCAAGACAGGTGGTCTTTCAGGAAAGCAGTCTCTCAAGACAGGTTCTACTGTAGAAAGGCGATAACGAGTTACAGTGTACACGAGAAATGTCACTACATGTATTGACCTTCAGTAACTACATGTACACTGTCCTGTCATACTGACAAAATGGTCCTAGTGAATTTGTATGACCCGAGAAGAAACAATCAGCCTTCTGCAAGTAAACAAACATTCTCACAAAAGTCAGCTTAGTCCAGCAAGGTTAAAATTATGTGCTGACCAGAAGTGAGAGACTCCATGGTATAAAGCGTGATACTCTAACCAATTTGACTACAAATGCCCCACGTATAGTTAAGAATGGTTAATAAGAAAGCAAAGCTGATCTTCTAGCATATGTACATATGTAAATTGTTTGTAAAATCAACCATCTGCATTATATATGAACAAAACAGTGACATCAAGATTATCTAAAACATCTGCAACCATAGTACAAAAAATCTTAGATATAAAAGCTTTCCAATGCAGATCTTTTAACCAGAATGGTAAACTCTTTTGGCAGTCGTTTGAAACTTGAAATTCAGTACACAATACATTTATTTGTATGTACAGGTACATATAATTTGTTAAGTGTGTATTATACATTTATGGACCTCTTGGTAGGGTGATATGAAGGTTCATCTACCTGAAGCATTTGTATTCCTGCAAGGGCGTAGCCAAAGGGAAATATTACTGCTGAGTGTAGCTGAACCTTCATATCACCCTACCAAGAGGTACATTAATTGTTTATTACACCGAATAAAATAAAGAAGAATTTTCTTCATCGTTAGCAACATGGAAACACTTTCTACTGTCATCTACAGATCCAACTCAACCTTATTATTGGTATATGAATATAACACTTGACCTGACCTTATTACAACTCTATCACAAAATATACATGTAGGAATATAGGATTTTCTATGCCTGTGTATAGCTCTTATTTGTTATTGTACATCAAGTATTAAAGTTGTTAAAGTAGAAAAAAAGTCAAAATAATTTGTTTTGGTAAATGCCCCTTGAAATATCACTTTACTCAAACTTGAACATATGAACAATTTTGATATCCAATTATTGAGCAATTCTATTGATATACATGTACCATGCACATACATGTAATGTACATACTGTATGTGTTTGTGATGTTTTAGCACATAACAAAATTACACAACCATAGTTTTTGTCTCTTGATATGCAGAGGACAATTATCTACCTATAAAACTACCACTAAAGGATCATAAAGACATTTATTTGTTTGATGTGTTCAGTTTATCAAATTACCAACATCCAATACCGTATTCGACCCAATAAGCGCCCAAGGCGCTAAAACCAAAAATGGGAAAAAGGGGTAGGGACTTATTGGGACGAATTAAGAGTCAAATAACCATACAACAATTAATTTTCGTATAAGGTACAGTGGTAAACTTGCTGCTATTGCCTAGGACACCTATCAAATTCTTCTGTTGCTAGGGGTGGGGGAGGGGCGGGGCACTAGAAATAATTTGTTACTTACGTTTTTCTGATCCACATCGCCTTGTGAACTGGCTTAAAAAGCTAAGATTCTTGATCATGTGTATATAAAAAAAAAAAAAAAAAAAAAAAAAAAGATGAGTAAATCTGATTTATAGGGGACTGGGTCACTTATTGGGTAAGAATACGGTATACCTCAATTTAACATAAAACATGTATTTATTACAAATGATCTCAGAAATGCTATATACAAGTACCAGAAAGATGATACATTTATATATACATGTTCATGTAGTTAAACTGACTGTTTCCCTCTGGTGTTTCATCTCTTCATATCTGAGTCAAATCTCATTTTGATTTTCAACAATAATTTCCTAAATGCTGAACATCACAGGATGTAGCATTAATCTACAAATTTTTGTTTGTTTAAATGGTGTTTTACTGCACTCAACACATGTAAAATGGTGGCCGCCAGTTTTTAATGGCAAAGATGGAGAGAATCTAGTTGAAGCTGAAGATTTTATTGTTGAAAGCTTTAGGTATAATGACCTACAGAACTTAAAACCCAGAACTTTGATATTTGACATTCGGCTCTTAACCAAAACAGGAAGTTGATGATCTATACTAGATGTATAAATAATTATCTGATATTGTTTACAGACTGGGTTCAGTGTTTAGAAATTCCACATGTTTCTACCTACACATGATAAAGATACCTGACAATTAAGTGATACTAAGGAAAATTTGACTTTACATGTACACAGCACCACCTAACTTTACAAACAATCTTAGAGTTCTGCATCTGCTTTTACCTCATCAGAAATGGATTGTTAATCCCTTATTAGCTAGAGTTTATTTACAAATTTGTCACCTCTAACAGTAAATTTCATTTGTTACCTAGTAAACACTGGAATTTTATCTCATTTTCACCTAAGATTTGTTTTTTGTTTTTTTGTATAAGATATGCTATTTGTAAATTCTATGTATAGTCCTTTAGTAAGACTAGATATATACAAAACAGTGTTTTAATTATAATTAGAAATTTGGCAGGACTTGGTTTTCTCAGTAAATAATGCATTTTGACTATTAAAAAGGACACTTACACAGTATATATTATTTCACATTTCTAAGAACTACCTGCCAATTTTTTTTCATCCATTGTGAATTAAAATCAGACTACAAATTCCATTTTTATTCTGTAATATGTAAAAATATGTAAACATATATGTTCATCTGCATTAATTTTTCAGTCAGTTTATACATTGTGTTTACAAAAATATCAGTACATATTTATAACAGATGCAAAAAAGATCATTTAATAATTATCATAATTACGAACTGCAGACAGGTTTTGTAATCTAATATGAATTCAAATCGGAGATTTTATTTGGTTTTTTAATTGTTCATGAAATCACCATTGAATGCATGTAAATTGAAATTCTTATTTAATGAATTTTTCATGATTACCAGTAATTATTCTGAAACTTGAAACATGCTAATGCTACCTACATGTAGCAGTATGTATTGGCAGTTTGATATTAGCGAGTTTGGATTTTTGATTTTGATTTATGTTTTACGCCACACTCAGCAATTTTTCAGTTATATCAGGTGTCGGCCAATTTTTAATGGTTGAGGAAAGAACCTCATGGTGGACCCTGTCTACAAACCTGCTATACTCAGCCTATGTTATTTGTATTAGTTGATAATGATTGTAAATAAAATGCCTTCGGTTTAATCAGCTATACTGCTGTTGACAATACAAATAATGGAATAGTCTGTTTTCTTTTATATGACATCATGTCAACCAGTTCATTTTAAGGGGTGACTTGCTGTTTTGTTTGTTTATAATTACAAAGTCAAGTTAAAATTTACCTGCAACTTCTGTAAATACCCCAAGTTGTTATTTTTCTATGTAATATGGAATTACAATTTCCATGTTATAGTAGAACCTGTTTTGGAAGACCATTCCTTCTATAACTGAAATATGGTCGTACAAGACAAGTGATCTCTCAAACAAGGTTTTACCACAATAATAATTAAACTCACTATTTTTCAAAATCGTTATTAAACTACATGTAAGTAGTTATCAGAATGTAATCTCCCAAGATTGATTCTTTTCTGTACCGTATATGTATATATATATATATATATATATATAAATATATATATATATATATATATATATATTATATATATATATATATACATTGTATATATATATATATATATATATATATATATATATATTCTATATACATTGTATATATATATATATATATATATATTTTATATATATATATATATATATATATATATTAAAGTTCAATTGTAATAAAACACAGATAAAGATGATTATCAAATTATCTATAATCTAGAATATGAACCTTATTTCTCTATAATCTAGAACTTGAACACCAATTCTCTATATAATCTAGAACTTGAATATCAATTTTCTATATAATCTAGAACTTTAATATCAGTTCTCTATGATCTGTAGAACCTGAACATCATTTCTCTATAATCTACAGAACTTGAACATCAGTTCTCTATAATCTTGAATGTGAATATCAGATCTCTTAATAATCTAGAAGTTGAACATAAGTTCTTTATACTAGTAATCTAGAACTAAACATCAATTCTCAATAATCTAGAACTAAACATCAATTCTCAATAATCTAGAACTAAACATCAATTCTCAATAATCTAGAACTGAACATCGATTCTCAATAATCTAGAACTGAACATCGATTCTCAATAATCTAGAACTGAACATCAATTTTCAATAATCTAGAACTTGAACATCAGTTCTCTACGATCTAGAACTTTAACACCAATTCTCTAAAATTTAGAACTTGAGCACCATTATACATTAATGTAATGTTATGGTACAGAAAAACTGAGAAAAATGTTAAAAAAAAAAAAAAAAAAAAAAAAGAATTCTGGGGTAAACAGTATTTATCATCCAAGTTCATGTGAATATAGAACCTAACTGGAACATCCTTATATAGGATCATTGTATATTTAAAGCAGACACAATTTAGTGGTTATTTCCCTATTGTAAGGAAACATTTCTGTAGGTTTCGAAATTTGAATGGCCCTGGCCCAATTCCATAGACAAAGTGTGAGAGTTCTGTACATTGACTGTCCTTTTGCCAATCACTTGTCAGATGCATTGGAAGTCAGGGGTCTTTAGGACCATGGTCCGAAATCGCTATCCTCTTTGTCTCATGTGACTGAAATTTCTCCTACCTATTTTTAGTATTCATGAAGCCTCAGCCAATTTCAGAATTGTATTGAATCAACAGACGAAGATGCTATAACTTCCATTGCCGATCACAACTACTGTGATTGGATAAATTGGACAACACATACCCTCTAATATAAATATTCATTAGCTACGAGAGATTTCAGTTGCATTGAGAACACAGGTAGGAAAAAGCATAGCAATTCAGACCGTGGTTTTACAACGATGCTTTAGGATGGGGTTTTTAAAAAAAAAAAAGAATTCACATGTCATGGTATACTCATGAGCTGTTGGATATCACTCACTCTCTACATCACGTTAGATTTATACCCAAGTCTATAGCACAAGTACTGATTGTGGCACTTCACCTCTGACAGATGATGTTGCCAGATACATATACTGACATCAACCCCTGAAGTGAGATTTGGACCTGCCCAATTCAAATAATGGTTAGGTCCATTATCAGAATTCAGGGATGTATGATTTAGAGTAAAATTTTCAATAATTTTACATGCAATATGAACTTGAATTACAATGTGTAACAGTTGACCATACTACATTATGTATTTATTGATTTGGGAGAGTCTAAATGTGACAACAGGGGTTGATGAGTTTTAAAAAAAATCCTTGGCTTATATTTTGCAATGATTTTTGTGAGAAAGTTTGCCATTTTACTTGCGGAAGGCCGGTGGTCTCTTCCTGGGTACATTGTAACCAGGTTCTCCCCTTCACCATTAAAGAGAAGTCCCCGTCATATAACCGAAAAATTGTCGAGTGTGGTATAAAACACCAATCAAATTCATTAACACTTCATAATGTATTCAAACCTCTGGTCCAGACATGAAGTAACTACTAGTAAACAAATTATTGATAAAGAATAAAAAGAAACATTTCTCTGTCAAGAGAACTTAAATAATTCTACGATAATTAGGATGTAATGCTATATAAGTAAGACAAAATTATCACTATTTGTTTAACTGTTGTAATTATTACACTCAGTGGTTCAATTTACCACGTCACACAGTCACCACACATGTAAATGAATTCTGTAATTATATATATCTAGATCTAACAATCACCATTCAGTGGTACTTACATTTTAAAGTCCTAAACATCAGATTATATTTCAGTAATAATATGCATGCAGGTGCTGTCAACTTCCTGGTAAAACGACTTGCTAATAACTACTTCCATAACAAAAACAACAGGAAGTACAAATATCGTTGTTTCCTTGTCATCAGTTCCAGGTGTTTTCTTTACCTGCAGATTACATGTTACTTAATAATTACATGACTATGTGTCTCCGGTACAAGAATTCAATCTGAACTGGTGGGGGGGGAATAATAAGCTATTTATATACATGCTGTCACCAAATGTGTATGAGATACAAACAACTCATTAGTTCCCTTGGATAAACTGAAGCACATACAATGTCTTCTGACAGAAGTACAAGGACATGTACATACCTTGTTCTATATTCTATATTTTTGTCAAATTCCGTCTCCAACACCTAGATAATTAACTTCTATAACATCAGAAAAAACTGAAATGGACTAGCGTCCATATCACAACACTGACTATGCAGTAGAGAAGTAACTGAAACACTAAAATGTGTACTAAAGCAAATCCTCACACCTGGTTAAACACTGACCTATATAATTAATATAAACTCAGTCACCTGTGACATTGGATATTAGTGTATTTATCAATGGAATTATTTTTTCCTGTATTGTCTTATTTACTTTATCTTATAAGATGTGTGTTTATTTTGTTTATTATCATACATGTAGCATCATCTTAGCATGAGTGAAATAAACAAAAACAAAATATCAATAATAAAAAAAAAAACAAATGGAAATTGCAAGTTTTCACCATTCTCACATCACTAGTGATTATTTTCATATAATATCCATATTTACAAGTGTCAGTAAGCCTGCTTTCCTATTTGGGAAAAGTTCAATACATTTAGATGTACATGTATACATGTACATTTCAGGGAAAATCAGGAATAATAACATTGTACTATATTGTTTTTTTCAAATATGATACTTATTTTGCCAGAAAAAACAACCTTTTAAAAATCATCATCCCCTGTGGTCATATTTAGACTCACCTAAATCAGTACCGGTGTCATAATTCAGGAGAGAACAATGCAAGTTAATATTGCATGTAAAATGATCAAAGAATTTATTTTTAAAATCATACATTTGTACACTCCTATATCCTGACATTGGACTTCACCATTCCTCGAAATGGGCGTGTTCAAATTTGATCACAGGGGTTTGATGAGTTAAACGAGCATAAATTTTGCCAAAAGTCACAGGTGACAAGCACATCCATTTTTAAAACTAGTGCAGGGTAGTTGGTTTTGATATGGATATCTGGTATGCAGTGGAGTGGAACGATGGTAGACTGTGTCTTCATGTATACATAGTTTTACAGTGATAGAGTACATGTACATGAAATTGACATGTACATGTGTCAATTCATCATTACGTTACTTTACGATTTATGCTGCATCCAACACATACTACAAATATTATGCTAACTGACTTACTGTGCACTAGATATTTTTACCTGGCTCTACAGGTACATTTCATAAAAATAATGAAGGTATGGGTTCTTTAAGCAATTAAAAAAAATTCTATACAACAGGGGACTAAACAGGCCCTATTGTCTTGATCACCTCTGGTCCCTTACTCAGTATGTACAAAGCTGTTGACCTCTGACTCCTGGGGGTGGGGGGTGGGGTGGTCATGAAATTCATCATTTCTTGTAATCCTTATACTGGAGATACTTTATCATAATTATGACCCAGAGGTTTAAAGCTTAAAATGTTGAAATGTTTATGCAAATGCACATCCACATTGACATACGACGATGATGGACTGCAGTGGATCTCAACAGGTCACATGTAATAGCTCAGGTGATATAAATAGGTAAGAAAAGTACATCAGTGATTTTGTAGGTGGAATTTAGACACCTGTTTAGCTCAGGTGATGTAAATAGGTAAGAAAATGAAATCAGTGATTTTGTAGGTAGAATTTACAGACACCTGTTTAGCTCAGGTGATGTGAATAGGTAAGAAAAGTAAATCAGTGATTTTGTAGGTAGAATTTAGACACTTGTTTAGCTCAGGTGATGTAAATAGGTAAGAAAAGTGCAACAGTGATTTTTTTTTCATACGGCATAGTGGTAAAGTTGATTTAGTTATTACCGAGGACACCAACATTTTTCTGTTGCTGGGGGAGGGGGGCTAGAGATAAACTGTTACTTATGTTTTTCTGGTCTACATCTCCTTGTTGACTGGCAAGAAATGATTATTCATCAAGTTTATAAAAAAAAAAGTGAATAAAGCTTAATTTGGGGGAGGGGTGCTTATAGGGACATGGGTGCTTTTGTTGGGTTGAATATGGTATTCCGGAGCTTCTCATTAAGTCGCTTTAAAATTACTAAGACATACAAAATATTGGCAAGCACTTGGCAAAGGAAATTCTTGAGTGTGGTGTAAAACACCATTTAAAAAACAGACATCTTTAGTCACGAGCTACAGGCTGTTGAGATTACAACTTTTGACCTGTGCTATGGACTCATATGAATACAGCAAGGATCTTTTTAAACCTGCTGCAACCTGCTGTGGGACAGCAAGACCAGTGACTTCCAATGTAACGAACTGTCTTGAGGGGACCACAGTTTATTTCATTTGCTGATAAGATGGTCTCTGACATGACAAATACCACATATATGTATACACTGGCACCTGACTTGAGGGGACCACAGTTTATTTCATTTGCTGATAAGATGGTCTCTGACATGACAACACATTTATTTCATTTGCTGAGGGGAACATTTTATTTCATTTCTGACATGGTCTCTGACATGACAAATACCACATATATGTATACACTGGCACCTGACTTGAGGGGACCACAGTTTATTTCATTTGCTGATAAGATTTGACATGATATATGTATACACTGGTCTCTGAGGGGACAGTTTATTTGACAAAGATGGTCTCTGACATGACAAATACCACATATATGTATACACTGGCACCTGACTTGAGGGGACCACAGTTTATTTCATTTGCTGATAAGATGGTCTCTGACATGACAAATACCACATATATGTATACACTGGCACCTGACTTGAGGGGACCAAGTTTATTTCATTTGCTGATAAGATGGTCTCTGACATGACAAATACCACATACACTGGCACCTTGACCACATTTTATTTCATTTGCTGATAAGATGGTCTCTGACATGACAAATACCACATACATTTGTACATGTATACACTGGCACCTGACTTGGAAAACTACCTCCTTCTGCCACAGAAATGTGGTCTTACAAAACAGGTAATCTCTCAAAACAGGTTTTATTTACCAGGTAAAGGACTATTGTACCTAGTGGTCTCCCAAGGTAATTGGTCTATTATATAAATGACAGTGGTCTCTTAAGACAGTTCCACTGTATATTCATTCATTTCTATTTTCCCTACATGTACTTTTTGATTAATGATATTGATGTATTGCTTTAAATATTGACTGACCATGATTTTAACAAGAAATGATATACTGTAAACCTTGAAATTTTCGTTCCCCTTTTATTTTCACCATTTTCATCTCACTCTCTCAGATGAGAGGGCAAAATTTAAATGAGGGCAAAATTTTCAAGCTCAATAATAGTAGCTTGTACACTCATGCCATCCATGATACTATGCTGATTATGGGCACATTTTTGGCAAGGTGAATATGTTTTATGTCTTAAAAGGGTGAAAGTTACCGGGGGGGGGGGGGGGGGGGGGGGGGGGGGGGGGGTGGGGGGGGGGGGGGGGGGGGGGGGGGGCAAAAAATTTCCTAGTATACAATATACAATTGTGCTTCTTGATGAGAACTTGTACAATCTCCCTACAACACTAAATAATAATCTATTTCTGTAAGACTGATACAAAATGACAGGAAACAAACAATGAGAAAACGCTGGTAAACTATTTCACATGTATAACAAAAAATCTGAGTAAAACACAATGAGAAGAAACCGTTTGATGCTTGTGTAATTTAGTCTAATCAGTCTGACCGCAAACCACACACGATTGTCAACAAAGACAAGTGGGTGACATTTAAAAGTTATTACCTGTGATTTACCTGCCCAACTTATTTTTCTAATTTACTGGTTGTGTATTTGTTATTAGCAGCATGTAGATTCTATGAATGTCCATGTACAAATGTATATATATATACAGTCAACTCGACTGATAACGAAATGGAAGGGAAAAAGATTTATATCTTGTTATAGCTGGAATTCGTTATACGGAATACGGTTAGATTACATGTTATATTGATTGATAACCAGTTGTATAAGGTAACTTAATTATACAACGTAGAATTTTGTATCTCAGAATGACATCCAAACCTACAGTTTATAATACAGTCAATTTAATCTTAAAAATTAAGTTTATTTGAAAAGAAAACATACAGTTTGAAAAAGTAATAGATACATGTAGATATCGTAAGTCTTGTTTGTAAAACACCTCGTTATACAACACTAAAACTAAAAGATGAAACCGTCATCAGGACAATTTATAAGCTCGTTACATGCGATATCTCGTTATATTTATTTCAAAGGCATTCAGATTTATACAGAATTGAATATTAAATGCAAGGGGAATAGAGATATTCTCAATATAAACAGAATCTCGCTATAAGCGATCTCATTTTAAGTGGAGTTGAGTGTTTATATAAAGCACAAATATCACTACAACATTATCATTTACTAAGGACCTTGGATCAGAGATGATACTATCTGTGTAAAAAAATCAAAAGCACAAATACAGAAATAACAAGGAACCTACAAACTCACCATGCCCCGACTGGGGTTCAAACTCATGACCTACGGCACACATCGCCTAGCTCTCATGCACGACGTCCTAACCATTTGGCTATATACGCATTCACAAAAATGAATGTTTTGATAGCGGAGAGTAGAATTCCAAACATGAGAACTCGGTCATAAAGAAAGAGGTGAATGTGTAAATGGCCAAGTGGTTAGGACGTTGTGTATGGGACCCAGGTGATTAGTGCCGTAGGTCATGATTTCGAACCCCAGCCGGGGCATGTTGAGTTTGTAGGTGCCTTGTTATTTCTTTATTTGTGCTTTATATATACATGTATATATATATATATATATATATATATATATATATATATATATATACATACATACATACATATACATACACACATACAGTATGCAAACACTAAAGTGGAACCTGTTAAGACACCACTCTTATTAACTTCTAGTCTAATAAGAGACCACTTGTCTTGTGAAACCACATTCTAAAAATACTTGATTAAGTAATTCTTTAAATAAAACCTCTTTAGAGAGACCATATGTCTTCAAAGACCATATTTCAGTGGCAGATGGGGTTGTCTCTCAAAACAGGATTCACGGTATATGTATGTACAAAAGGAAGGGCCATCGACTTATCACCTATTCATCTTGTAACACATACCTGTGAAATACCTGACATAGGTATGAATACTGATGCCAAGTGTACAGTGTATATGTAACAGTTTAAAAAGAAGGTTGCGCTGAGTACCTCCACTGGATTTGTATACAAGTATTCAAATTTGAATTTTGAATGTTGTTTAATGTCACACTCTACAATTTTTCAGTCATATTTGGTGGAAGCCAATTTTTTAGTGTTGGATTTGTTTTGTTTGTTTATTGTTGTTTAACGTCCCACTCAAGAATATTTCACTCATATGAAGACGTCAGCAAATGTCGGTAAAGGGCTTCAAATTTTGGCCTATGCTCAGCACTAATACGGCCATTGAGCAGTGAGGGTTCTTTAACGTGCTGACACCTACTGTGACACTGGAGCTCCAGTTTTTACTGTTTCATCCAAAAGATTTTTAGTGTTGGAGGAGAGAACCTTGTTACAATATATCCAAGACGGGACCACCTGCATTTCACATTTAAGTTAACTGGCAAACTTTCTCCTAAAATCAACAAAGTTTCCAGTGGGACTTGAACCTACACTGACTAGAGGTGAGAGACTTCAGTTACATGGTTTATAGTGCGATATACTAACCATTCGGCCCCAGATGCCTCATGTGTACATGTAAAGCATGTGACACATATATGTGTATATAACATTAAATAATAACACAACATCATGGCACTTGTACAACGGTTCAAGTCATAAAGATGTAAACAGGACAGATGTTTTATTACACTTTTGACAAAGCAGTCGATAACTTCATATAAAATATAACACACTAAATTAAACATGGCTATGTACAATTTATATTTGAAACATATTATTTTACTGTTGTTTTACGATATACTCATTAATTTTTTTGCAAAGATGGTGACAATTTAAAAAAAAAAAAAAACCATTTACAATGTACCCATGGAAAGACCAGCAGCTTCCTCAAGCTGTGGTGAGGCTCCAAACCTTGCTGATCATGACTAGAGGTGAGAGGTGTTTTGTTTTAGATCCCTCATGCTCTATATACAGAGATCCTGGATTTGTAATTTCAAGCAGTTACTATTTATTGTGCTAGGTGACAGCCAATACATTGATACGGAGATACTCACAAGTAACCAAATTTTTATGTTACAATGAGGAAGACATGCCTAATTTTACGTGATTTACTGTCGTGTTTCTGAGAGTAGTTTGAAACAGAAACATTTAAATTTCACCTACGTAGAAAAAAAACTTGACACTGTTTTGTTTGAATAATGTCACTATGTTATCTACACTTACAATGCGCAGTAAGTGAATATCGAACAACTCTAGGTAACATGTACTGCCATGTCTCATAATTAGATGTACCCATACACAATAAATGTAAAACTTCTGACCAAGAGTGCCTTTTTAACTCATCATATCCTGGAGAAACATTTGGAATTGCCCATTTCAAAGAACAGTTAAGTCCACTGTCAGAATTCAGGGGTGTATGATTTTGATTTAGAATCAAGATTTTGTAAGAATTTTACATGGAATATGAACTTGTTCACTCCTGAATTATAATACTGAATCATACTATTTATTGATTTGGGTGAGTCTAAATGTTACCATGGGGGTTTATAAGTTAAACACCCGAGACAAATAGTCAGATACCATGTAAAACCTAAAACTGAGAGGGCCTTAATAACCCTTTCATCCCCTAAGTATCAAAATGGCATATGCTCTTTTCTATGGTCTTGGACCAATCTATTATGGTCTGTAGTGTTGAAAAGGTTAATTAGCCACAACAACAAAAGTCAGATTTATGTAAAACGAAAGATAGAAAGTGTCACGGATAGACAAAGTCACCATAGTCATGAGTTGCCATGTAAAACAAAAGACCCAGAATGGCTTAGACAAGGCCAGTTTTTGGTGCAGGAGAGGAAAAGCCAAGTTACAACATACCCAGGAAGATACCATCAGCCTTCCGCAGACATTTTGAAATTAAAAAAAAATTACTGGTCAACTGGACCAGTGAATAAAGGAATTTCATTGGTCAAAGAAATTATTTTACTGGTCTGTATACATGTATATACATGTACATATTTGAAATGAAATGGGAATTTACTGGTCATTTGGACCAGTTATCAGATAGATTTCACCGTACTTTTGTAAAATTTACTGGTTTTTCTGGTAAGACCTGTGAATTTAAAAAACTTCCGCATGTAAACTGGCAGACTTTCTCGCAAAATCAGCGCAGATTCTAGCAGGGCTCATACCTGCGCTGAAAAAAAAGTGAGAGACTTCATAATGGAAGTACTAACAATGCTCCAAGCCAGTTGACTGTATATACATCCAGACAGTTCCAATATTACATATAGTAGATAGATTTGTAGAACAGGGATTTTCTGCCCCATCATTTGGGGCCGAAATAAGGCCCTATTCCCAATGCAAAAAACAATGCATTTTCTTCTCAATTTGCTCTCGGAATTTTTCAATGGAACTCAAAAGACAATTAATTTGAAGAGATTCTTGTATTTTCACATAGTTTTGTGTATTTCTAGATTTCCCAATTTCAATAAAATGTTGCTAAAATTCACAATCTAAAAGGTCCAGGCCCCTTTCCCTAAAGAGTGTGGAAAATCTCCGCAAAAGGAAGTACATGTAAGTGCATGTTTATATAATAATATATCCTTTTTTTCACTCATTTACATTTTTGACATTTTTAATGACTTCTTTAATTTTCTTTCTTCAGTTAGTAACTGACATGATGGGTCAATCATCTGTTTTCACTTAATAAATCCAAGTGTTTCAAGCATGTCAATAACCCAGAGTTAAAATTCAAGTGTATCTCTAATAGCCTCAGCTGTTTCTTCTTTAAAATGCTTGTACATGTACCAATCAAGGAGCATGCATCTACTTTAACCAGCTGACTTACTATTTATTCAAAAGTTCCTAAATATTTAGATTTTTCCTTTTTTCTGGCTTTCAGAAAACTGATGAAAGTTGTAGAGTTCAAAAACTCAGTAAAACTGTAAATTCAGACAAATTTATTTACACAGCAGTAAGCTCGTGCCGCCTATCTATTAGGATTATAATTAACTTAATAGGAAGCAGCAGGCATGCATGGAGTAAAGATCCTGCCCAGTGTTTCTGATAGATATATATAGTTTATATATACAAAAATTACCCAATGACATAGCCACCTGGAGTGAGGCTTAAATAAAAGAAACTGTGTGTACAGTGTGGTTCTAAAGAAAATATTTACATAGTGTAGACTACATGTACATGTACATTTGTACATTGTAGGCCTACACAACCTAACGAAGGTACATTACAAAATTTTGGACAACTGAAACCCTGTAGCTGTTTGAAATAAAATCAAAACTGACAAAAGCTAAAAAAAAACATAATATTCCCAACAGGAAATGAATAGGACACAGAGTGAAGTAAAACACATGGTAAATGTATACAGTATAGTATTAATACCTAGGGGATTGATAGTGCTAAATAGAGGAAACATTAGAAAACAAGGTCAATATATGTACCATACATGACAAATGTCTACATGTCAGTACAGCATCCCATCCTGTCCTGATTTTTGCCTTCCCTGCCTGATTTGTTCCCCCACCCTACCTTTTATTCCTTGATCTAGCTTCTACCTGCCCTGTTTCTTAATTGTACACCAAGCCAAAAAAAGACTAGACTTTTCTGTATTGCCATGCCTAGCCTTTTTTCAGTAAGTGGATCATCTGGGACTTCTGTGGCTTAGTGGTTACAGCATCGTGCTTTGAACCACGAAGTGTCTCACTTCTGGTCAGTGCAAGTTCGAGCCCCACTGGAGCCTTAAAGCCGAGTTTTGTGAGAGAGTTAGTGAGTTTACTTGCAGAAGGCCAATAGTCTCTTCCTGGGTACATTATAATCTGAGGTTTCCCACCAATAAGAACTGGCCACCACCATGTAACTGAAATATTATTGAGTGACTGGCGTAAAACACCATTCAGAATTTACAGATAAAATTTAGGCACTCCTGTTCAGATATTAATTTGGTTTGTATTTTACCATATTTGCTTTTCTCCTCTTCATTAGTATTGTCTGCAGTTTCTATGACTAATCTGTAGACTATATGAATATTGAAGAAAAAAAGATATTACATGCGATTTCAATATGGTCGTTTTATGACAGATCTAGTTGATTAATGACATTGTTGATAACTAGAACCGGAAGGCCTGAACATGGTAAAAAATGATTTCTTTAATATTATTAGAAAAATGAAAAATAAACTGAAGAATGGTACCACTGTCAGAATATTCTGATTTTTTGGGTACAAAATGTAAATCACATTGAAATTTAAGATTTGTTTCAGGAAAAGTAGCTAACATAATCACGTTTGGTTGAATGAGATAATTTTTTTATGTTATTTTACCTCGTGTGACATAACATGAAATAGATGAAGATGTAGTGCGCCATGTGATATAATAATTTTATATTTGATTTTCACCTCCACCATGATGGGGATGTTGTCACAGGGGTGATGATCATGGCCGAAAAAGTTGATGGACAGATTGACAGACTGGTGAACAATATTATGGACAGATAGACAGACTGGTGGACAAGATTATGAACATATAGACTAATGGACAATATTATGGACAGCTAGATTGATGGAAAAGATTATGATCAGAGAGACACACTGGTGGACAAGATTATGGACAAATAGATAGATTGATGGACAAAATTATGAAAAGATAGACTAATGGACAATATTAAAGTCAGATAGACAGACTGATGGACAAGATTATGGACAGCTAGATTGATGGACAAGGTTATGGACAGATAAACTGATGGACAAGATTATGGACAGCTAGATTGATGGACAAGGTTATGGACATATAGACTGATGGACAAGATTATGGAAAGCTAGATTGATTTACAAGATTATGGTTAGATAGACAGACTGTGGACAAGATTATGGATATATAGACTGATGGACAAGATTGTGGACAAATAGAATATTCTTCTTCTCAATAAGCATTGTATTCATTGTAATTTTCAGAAAAAGTGAGTGCATTTTTAAACATTTATTTTTAAATTTTACCCATATTAACCAAGTGACTACAGTGTGTATTGACTGTCATTCTAAATAAGAACATTTTGTACCACCCTGTACACATGTACATACAAACAAAACCTTGTGTTTTTGTTGTTTAACATGATGCCAGCATTGTGATTAATGTTGATTTATGGATAATACATGTTCTAGTGGAAAATCTGAATTACATTGACACACATTTTTTCTCGATTTTTATGGTTCATTAAAGCAGGAACTTTACATGACATAATGTGTGATTTATGGATCTCAGCTATTTATCAACTCAATAAACATCCGATTGAAATTCTTTATTTTCATTCGCTCTGTCAAGAGATACAAGATATGGATTATCTTTTCAACAAAATGCAGTTTTTAAAAGATATGAAGTAAATAATAAACTATTCAAAAATTTTAATAGGAATAGATAAACTGCATACTTTGCTAATCTTGAGAAACACTGGTGTAGTGTGGACCAAAAATGAGAAGTGATTAAAAATACATCAGTTTATCATACATGCATGGCACAGAATGAAGTTATAAGACTTCTACAGTATTAGGAGAAAAATGACTTGATATTTCACCTACATGTATTGTCCGATTCACATAACTTGGCAGGGTGGAGAAAGTATTTCATCATCATACCGATGATTCTACACACTTTTCGGTCATAACAGGTTTCACGAGAAATGCAATTTTATTCCTCACTGGATAACCATGATATGATGACAATAGGAAAGATTACTCTTACCAGTGGAGCTGACCTGGTTCAGTCAGTAGCGCGCAATACTCTTGTAGAGTTAGATTCCAGCCGGTGGCAGGTTGGTTTCCTGTCTTTCGGATGAGACAGTAAAAACGGATGTCCTGACTGTTACAGTAGGAGTCGGCATAGTAAAGAACCCTCACTTTTACCAGTGTAATTTTAATGTACAATGTATAACCTAAAATTTAAACTGGTCCAGGTCAAGAAATCACGGGACTCCACACCCGCCAGGTTATATAGATTTTACTATACATACATGTATGTAGCTTCCAGGTTAGGCATCAGACCGTAAAACAAGACAAAATTTCAAGCAATAATGAATATATACACGTACATCGTAACATTAAGCCGTATTATTACCATAACTCATTCATACATGTATATGTAATACAATTTGTACTTTTTTCAACACAAAATTATTAGCAATTAATTTATGTAGACACCTTATATGTGTTTTTCAATTAAGAAAATAATGTCAGTATGAAAAGTTCAATTATAATGAACTATTATTTGCAAAATTAAGGAAAATTGTAGCTTAATATTTCATTTCTGTACTACATGTACATGCAGTATATATGGTGTATCTTTCTTCCATATATTTCATATGTATGAATCGTACCTGTGAACTGTATGAATTGCCTTTACATTCCTGTCTACATATACAACAAGCAATAAACTTAACTGGTGTTCAATTGTATTAGTAGATATTTTTTGTTACAAATACGGAGGTTACACCACTCTCATGACCACCTGACTTCTGAGACCACATTCTAAAAATCATTTGATTAAATATTCCTGTATAATACATGTATACCTCTTTTCAAAGACCACCTGTCTTGAGAAACCACATTATAGTGGCAGATGAGGTGGTCTCTCAAGACAGGTTCCACTGTACACGTAGGTGAGACATAACCCAATATTTTGAAAACAAACAAACATTTACACAACACAATGCCTAAAGGGGCATTAGCTGTGTTCACCCCCCTAAAATAATTCATTTTTTTTCTACCTTTACTACTTGTACTTAATGTACAATAACAAATAAGAGCTATATACAGGCATACAAAAATCTTATATTCCTATATATTTTGTGAAAATAAGGTTAGGTACAGTGTGGTATTCATATACAAATAGTAAGATTGAGTTATCAATTGCAATTGAAAAAGAGCTAGCCATGGGTTTCTCATGCAATTTTCACAAAATATATAGGAATTTAAGAATTTGTATGCCCGTGTATATCTCTTTTTTGTTACTGTA
Organism: Atrina japonica; assembly: GCA_030159075.1. Taxonomy (NCBI): domain Eukaryota; kingdom Metazoa; phylum Mollusca; class Bivalvia; order Pterioida; family Pinnidae; genus Atrina; species Atrina japonica. Next base: position 102,996 of record BROG01000408.1, on the reverse strand, counting down.
TATTAATCTAAAAAGTAAAGATAAAAAAAAAAAAAAAAAAAAAATACACACACAGCTAATGCCCCTTAAAGGTACTACATTATCCTTGTGAAAACATTCATTGATTTGCAGGGATTATCTACCTGTTGTAGGAGAACCTTGGCACATAAATAAAATTAAACCAAGCTGGCATACTGATCAGGACTTAGTCCAAATAAATGTGCAAATAAATTAGTATCAAGCTTTTATAAATCCCTACAGATGTTGAAAATCAATGTAGATCAATACAGGCAAGATCTCCTTGAACCTATATATCTCACCTATGAAGCTGAAGCTAGTAGAAACAGTGGGGTATCTAGTTTACATGTTATCAATCATACCTTTATACAGGTATATCTAGAACGGGTAAAAGTAAACTCTTCTTTACTCAATTAAAACATCACTCACTGTTCACACTTAATTTATGATCTATGAAAATAACATACATTTTAAACAAGAAACACCATGTCCTCTAACTAAGAACTAGTGTAAGCCATTTGTAAAGGTATTTTAAAGTCCCATAACTCTGGCAAATATTGAAGGGTGTTAAAAACTAAAATCGAACTCATCCTACATGTAGATGTTATACATAAAAAACAAAAATCATACAGTGAAACCTGTCTTGCAAGACCACCTTTTCTGCCACTGAGAGATACATTGTAAATGTGGTCTTACGAGACAGGTGGTCTCTCAAAAGAGGTTTCATTTAAAGGATTACTGTACTACATGTACATGTATATGTAATAAGTGGTTTTGAGAATGTGGTCTAAAAAGACAGGTGGTCTTTTAAAAGTGGTCTCTCAAGACAGAATACACTGTACAAGTATATCATAACTTTGGTCTATATGTGAATGGTGTATCTCAAGCCAAGGGATTTTGGCTGCACATCCTGCTTTGAATTTTGTCTGTCCTGTTCTAATTTTGCCCCTTTTAAAAGTTCCATTTTAAAACTTGCCCTACCTCCTGTAACCCCTCTTTGTACACCATGCAGAAGAGTCATAGTGCATCTGTTACATGTTCTTTTCTGTTATGCTAATTTCAATAACTCATCAACCCCTGAAATACAATGGACTGTTCTATAAATCAATGACTTTGGCCAGTTCAAAAGAGTCTTTAGGGGTGAATAAGTAAACTGAACTAAACTGTGTGGGGAAAAAAGTGCTCTTTATCCTGAGAAAACCCAGACCCTCCAAATTCCTAGCTGTATACTGAACAAAAAGTATTAGATTCTGTTGCTTTCGAAGTTCTCACTATATACATGTATATAGAGGTATGCTATTTTTTAAAATAATGCAATGAATTATATTAACTCATCAACCCCTGTCATTACATTTAGACTCAGTCAAATACATAAACAGTATGGTCTATTTCCATAATTTGAGAGTGAACAAGTTAATATTGCAAAAAAATAATTGTAAAATTTAGATTCTTAATAATTCACTCCTAGTTTGACAGTGTTCTCAACCATTTTTTGAAATGGGTGAGTCCAAATCTGGTTACAGGGGTCAATGAGTTAAGCATTTCATCCCCTTGTATCTGTGTGGTATGTCCTTTTCTATTGTTAGACACTGGTCTGTATTTATTTTATAATAAAAAGATATTGGATAGAATTTCTGAAAATTCTGTGAAAGGGCACCTTGAAATAAATATTTAAGTATTATTATAATATATTACAGGGAAGGCACTTTTGTTTTTAAAATCTATATAGAATGTCTATCACAGATATTAAAGTGGTACAAAGCAGAGTAACATCAAACAGGAAGAAGCTGCACTATAATATCATGAGCCAATTAGTACGACAGTGACAGTACTGGCTACATACACTGAAGTAGGCCGATTATCTGCCCTGATTTACCAAATAAAAAAAAAAAAAAAAAAAAAAAAAAAAAAAAAAAAAAAAAACGTGGGCAGCAATTAAGCCAGACATAACAGACTGAAAGATGCAGAAAAAAATTATAGGGGTACTAATAATCTGTCATTATATTGTTAATATGAAATGTCAAGTTACATGTTCAACATGTGGAGTAGCTTGACGGGTAATTTTTACAGATTGTGACCATAATTATTACTGTTTTGTTTTGCTGTGGACCTGCGGTAAGTGTTAATGGTTGGTAGGCGATGACTTACCCTTCATTACACCTGTTCTCACCTCTGACTTTTCAAGAGGTCTGTGTCAATCCAATATTTACCCGGTATCATGTTTGTATATTGCCTTATGGACTTCTTTTTGTTATTTTTTTAAATAGCGAAATCTATCTATCTATCTATATATATATATATATATACATGTATATATGTGTATATATCCGATATATATATATATATATATATATATACATGTATATATATATATATATGTATATGATCACAACAAAGTATTTACTTTTACTTTTGGGTTATAGACAGGGGCATACATGAAGTCAAGGTCATAACCAGGTACATATAGTCTTATATTACATAAAACAGACAAATAACCCCGAAAACTGTAATTATTTCAATTTATTTTTAAAAGAAGTTGAAAATTTTAAGTTTACAAGTACACACAAAAGAACAGATAAATATACATGTAAACATTGGCATGACAAATTTTGACCAGAAATACCTTTTTTAGCCTTTAACCCAGGGGAGCCATGGCGATTACTGAATATCTGTTCCAAACAGCAGCGTTCATATGACACAAAAAATTATCACAAAGTGTGTATGAATAAATAACAAGACTGATAACCTCTATCTTAACCAACAGGATACTAAACTTTACATAAACTACATACTTTTCATCTTCTTGTTACTCAGTCTATCAGTGTCATGCATACAACATACATAAAGTGGTATTGCAACATTTCACACTAGATAAGACATCAAAGGGATCATAAAAAAGCTACCATTTTGATGTTTTATATTAAATACATGCTCTACAAATGTACCTTGTAATTTAACATGGACAATACCTGGGTTCAGACATATGTTTCAGCTGACAA